>CM053572.1:91662526-91849577 GCA_028646485.1 Cryptoprocta ferox | reverse complement strand
AAATTCTTATTAATGAGCAGGCTACTTGCCACATTGTAGGTACACAGTGAATTTTGGCAAAACTGAGCAGAACTGTGCCATTACTCCTATAGCATTCTTTACAACTTTCTATTATGTATCTAATACCCTATATTGTAATTTATTTTCTGGGAATTTATCAAGAGAAAGCTTCCCAATTTATTCATGTTTTTGTTCTTTATTTCCTATATTTAAAATATTATTGCATGCCTGAATTGAATAAATTAATGGGCAAACAAATTAGTGAATAATAAATAAGAATTCAAAATAATTATTGACATTTGCGGTATGAGAATTAAGAGAATGACTGGGAATTGGCAAATAATATATATCTTGTTGGAAAGTATTCAGTTTGAGATATAAGGGAAATCTGAATGGATAGAAACTCTAGTTTAGAATCATCTGTACTCTTTCCACTGTGCTTCAGTTACACATAAAATAGTTTGTTTCTGTTACTCTACTTACATTATTCATCCACCTAGAATAACCATAATTTTTCATTTTTTTCCTTTTTTTCCTCAAAGTCTTATTTGTCCTTCAAGATCCTATTCAGATCCCACATATTTTCAGATCCATTACTGGCTTTGACCAGTGGCATGCATTTCTCCCTCATCTGGACTATTCATATGTCAGATAGGTCTTTATAGAAACATTTAATACAGTCACCCTGCATATGTTTATTTGGTCATGTGCTATCATCTACAGTAAATATTGAGGCCTTGAAAAGCAGAAATGAGGTTTTAATTTTTATTTACAATTCCTAGACAGTTCTACATTAAGAAGATATACCATATATATACCTTGCAATATGTTATCTTAATAGTGGTTAGAAATATAAGACTGGATATTATGTAAAAGTTCATGTAGACACATTAAACTGTATAATAGATGCAGTAGATAAATATGTATGGGAGCATTAAGCTTTTGGTGGTGACCTAATTATTGCACCAAAACTATGTTGGAGGGATCAAAACTTGTATCACAGGTAGTATAATTTTTCTTTTTCTTTTTTATTTAAAAAATTAATGTTTATTGATTTTTGAAAGAGAGAGAGAGAGAGAGAGAGAGAGAGAGAGAGAGAGCGAACAGGGGAGGGGCAGAGAAAGAATCCTGAGCAGGCTCCAGGATCTGAGCTGTCAGCACAGAGCCTGATTCAGGGCTCAGACTTAGGAACTGCGAGATCATGACCTGACCCAAATTCAGATGTTTAACTGACTGAGCCATCCAGGCATCCCTATAATTTTTAGGTTATACCCATTTTGATGACATTGAGTCAAACATTTTTTTCTCTTCAGCTCACAACTGAAATTCTGTACGTATCTGTGCTGCTGATCTAGATCTCAGAGAATGTATGAAAATGTCATACATTCATAGGGTTTGCATAAATTACATTCTATGGTTTTTTTTTTCTTTTTGTTCCCAAATGGTTTATCAAGCTTGGGAGAAAATATTATACATAATTGCTACACCTTAGATTGCAATATACTATACCAAACTAATCATAGATATTTATAGCCTGCATAAACTCTGTGTGCCCATCCATGGCAAGCATTTAATAAAGCTAGTTCATCTGGAAAGAAAGTTAAATTAAATAATCCAAAATGAATGTGATGCATATTCACAAAAATGTGGTGTTTGGATTGAGCTAACAAAAAGGAAGTCAGGCCCCAGCAAAGACAGACAAGTTAGAATTCAGTCTTTCTCTCTATATGATACATTAAGCTTTCACTCTATGTCCATTCTTTTATGTCCATTCTTTTTAGACATTGTGCCATTCCCATTTTATTAAATCATCTAAAATCCAATACATCTCTGTTATATACTGCATGGGTACAATAAAAATTTATCATCCAGCTGCTGTATAGAAATCTAAAAACTATATATAAAAATATTCAAATGAAATTTTCAGGGTAGATTTTACTTTCTTAACATGAGAAGAAAATTAATTTAAGTGTAAATGTGCATTAAAGCTAAGGGAAGGATGGTGAAATAAATTCTGGTATTTTCATTCCTAAGATACTATTAAATTTCCAAACATTTGAGGGATAATCACGCTGTAGGAATTATCTACGTAAAAAGAAAAGACCCATGCATTTAATAGAAGATCATTTTCCACCACTGTGCAAACTAAAGAAAAACTTAGCAGCAATATTAGGCAAAGTTACTTTGATTCATGCTATCAGATTATGATACAGGTCTACAGTCTCTTATATGTAATTCTAAAATCCAAATAGTCTTTAATATTATAAATATAAATATAAGTATATTTATAAATATAAAGTATATATATTTATAACATGTAAGTATATTTATAAATATAAACATAAATATAGTAATATTTATAAATATAAAGTATATATATTTATAACATAAGTATATTTATAAGTATAAATATAAGTATATATATTACATAGATATAGATATAGATATAGATGTAGATTATATATAGATATAGATATATGCACACTTATACTTTAGTGAATCATTTGGTGTCAAAACATCCCTTGACTTGAACTGATAGGAAGTAATATGTAGTCTTCTTTTTAAATTTTAGTATGAATAGTCATACATTTTGCTGGCTTATTAATGTGGTGTTATATTGTATAGGATGTTCTCTTTTAAAATCAACAACATTTTGAATGCTGAATCTCATAACCCCCAAGGATTCCAGATAAGGGATTTTGGATGTGATGAAATCATTTTCCCTTTCAAACCTGCAACCTTATCTCTCTCCTTACTACTCACACAGCACCTCAATTTTCTATTTGAATTTGATGATTTGAGAATATTTTTGTTTAGAGACAGAGTTTTGAGAATGGAAGTAGAGATATTAAGAAGATATTTTGTCTCTTTCCTGCTCTAGTCAAATGAGATTTGAATTTGTACATTGAGAAGAGTATGAACTTGCAGTTGAAAAAAATATTTTTTGAGTTATTAAAAATTTGGGCCAAAGCAGATTTCTTTCATGATCTTTGTAACAAAGCATGGTATAGATCTGAGGAGAAGTCAGGTATTCTCATCAGTCTTCCATTCTGGCTGGCATCTGAAAGCTGCTGTGTTGGAAACATAAGTAAACAAGATTCTTGACATAGCAACTGGTATTGAATTCATAAGACCCGTGAGCAATGATATAAGTTGAATTGGAAGTGATTTGCCTTCAAATGACTTGGAAGGCATTAAAAGTCCATAGATGAATTCTAGAGCAGGCAAAGAATATTCTAAACATAACTTGGTGACTCTAACTGTGACACTAAATTATGAGTCACATGGAAACATGTCTTTAGGGAATCCAAGTAATAAGTGGGGGGCATTTTTAGGAAACTAAGTTCTTGAAATGTATGAAACTCAGAATTATTCTAATAAAGACATAAATGTGAAAAGTGAAACTGATAAGCCCAAGTGACATTTTGGTTTGGTAGGTTGGGTTTTGTTTATTTTTATCATCAGTAAGAAAATACTAGGGGCATCTGGGTGGCTCAGTCGGATAATCGGCCCACTTTGGCTCAGGTCATGATCTCGCTGTTCCTCAGTTTGAGCCCCGCCTAGGGCTCTGGGCTGACAGCTCGGAGCCTGGAGCCTGCTTCACATTCTGTGTCTCCCTCTCTCTCTGCCTTCCCCTGCTCACATTCCTTCTCTCTAAATTAAATAAATATTTAAAAAAAAGAAATAAAATACTAAGTCTATGATATGGGTGACACACAAAGGCCAATACTCCTCAAAATACAATACTCTCATTATCCTTGTTAATATTATATTCTTTATATTTTTAGTTAAAATTTGAAAACCACAAAATTATTTTATTGTAAAACTTGGTGTCCTTGGCTCTTAAAGTTGGTGTCTTTAGACAATTGGTGTCCAATTATGGAATCCAACATATATTCCCAACTTTATTATTAATCTAACCTTTCATCCTATCACCCTAAAGAGATTCTTTACCAATCAAGATTACTTAGACTTCCTATTTATTCTCCAGCGCCCATTGTTGCCTCCCTGGAATGCATGTCTCATTTTCTAGCCTCCTAAAAAGAACAAGTCCAAACCTTAGTATAGTACCAATCAGTTCATCCAGCTTATGTTGATTTATTTTCTTTTTTAAGAAGTTGCCAGGTGGAGAAGGACAGATACCATATGTTTGCACTCATAGGTCTAACAGGAGAAACCTAACAGAGGACAATGGGGAGGGGAAGGAGGAAAAAGAGTTAGGGAGAGGGAGGGAGACAAAACACGAGAGACTCTTGAATACTGAAAACAAACTGAGGGCGGAAGGGGAAGGGGGAAAGGGGAAGAGGGGTGATGGTCATGGTGGAAGTCACTTGTGGTGAAGAGCACTGGGTGTTATATGCAAACCAACCTGACAATAAACTATAAAGTTAAAAAAAGAAACACATTGCCAAAATTGAAGGAAACCATCTTAATAGAGACTTCTTTAAACAAAAGGATTCTTAGTACTCCTAAGCAAGAGGGAAAACATTGTGTAGATATACTGTAGACGTCAATAGAGATGGGTCTCAGTTTGCTTATTAATCAAAACTTCTTCTACCATTTTTTTTTTTTTTGTAAAACTTTGCTGAATTGCTGAATTCAATTGCTGAATAAACTTTGATAGGTTTCCATCTGACTACTGGAATGAGATAAAAATATGGGCATTTTCATGGTGAGATGATATATAAAAGTGACTCTAGTGACTTCCAAAACTTTCTTTTTGGTCAAATTTATAATTTCTGCAGAGCTAGAAAGGCATTAATTATGGTGATACTTGATCACTTATGAATCATGCATTTTAAACAAGTGATTCAATTGTCTCTTCAAATGCTAGCAAGCAAGGAGTGGGTAGAAAAGTCATTTATTAAATCTACTTCAGGTAATAGTAAAGGTCTAATTGAATGTTCTCTTGAAAATATTGCTTGTTGACAGTGAGGGTATCAGAAGCAAGGCGTTAGTGTTTTAAAAATGTTTTTGTTTGGGGTGCCTGGGTGGCTCATTCAGTTGAGCATCTGACTCTTGATTTTGGCTCTGGTCATGATCTCAGGGTTGTGAGATCGAGCCTCACATCAGGCTCCACGTTGAGTGTGAAGCCTGCTTAGGATTCTCTCTCTCTCTCTCTCTCTCTTTCTCCCTTTCTCCCTCTCTCCCTCTCCCCCACTCACTTTCTTTCTCTAAAAAGAAAAAAAATAAAAATGTTCTGTTTTTTCTTCATTTTTGTTATTATTTTATAAGAGGAGAAATATGTCCCAGATATTTAGCTTCTGGAAGCTATATTCACTGCTATATCTTTGATGTGAAAATTAGAGTCATTTCCCAGTTACAAAGATAGTGTGTTCATGGCATTGAAGACATTTAGAGGCATTTAGAATGGCAGATACTAAGCTTTTCTGTTTGTGGCATGTGACTGTGTGTATGTGTGGTGTGTGTGTGTGTGTGTGTGTGTGTGTGTGTGTATAGGATTTGTGTGTAAATATTAAGTACTTGAAATACATTTTATGAATAATTTTCAATAAACTTTCCTCATTTATCTAATTTCTATTAAGTCTCCACATTACATTATATTCTATGGCCTCTCTCCACCAGTCAGTGATACCTTCCCTATTTCCTTGGCATCTGTACCTAGTTAATTATGGTGTGTGTAGGGTGAGGAGGAGGATTTTATTTCTCTCCCAGTTTCTTTCCTGTTTATCAAAAAACTTCCATTTAAAAATTATAGACTCTGTCCTGTCTGAAGTGAAAACTGCAATCTGTTTTTTATTTTTATTTATTTATTTTGTAATTTTTTATGATTTTTTTTTTGACAGAGAGAATGCAAGCAGGGAAGGGGCAGAGGGAGAAGGAGAGAAAGAGAATCCCAAGTTGTGCTGACAGCACAGAGCCTGACATGCTGCTCCAGCTCATGAACCATGAGATTATAACCTGAGCTGAAACCAAGAGTCAGATGCTTTACTGATGGAGCCACCCAGGCGTCCCTGTTTTTGATTTTTAAAAAGTCATTGCAGGGACACCTGAGTGGCTCAGTCGGTTAAGCGTCTAACTTTGGCTTAAGTCATGGTCTCACGGTTCTTGAGTTCTAGCCCTGCGTCGGGCTCTGTGCTGATAGCTCAGAGCTGGGAGCCTGCTTCGGATTCTGTGTTTCCATCTCTTTCTGTTGCTCCCCTGCCTGTTCTCTGTCTCTGTCTCTCTCAATAATAGATCTTAAAAAATAAAATTAAAGAAAAAATTTAAAAAATTAAAAAATAATTGCAAAGTTTGCACATATGATCCTTTACATATAGAGCAACCTTTACATATAGAGCATCATGCGCTAATAACTTTGTAGTTTTGGACTACATGAAAACTCAGGTCTCTCTTCTTTTGAAAGTAAACTTGTATTCATAATGAACATATAAATTTATTGAACAGCAATCTGTGCATTGACAATTTTACATTAGGGCTTTTTTTTTTTTTTTTTTTTTAGAATATACTCTCATAGTGAGTGAAGGCAAAGAAAACAAACAAACAAACAAACATAGAAACTTTGTGCTTCCTGAAAAGAAAGTAAAAGTAGCTTCCTGAAAAAATCAAATACTGCATGCTTTTAATATAACAACTACATTCGCTTGTTCCATAAGTCCCTTTATAAGGTGGAGACAAGGGAAACTTTGAGAAAGAATTCAAACAGTAAAATACACATATAGCAGAATAGTCCAGGCTCCTTAAACTTATCTTTTATCTGGCATGGGAATGAAGCTAGTACTGTATTGCTATTTTTCCATGCCCTAGAGGCCTCTGAGAGTTGGATTTTACTTGGTGTGACTTCTCAGAGCTCCTTGCTACCAGTGGGTTCTCCACGGGGAATTACTGATACTTGTTACAATATATTAATCAGAACAAGGGCTCTCTTCATGAAAGGAAACTGGGAGTGTAGAGTCTAAAGTCTAGAATTCTGTAAGTCAAAAGCTTAAAAACAAAATATTCTTACCTGCATCTCCTTCTTCAGGAAGCTTTGGAAAGGAAAGTTACCATGTAACTTTACCTTCCTTTCAGAGGTGAAAGGAAGAATTTACTTGTTGAGAATCCCAACAAACCACATTCCCTTCATGTAAGAGTTATGAAGAACAACTATAAAGTTGTGTGACTCCAAGTGGGAATAGGTCTTCTTTTGTGAAAAGGGCAAATATTCCTTTAACAAATACTTCTATTGGCAAATTGTTAATGGGGCTATCATGAAGGGCTTATATCATGATCCAGGAGATAATTTAGAAATTTGGGATGCTTGTTCTTTTCTACTAAATCTGGCTTATGTTATTTCTGAGCCAAGCTATTGACCTTTTCATACTCCTTTTGTTAAGCTGTGGCACCAAAAGGATTACGTATCCAATTTTGAGAAGCTTTTCACCATGAGAAAAGTAGGGGGCTTAAATTTATTGAATACTGCTGCATTTAACCTATTTAATTGGAACACGTTAATTAGATCTAATTGCAAAGTTGTTTTAATTGGAAAATCAAGTATTGCACTGATATTGGTGTGCATGATTAAACAAAGTAACTGAGGTCACCAGTAGATTGTGTAAGATTCATGCTCGTGATTGATTAAGTATGAAAGTTAATCAATTTAATTTATGTGATTGATGTTAATTCTTTCCTTTTGAAATTGCCTGTTCCTATCTTATTTTATCAAGATACCGTGTGTGGAATGTCAACTAAACTACAGTAGCTCTTCAGTTTGTTTATTTTGGTATAATGATGTGTTTATTTCTGATCTAAGTAATTTTAACATGGTTTTTGTGTCACTAATTAAGATTTTCAAGTTACTGGAAATAAAATTAGATTTTCTATTAAGAAAATTTAATTTTCCTTGGGAAATAATTCAAGCAACATGGGAAACTTAACCTATTAGTTCCATTAGTGGATTTGATAGTTTATTGCCTTAAAGCATATGTCACACAACTCAGGAACAAAAGTGTCTCTCTTTTTAATCATCTCAGTGTCAATGTGTTTTATGTTTCCTGATCACAATGATGATAATTGTAATAATAATGAGAAGATGAAGAACATTTATATAGTATTTACTATGTACTACTTTTTATATAATAGTTATTATGTGTCAGGCATTGTTTTAATTTCATTAAAATAATAATTCATTAAATAACTTACATTCTGTAAATGCATTTGCTTCTGTGAATTTTCTTTTATTAAAGTCACAGTTGTAATATCTTCTTATGAATTGGTTGTATCTGTACCTTGTATCAGGATTCTCCAGAGCAACAGAACCAATAGGAGATATTTATATCTTTATTTATCTTATCTCTATCTATCTACCTACCTACTTACCAATCTATCTGCCTGTCTATCTATCTATAGAGAGAATTCTTTTAAGGAGTTGATTTGGGGCAAGGAATGGGTTGCAATCTAACATTGTATGGCAGGCTGGCAACTAGACACTCAAGCAGAAGATGGTGTTACAGTTCTGAAACTTAAATATGCGGAGACAGGTACCAGGCTGGAAACTAATGCAGGAGTTGATGCTGTAGTTTTGGAGAATTTCTTCTTTTTTGAGAAACATCATTTTGTTTTTAAGGTATTCAACTGATTGGATGAGATCTACCCACAATATTGAGGGTAATCTACTTTGCCTAAAGATAATTTATTATAGCTCTTGACCACATCTAGAAAATACCTTCACAGAAACACCTAGATAAATGATTGATCAAGTAACTGGGTACAATAGGCTAGCTGAGTGATATACAAAATTAACCATGATGTAACTTGAATTTATATGAATAGTTTATAAAGATGAGCAGGAATCATGGGAATGAATATATACCTAACTACAGTGAAATGTCAATATAGTATTGTTCTATATTTAGAGAACAGTACTAATAAGTTGGTAATAGTTTGTAATGCCAAAGTTGTGACAGACCTTGAAGTTTATTTCATGAACAAGCTTTTTGAACTCTTTTCTTCCTTTATTTTCAGTTTTCCAAACCCCCTTGTAGCCTGGGGGCCACGAAACTTAAGTTTTTATGCAAAAGACATAATTATATAGGTCTACTGAGGAAGGGATGTTGTCTTGGGGGAAAATTTATCATTTTTTCCCCTAAATAAAGCATAAAATAAAAACAAAAAGTAAACACTGCTACACGTATTTCATCTTCCCTTTCTTCTTGCCCAATCTACATAAAAGAAGCCTAGAAAAGCAGTGATCACTGACAACCTAAGGACAAAAGCCAACACAAAAGATGGCAGAGCTGTGAGATAGGAAAACTAGCTTCCTGGAGGACAGTGCTGAGTTGTTGTTCTTGGCTAATATTCCCTGTCATTGGACTTCTTGTTATACAGGAAAAACAATACACCCTGTTTTAAAGCTACTACAAGATGTGATTCCTTGGGTTTATTTGCTTGTTCATTTGTTTTTGTTCTTGTTAGCTTATGGATACAATCCTAACTAAAGTTTTTTTTTTTTACTATTTTTATAGTAAAAAGGGAAAATTTGCTTATATTTATTGGGTATGCAAAACAAATTGTGAATTTACATCATCATCTTCCACAATCAATGTAATTTTATCAGGAGGGATAACTCTAAAAGAATATTAAAGCATTACAGACTTTCCAAAGCAAAATCAAGGGCTGTTATAAGAATATGCAATATTGACTATGAGGGACTATGAAATTATCTACATATTGTTCTTCTCTAAGCTGAATTATTATCCCTGAATTATTAATAACTGATATTATTTAGAGTTAATTTCTAATGTAAAGGATAATAGAACATATGTTTCTATGGATTCTTGGAGGGGGACACTCAGTAAATTTAAGAAGGGGAAAGAAAGGAGATACAGACAAAGGTAAGAGTGAGAGCAGGATACTTGAGAATTAATGATATACTTTTTTCAACTGTTTATGAGTTTAGCTCCTCCCCTCCCCAGGGGTGAGAGGGAATGATAATGGTATCAAAAACATAATCTTACCTTTTCTTTGTTCTTATATTATGTTTATTGTCTGGTACACATTCAAGAAGAAATATATACTGGGTCATTGAATGAATGAAAGGCAAACTAGTTAAATATCAAGGTACTGGAGATATTCATGTCAGAAGTACTTATAGAAGAACACACAAAAAATTATAAGAACTTAGCCTGAAAAGGAAGTTTCAAGAGGAGAGACATTAATTCTATGAAATCTTGAAGTGTATAAACAAGGAGAATACCATTTTATGTAGTAAAATCAAGACTAGAAGGGTAAAGATCACTTCGTTCAATTTTAAGTTAAAAAATTATACAGCAATATCTCTTGAAATTTTAAGATTTTAAGTTACACACACATATGTGTGTTTGTGTGTGTGTATATAGGGTATATATGATATAAAAAAAGAATAAAGAAGGAGTCTTTATTTCAAGGGTATTGACAATCTTGAGGGATCAATACAGGCAGATCTTGGCATTTCCATGTATTATTTTCCATGTGTTTGCAATCATTTCCCTCATTGTTCAGAAAACCATGGTCTCAGGGTCAGGCACTTGACATATAAAGAGCCAATAGTGTATGTTGTGGAGAAGTTGCTTAGAAACATAAGATCAACATTTGTAAATTTGGTGACTTTACGTAAGATTCCCTACTTCTCAATTCTCTTGAACCACAGACAAAATGTGGCAGCACTGTGTCTGCATTCTAAAAGACCATCCATAGGCTGGAGCTGACAAATGGGTGTCCTATTAGATCAGCCATGTAATTAGAGTTCACTCCAGGGCCCACGATTCTCTGTTTTCTCCCAACAATGAGACATTTAGTCAGTTATCATTAATCAAGGAGCCTGAATTGTTGTTTGGGTTTAGAGAAATATAGAAATGTATCTTTATAACTACTACAATTTAAAAGGAAAACAAAATACAGACCGAAATAACTTTCATAGTTCAAGGAAAGGGAGTAAAGCATATTGCACTAAGGAAGTAAAGAATATTATAACATGTTTGATAGCAAATTGACAGTGTAATCTAGAATTATACTGCCCGATATGATATTCACTAGACATATGCAACTATGGAGCTCTTGCAATGTGACTAGTCCAAAACAAATATACAGTGTAAGTTGAAATATACACTGAATTTTGAAGACTTATTGAAAAAGAATTTAATAACTTTTTTATTGATTATATGTTGAAATAAAATATTTTTAGATCATGAGTTGTATAAACTATATTACAAGTAATTGCTACAGGTTTTAAAGCTATAGAGGTTGTGTATGCTCCCTTAGCTCCCGTTATTAGCATTAGTAAATTAGCATCTTTACTTGCATGTCTTTTATTTTTTTCTTGCCTAATTAATCTAGTTAGAACTTCTAGTTCACATTGAATGTGGTATAGAAATGATGAAATGGTTATCCTTACCTTATTCCTGACCTGATTGGAAAAGAAAAGAAAAGAAAAGAAAACAAAACAAAAAACAAAATAAGTCTTTAAGCATTAAATATGATGTCAGCTGTAGTTTTTTTGTAGATGACCTTTATCAGGTTGAGAAAGTTCCTTTGTATTCCTGGTTTGCGGAGAATTTTTACCAGGGATGGACAATGGATTTTCTCAAAGGCACTTTTTTTTTTTTGGTGTTTATTGAAACAATCATGTATTTTTCTTCTATCAGGTTGTTAATATGGTGAATTATATTACTTTTTGCATGTTAAACCAGCCTTGCATTCTTGGGATAAATCCCATTTAATCATGATGTATATTCATATCTATGTTTTGCTAGACTTGCTAAAATAATGTTTAAAATTCCTGCAGCTATGTTCAAGAGGAATATTTGGTCTGTAGTTTCCTTTCCCTGTATAGTGTTTATCAGGTTTTGTATCTAGGTAATTTTAGCTTTCTAGAATGAGTTGGGGAGTATTCCCTTTCTTATAATATTCTGTAAGAGTTTATGTGGAAAATTTTTCACATTATAGTAAATGTTTGGTATGCATTTCTGAAAAATGGGTGTTCTGTTGTTATTGGATAGAGGGTTTTATAGTGGTAATTATAAAGAGTTGTTGGTGCCTGGGTGGCTCAGCCGGTTGTGTCCAACTTTTGATTTTGGCTCATGTCATAATCTCACGGTTCATAAGATCAAGCCCTGTGTTGGGCTCTGTGCTCTGACACCACGGAGTCTGCTTGGGATTCTCTCTCTCTCTCTATGCTCCACCCCTGCTCATGCTTCTCTCTCTCTCTCTCTCAAAGTTTATTTATTTATAATAAACTTTAAAAAATAAATATAGAGTTGTTGATTGGTTGTTTAAATTGTCTATACCTTTACTGATTTTTCTGTTTACCTATTGTTTCAACAATTGAAATGGGATACTGAATGAAATCTTTCATTCTTATTATGATTTATCCTTGAAGTTTTTATCAATTTCCATTCCATGTATTTTGAAATTTTGTTATTAGTGCTGCAGCATTAAGGAATTTTAATTCTCCTGATTAATCAATCTCTATCCTTGATAAAAATAACCCCTTTATATCCCTGATCTAAAATTGTCTTTATCTAAAAAAAATTGGCTTTGTCTGATACTGCTATAGCAATTCTAGCTTTTTTTTGGAATAATACTAGTATGGAATATCATTTTCTATGTTTTTACTTTGTTTCTGTTAGTGATTTCATATTTAAGGTGTGTTACTTGTAGGTAGAACCTAGACAGATCATGCTTTTTTATTCAATTTGATAATTTCAGCATTTAATTGGGAGCCCTGAGACTAGTTATTATTGACATGTTTAGGTTTAAATATATCATCACACTGTTTATTTTTCACTAGTCCCAGTTGTTATTTGTTCTTTCTTTTTTTACCCTTTTCTGAATTAATTCAATACTTTTATGATTCTATCACCCCTTTTTTAAATTATTTCTCTATAACACTTTTGTCATTTTAGTGCATTAAGTTAAACATAGGGAATAGTCAAGAGCACCTTCTTCTTAGCACTTAGATTCAGCATTTTACTGAAGGTCCTAGCGAGATAATAATCCATGAAATGAATAAACTATAAGAAGATTATAAAGGAAGAAACAAAACTGGAATTATCTTCAAATGACTGCTTATTTAGAATACCCAAAAGAATCAGTAGATCAATTATTTAATGAGGGCTGCTAGATTTAAAACCATTATTAAATGTTTGCTTTTACTCCACTATCAGTTCTTAGAAATCATTCTTTTACATTGCATATTTATGTTGAGCATTTAACCATTTTTGGAGGGAGCATCCAAAGTTGATTGTTGGTTATTTCTCATAGGTTTCTCTACCATGTTGAGTTATGGCTTTGTCTGTAAAGTTTATGTCCCCTAAGTTGCATACAACTATGATAGCTAACTCTTTTTTTCTTAATGTTAATTTATTTTTGAGAGAGAGCAAGCAGGGGAGGGCAGAGAAAGGGGGAGACAGAGAATCTGAAGCAGGCTCCAGGGTGTGAGCTATCAGCACCGAGCCCGATACAGGGCTCAAACTCATGAACCTTGAGATTATGATCTGAGCCAAAGTCAGACACTCAACATACTGATCCACCCAGGCACCCCACAGCTATGATAACTACTCTTGAATACACTTGATTTGGTAAAACTTTCTTTCTAAGTTCCTATCTTCACTCAGTCATTTAACATTCTTGACAATGAATCTTTTCATGGAGAAGGGATTATCCAGTAATTTTAATTGTCATTAATGAAACAGTTTGTCCATTTTCCGTCTGCCATATTGCCAAAAAAGCTTAACCTATACAATCTTTACAGCTGTATAATTCACGATGTATAATCCTTACAATGCTAAAATGAGGATGATAAAATTTTCAGCTCCATCTCAAATATTAAAATTAAAATTAATAAAACAAACAATTTACTGTCTGTCTAATAGTTTCTATAGGACAGAAGATAAATTAGAACTTTATTTTGTCCTTTTGTCTAGTGTTCTTAGTAGTATTTAAATGTGTTGCCCTGAATTAAACACAGAAGTTATCTGAGTACACAATACAATGAGGCTACTCTTTATTGTATTTCCATATATTTATATACATTTAACTTAAGTTTTCATTAGATTTTTCATTAAGTCCATTTTAACCTAATTATTCAATAAAAAAAATGTTTGAGCACCGACCACGTGTTTGCTCCTGATAAGTAGACAAATCGTTAGGCCACAGACTTTTCTCTACTTGGTTATGACTCTCAGGTTGTAAATGATGAAGAAATATTTAACTTACTCTGACTTAAAGTTAATTAATTGATTTACACAGCTGAAAAATAAGAAAAAAATCAAAATGATATCAGACACACTTTGAGTCAGTAGCTCAAATAAGTAGGCTGGGATCCAGTTATTTCTGCTTTGATTGCAGTGATGTCGGCTTCCACTAACCTCCACATCATGTTCCATTGGCCCTGCTTGTCGAGGCTTTCCTTCATGTGGTAGAGTCAAGGTTTCATATTCTCATTTTATATCTTCCATAATCATTTCTGATAATAAAAGTTTAAAATAGAAAGTGAAAAGTTTCTCTCATAGAATACCTCCATAAATACATGCTCCATCACATCACATGAGCCTGTTTAGAATATTAGTCTGTCCCTGAACTAGTTATTGTTGAGATAACAGAACATGCTGATTGGCCTGAGCCTGGAACAGAGGGTGGTTTCAACAATATCTAAGCCATATGGCTGATAACACTGGTTGAGAGAGGAGGGGTTTTGCAAAGATAATTCAGAAACTGTTAAGAATAAAGAGGGTCTATTTTCAATGAGGTAGATGGAGCTAGAGAGTATCATGCTAAGTGAAATAAGTCAGAGAAAGACAAATGCATATGATTTCACTCATATGTGGAATCTAAGAAGCAAAACAAATAATCATAGGGCGAAAAATGCAAACCAATAAATAAGCTTTTAACTATAGAGAACAAACTGGTGGTTACCAGAGGGGGCATGGGTGAAATAGATGATGGGGATTAAGGCGTGCACTTGTGATAAGCACCAGGTGTTGTACGTAATTGTTGAATCGCTAAATTGCACACCTGAAACCAACATTACACTGTATGTGAACGAACTGGAATTTAAATTTTAAAAAAGATTAAAAAGAAAAAGAGAATAAGGAAGGTGAATGGAAGCTGGTGTCGGGGTGGGGAGTGGAGAAGATAACTACTGCTCTCTGTGTCATCTTTATTAATTTTTTGAATTGGGAACTTTAAATCATCACTAAAAATTGTTGAATCATTGAGTGTAGTCAGGTAAAATTTTCCAATCTTAAACAGCAGATTAATAGGCTAGGTAGACTTCTCTTTCTCATGATACATTTCACTCTGCTTTTTAAACATAATCACACGATTTAGATTTATTTCTATAAATTTTATCCTACTGATTTTCACTGCCATTCCTGCTTGTTGAGTTGTTTCAGAATCTTGATTCTGTCAACTGTCATATTAACTTACCTTTCTAGACTGAAGTCACCTGAAAATGTGATAAGCATACCTCCTTTATCTCTATCTACCACATAGATAAAAATGTTCCATAGGACAAGGCCAAATATACTGATTGAGCTTTCTTTTTTCTTTTCTTTTTTTTCTTTTTGATTATGGGCAAACACTAGAATAAGTAACCTCTAGTATATGGTAAAATTAGGGTCAAAATATTCAGTTTTTCTATTAGTATCCATGTCAGCTTGAGTTAGTAGTGTCAATAGTAAGCATTCACGATCATATATGATTATAGTCATGGTTGGGTAAGGATAAGAAATAAGATAAAGGTCAGGTTTATCTGTTGTACAGATTTCATGGTTAAAAAAGAGAGAGAAAAATGATTTTACATTTTGATGCATCCATTTTGACTGTGTCACAGCAGACAAAAGAGCTCAATATTGCTGTGTTAGAATGTCTATGTATGTGGTAAGCATCTGTAGGAGGGCTGACAATACTGACCCCATTCTTGGCTCTTCCTCTTGTTAATGTTTGCTCAATGACCTCTCTTGGGGTTTTGTGTCCCAAGGCCTTTTGGAGATTAGCATACATACCTTAGAAATAGCCACTGAGGCTGGGATCAGAGGAGGTTTGTTTTGGCCTCCCAAGAATCTGTTAGAGATAACATAGTCTTCCCCCTTCCTGATGCAAAACTGCTATAAAATCTAAATAAATTTAGCTGTCAGGTGCAGAAAAGCCTTTGAGGTGCATTTGAACCCTTTGATCTCACTAAGATACTCTTCTGTGTGTCCCTTTGGTCTATAAAATCTGCAGACTAAAGTCTGGATTTGGTGGAGAATAACTGTGCAGTTGCTGCAGATCATCCTCTGCTTGATCCCCACCTGACCCTCCACTCCCATTAGTAAGCTACCCTGAATAAAACCCCTTGAAAACTGTATGGAGTGTCCTATTTCATTTTCTGATCTCAAAGTGCCTTCTCAGTTTGTCTCTCTCTCACCTTCTAACAGCATCTATTGGTTCTTGTTCTATAAAATTACCTTCCAGGAGAGTTACTGTCCATATACAGATAATCCACTCTCCTTTCCCAGTTGGTTTGGTGCTCTGATAGTATAGCTTCTGAGTTCTAATTCATCCGTTTGATCTTTTATGTGACCATTTTAGTCCTTCCTATTGTCATTTCTGACTGCTTAATCTACCAATATGCTTTGTAATCACACGTTTGGTGAGGCATGCTTTGTGAATCATGCAATTCATTATTGATGATGCATTTCTCTAGATAAGGGAAAGCTACTAACTCAGGAAAAATGCAAGTAGAAGAATTGGGACAGCAAACTCTGTGAGTAAAGGCTCACAGATTTTTAAGGAGAATCCTTTTTTTTTTTTCTGCCTGTGGCCAAGAGATTTTCCTTAGTGCCTCTCTTGGCTACCACTGTTTTATTGTTTTCACTTTTATTTTCATTTTGTTTGTTTTGTTGAAGCACACACCACATCCACACCCAGATCAAGGCTGTCTCTTGTCCTTGAATGACCTTTGAAACTCAAGCCTATAGATTAAATATTGTGAATTATTTTAGGATAGCTGTAGTAATAGCTCTCTACTCTGCTTTTCAGCTGTCTTTCTTCATTTTGGCCTCTTTCATTGAAATACTCCCAGTTCCATGGGGTGCCTGGGTGGCTCATTCAGTTAAGCATTTGGCTCAGGTCATGATTTCATGGTTTGTGGGTTCAAGCCCTGCGTTGGGCTCTGTGCTGACAGCGTGGAGCCTGCTGGGGATTCTTTCTCTCTCTCTCTCTCTCTCTCTCTCTGCTCCTCCCCAGCTCATGTGATCTCTCTCTCTCAAAATTAATAAAAAAAATTAAAAAAGGAGAAATATTCCCAGTTCCTTTCATCATTCTTTATTTGTTTTCTTTGCTATCTTTAATAATAACTGAGAAACTTCTAATATTAAAGAATGAAACTCAGACCTAATTAACTACTGCAAGTCTAGTTTGACTACAGTAAAGCATATGTATTCTTTTCTGAATTATTATGATTATTGTTGTTGTTGTTATGCACTTATCTAAGTGTTCATATATGTTATCTCAATTCCATCATTCTGTTCACCTCAACACAAGGTATTCTCCTTTTAAAATTCATCTTTGTAGTTGTTTTATTTTGGGTAGCACAGTCCAGTGTTAATATATTAAAAAAATAATTTGCCTCGGCCCAATTTGAATTCTATCTTTACATTATATCATCATGTAATATTGATATTTATGTCCAAAATAATACACATATATGTTAGGACGTTTTAGGATATAATTCATTATATTTAGTATTCTTGTTAGATATATGATTCTCTAATACAGTATGATTAAGCTTATTTGTAATTTTTACTACTGAAGATTATTAATTTTAATATATTTGTGAGTATGTTTTTTTCCCAGACTGTATGAATTATGTAGAATATGCACAGCCAGATTCTTTTACAAAAGTGTTTATATACTTCATTCCATCAGGAATTCAGAGCTAAAATATATAATAAAGGAAATTAAGTTTATAATTCCTGATTTAAAAGTTATAGTTATTACTCTGTGAATTCATATTCTCTCTTGTTTAGGCTCTTACTCTTCAGATTATATCTATAATTTAGAGAGAGAAAGAGAGAGCACAACTGAGAGAGAGAAATGTGAGCACCCCATCCTACATTCATCAAAATGGAAGTCTCTTACCAAAAGTACACTTTTGATGATTTGGTAATGGATTTAGAGCTCAAAAAATAATTAACCAAATAATTCTCAGAACAGGAAGGCACATTTTGGCCAGCATCTGGACAATATCAACTTAACGTCCTTACACAATATGCTTTTCACAATTCAACTTGACCTTGAATATGATGGCTTTTCTAGCTGCAGGTGCTGTTCTTAAACATATGATGCCTACTGTGTTGTCAGATGGGTAGCAGATCTGAAAGGTGCAAAATTAGAATGAGATGTGTATACCCAGGAGCATAGAGTTTGTGAAGAGCAGATCTAATCCTGTTGTGATGAAGTGTTAACTTGAAAAGATTGTTAGCCATAAAAACGTCCCCCAACATGTACTCAGCTACACCTAAATTCAGCTAGTTAATGTGGGCTCCATTTCTTTGCTTGAGGTGAAATTCATGTGAACTGTAAATGCTTGATCAGGAATATTTCACTGGCTTTGCCTGGCCAGAGAGACCCAGGGAGAGAAAAGCCCTAGGCCAAAAGCATCCTGCTGACCAATTGTTGCTAGTCTGCAGCTTAGAAATAAGGAAAGAAACAGGGCATCATTAAGGTACCTGGAAACTTTAGGCCTTCTGACATTCTGTTTCAATCTCTCAACAGTGTTGATTAGTTTTGATTCATTTCCTGCCCCAAACAAACAAATTTAAAAAAGATAAATTAATAAACAACCTCAACAACAACAAAACTTTCATCATGGTGATAAAGATCTCCTTTCTGTGTTCCATTTAGAAAGCACTAATGCTAAGTACCAGGAAATGCTAAAATTGATCTGCTTACTTGCAGTACCAGGACCAGAGGCACCAGCAGGTTCCTAAAAATAAAGGTTGCAACTGGAACTATAGGGGAATCATTACGGATAGATTTGGGAGAGAGCTAAAGACCTAAATCCGGATAACTGGGACTAGGAGAGGATGGTGTAGTTACACAAAGACAGAAACCACTAGTAAAATAGGACATGCCCTTTTCAAATGAGTTTAAAATTGGAGAAGTGAAATTTTTTTATGAAATCATATACCAAAATATCACCTAAAACATAAATGCTGATGCTTTTTATGCTTTTCTCTATAAAATAGGAAATGAAGCATAAAGGCGTACAGATTGCACAAAAGACAAGGATGGATCAGAACAAAACAAATATGACAATGACACATTAGGATGGGTAGCTTAGAATGCTTCATTCCTTCAATAAGTATTTACTGAGCCACTATTTGTTGTTGTTGTTGTTGTTGTTGTTTTTCCAGGCATCATGCAAAGACCTGGGGATACTACATAGTTTTAAACTGAACAAAATCTCTGAAATCTTCACTTAAGTAAAAAAGAATGACATTCATAAATATAAAATCATAGTTCTGTGTTATTTTTGGTAAGGGCAGTGGGGTGATAGTGATTAAGAGATTAGAATAGGGAAGACACACTGATATATATATATCAGTATATATATATATACTCTCTCCTTGAGAGAGTGAGCTTTGACCTGAGATACAAAGAAAAGGTAGGAATTTGTTAAGTGGAAAAGGACAGGGGGAAAACTTTCTGGGCAGAGAATACTGCATGCCAGAGACTCTGGCTAGAGGTAGAATATCAGGTGGTGAAAATTAAAAATGTGAAGCTAAAGAATGAAAACAGGCATACAAAGAGATGCAGACCCCAAGTCTGATTATTTGGAGTCTTGTGAGCCACATAAAGAAATCTTGCCTGTATTTTAAGAGAATTGGAAGCCAAACTTTAGTGTGAAGAATGGACTTGCTCTCAGTAAAGAACAGATGTAGGCTGACTGGTAAGGAGGCTACTTTTAGGAATGTAGAGGAATGATGATGATAGTTTGGTTCAGAGTGCAATTGGAAAGGATTAAGAGGATGGGAAATGTGAGATAAATTTGGGAGAAAAATTCAATATGCAGATAGATGAACAGCAACCAGGTAATGCAGGTAACACTTCCCACTCCCACTCAAATAGCAATGTTTGTCAGA
This sequence comes from Cryptoprocta ferox, assembly GCA_028646485.1. Lineage (NCBI taxonomy): Eukaryota > Metazoa > Chordata > Mammalia > Carnivora > Eupleridae > Cryptoprocta > Cryptoprocta ferox. Next base: position 91,829,469 of record CM053572.1, on the reverse strand, counting down.
GGTTGTTCACAATGCTAGGGCCAGTACCTCTTCAAAATAAATGTCACTCTCAGGTTCAGATTCAGAATTTGTAAATGGTCCTTACTGTGATAAGAATAAATCTTAGCACAGAAATTGCAGGGGTAAGGAGGTAATTGAGAGTATTTGGAGGGAGAAAAGTGTGCATTTGGGCAGAGAAGGAGCAAAAGCGTTAGAAGAAAATTAAGTTACTTATTTCCTTAATATTTTTTTTCCTGAAGGGCATATAAGTAATATTCCCTACCTGAGCTTCATGTGATTATGTTTACGGAGAAGGAGAATGGTGGTAAAAGGTACAGAAAACTGACACATCTTAGAATCCCGCTACTCATTTTGTTTGCTCTCTTTGAGGCTTATTAGAACTGTAGAATCTCAGGCCCAAACTCAGTCCTACTAGATCAAAATCTACATGTTCAAAGATCTCCAGCTGATTTGGATGCACACTCAAGTTTGAGAGTCACTATTTGAAAGAAATATCTAGTAACCATCCCAGAGACGGGATGGAGCACTGTGCTACTACACATTGTTTGACAAATTGTGGTCCCTTTGCTGCTCAGCCTCCTTTAACATACACGTTCACATAATATGACCTGAAGTTCATTTTTAAGTGGTGTATGCATTCTCAGATACCACATTAGTCATATGTCTGTCTAATGCTATTCAGAACTGAAATAAAAGAAAAACACGCCAACTTTTGGAAATGATAATGGATGAAAGTAAAATAAGTTGGCAATGACAAATGAAGAAAAAATTAAGCCATAGGTCATATTTAATAAAAAGAGAATTCCACCTGATAATTTGAGAAAGAATGTGCTGCTAACCACAAACTTAAGTGAAAAGATCAAAAGCCTTCTTTCAAGTTGTCTTGTTCATGAAGGTTCCTACAAATTTCCTCTCTTTCCATTAAAATACAAATTTCCTACCTTTCCAGTTACCGACTGCTACATAATAAACCAACCCATAATTTAGCAGCTTAAAACAACAATTGATCACTTTCTCTCATGGTTCTGGAAACTGAGTGGGCTCATTTGATTAGCTCTATGTTAGGGTCTTTTCAGTTAGATGGAATCTGAGGTTGGGGACATTTGAAGGCTTGACCAGACCTTTTGTCTAAGGTTATTCATCATGTGACTAACAGCTGGTGCTGGCTGTCCTCTGCTAGCTCAGTTGGTGTGCTAATTTGAATTACTCGACATGATCTCTCCATGCCTTTGCCTTCTCATTGTAGAAAGAGAAGAAGGGAAAAAAGGAGAGACACAGAAAGGGAGGGAGAGATACTTCTAAAGAGATTTAGATAAACTTAGGCAGAATTTCCTCAGGTAGAACGGAATATATAATCACTACAAATTAGATGCTGTTTTCACCCCTCCCTAAATATAGATTTCATTTGCATCATCATCTCGTCTGCTAAAGGTCATTTTTTAAATGTGAATTTTTAAATGTCAGCTAACAAGGAAGTTTGACTACTCAATCTCTCCTGTTATTCTGACTCCACCAGTCTATTATTAAGAACATTTTAGTAGTTGATTGCTGATATTCCTAATTAAGTATTGGTTTGTGTAAATTGATATGAGGAGACCTAATTTTTAAAACTCATGTGGCACAGAATGTGCTAGATAGTTCAGTTGCATATCCTTTTCTTGACCAAAATGCATTAAGTGGATTTGGGCAAAGAAATATAATTATAATATAATTGTTGAAACCCCACTGAGCCACAGATTACATATTCTTAAAGACCATTGCTCAGGGGGTTCATAGAAGAAATTTCTGCATTGGATGGAAGAATGAACAAGAAATCTAGACAAACTAGAAAACCTTTAAAGCCTTTCTAAATTGATGATCCTATAATTTTAGCACCCCTTCTACATTTAACTTGGGCAAATCATAGTGGGCTTTCTCCTCAACTCAAGCCCCTTAAATGCTTTCTGAAAGAGACTCAATTAATTGCTGCTGCCATTGTCACAAATTATCTATCCTGTGAAAAACCTGACTCTCTAATTAATGTTGTAGCATATGTGCATTAATCTGTCTGCTACTCCAGTTCTCTAATGAGACACAAACTCACTACAAGATCTTTCTTGAGGAATAATAAACTGACTGACTCGGCATGACACCATTACCTAATTAATAAAATGGTGACAATTTTGAAATCCCTATGCTGTGATTTTTCTTTTAAGAAAATTGTTTTGCAGATTTGCAATGGAACATAAGAAAGGATGTAAGTTTAGCAGTTAGCAACCTTTGACTAAACAAACAAGGGATTAGATGGAATCAGTATTGCTGGAAAGAATTTCTTACAAACAGTCCAGGAAATCTGGAAATGCAAGAAAATAAATCTGCATCTGTAAAAATGGTCTGTTTATACTGACATCTAGTGGTATTCATTTTCATGCTTGCCCATGCCTAAAAGAATTCCCCAGGAAAATAACAAATACAGGAAATTTATTATTCTACTCTTTTTAAAAAATCAGTATAAACATATAATTGATATAACACATAAATGAAGTAACAAGAATTAATATTTCACAAAACTCTAGAATTGGTATCATCTGGTGATTTGAAGACCTATGGTGAATGGATTATAACTGGCATGACAACCACAAGACCTAAAGGGATAATGTCTGCCCCTAGGTATAAAAATGTTCATTTCTTCATGTTGAAACATGTGGCCATGGAATGAAGGAATATATATATATATATATATATATATATATATATATATATATATATTTCAGATAAATGAAGCCAACCAATCAGAAATTTCATGGTATAGGGGCACCTGGGTGGCTCAGTCAGTTGAGTGTCTGACTTCAGTTCACATCTTGATCTTGTGGTTCATGAGTTTGAGCCCCGCATCAGGCTTGCTGCCGTCAGCGCAGAGCCTGCTTCAGATCCTCTGTCTCCCTATATCTCTGCCCCTCCCATGCTCATGCTCTCTCTCTATCAAAAATGAATAAACATTAAACTTAAAAAGAAATAAGTTTTATGGTATAAATAACTCTGTGAAAAATATATCATCTTGTGGCAGATTTATCTTAAACTAAGATAATTAAAAGGACTACATTCCCAAAAGGTTATAATGTAAAATACTGTCAACCTCTGTTTTCTGATAGTTTACAATGGAAGAGTTTAACTAACCCTGTTAGAAATGTATATGTGTGCATGGGGGTAGGGAGGTGGTGATATAGAAGTAAAGTATAATTATAATTGTAAGTCTGTCCTGACAGGGTAGATTTTTGTTTAGAAGACATTTTTTTAAAGATGGAAATTAAGAGAAGAGAAAAATTAAAATAAAATTAACTACGGTTTCTAAATACCAAGCAACAATTTATAAAAATGATAGGCTTGTTAAAATCAAGGGACTTATGAGATTGCTAACTAATATTCTCTCTAGCTACTTCAGAAGAGAAGAAATTTTGACAAGCAACACTTTTTCAGAGGAAGGTTTTACATTGCACCAAGTTCTGACATTTGGCCTTCTGAGAAAGCCTACAGAGAATTCCATCCTCTGCATTACTCTTATCATATCTTCTGGATCATTGTAGGGCCGACCTTATCCATTATGGATAGACGCCTTCACTCAGCAATTCATCCATATACCAACCATTGTAAATGAGTCTGAACCACTACAGACTCTTAATTCTTGAAAGCCCATGTCTTTATGTCTTTACCAATAAGAAGTCTTGCCTTGGGTTACACAATTTCTTTGTCCAGCACTGTTCCATGGACTATCGTTCAACAGTCATCATCACTATTCTGTGATATTAAATATAAAGTTTTAGAATGTCCTTGAAGTTTGTGTCTGTCCACTTATACCTCCTGTACTTCAAGGCACTTAGAAACTGCTTTGACCTTTGAGAATGTCTTTTTTCTTTGCAAGATGAATCCCACACAGCCTGACACAGTAAGCATTACTTCAAAAGCTCGTTATTCTACTTTACGCTCCCATGTGATAACCATTTTGCCTACAAGTGTCATGGGTGAATATTTTGAAAGACAAAATGTGACAATAATACCTCCAAGTTCTACTCTGAGTATTTTAGAAAACACCTTCTCCTTAGAATTTATAATGAAGTTAAATAACCTGACTTTTTTGGACAGTAATATTTATCATTGAAGCATTGGTTTGTTATACAGTGGTATGATTTAAATACCACTTCTTGCCCACAGAAGGGAATTATGGTAAACAGATTCATAGAATTTCTAGCCTAAAATTTTGTCTGGGTGTTCTAGGGCATAGCCACAGGCAGATTTCAGAAGCCTTTTAAATACAGGAATTGAAAATGCTTCATACATGTACCTAAGGATAAGAAGAAAAAATTTACTTTTAACATCTATCCACAGGCTTGAATTTGACTGACTTACAAAATCTTCCTAAAGGAACAATATTAAGATTCAGTGAAAATATTTAGTGATGCAACATGTCAAACACTCGGTGTACACCTGCAACCTTAAGAATAAGTGCACTACCTCCTATACCTTTTGTTTTACTGTGAGCTGAAAAATGTAGCCACTGCCTGGCAAAGTGTCATCTTTCTCTGTCTAAAACAAAATATCAGTGAGGTTTTGTTATCTTGACAGTGGCCAGAGTCTCTGTAGTATTTTGCAAAAGGCATTTTGATGGTAGCAAATAGTCAACAGTACTTCTAGATGTACATATTGAAATTTATCAGTAATAATTTCAAATACGGGGATTTTTATCTTAACTGTCATGTCACCCAAAGTGTCACATACGCCTCCATTAATGAGTGTAGTAATTATCACACGTGTCTTTTATTGCTTTACTCAGATAATCAGCCATATGTAACTCTCCTAATTCTCATTTATTATAAAGTATATAATATATATTTATATATTTCATATACATTTATACCTTTATTTCATATGAATGAAACCAACCAATCTGGAGATTGATGCTATAAATACCTTTGTGAAAAACAAATCATGTCATGACAGATTTATTTTAAACTAAAGTAACTAACATATGAATGTACATATAGTCAAGTCCCAACCTCGTTATTTTTTCCCTGATTTAATTCTCTGGAGTGAAACCTGGGTAAATGTATTTTTAAAAAAGTCCTGTGGTGATTCTAATTGTGTAACTATGGTTGAGAATTCTAGCATCTTGATTCTGTCCTTCCAGTAATACTCACTTTTCTTTTTTGGTGAGAGGGGGAGTGAGGATGGGTGATAGAAGCCAATAATACAAAATTCCAAAGATAGACAACATATCTAGTAAAAAATAAACCTCCTTCTTAACCCTAATTACAAACCACTCAGCTATCTTCCCCAGGAGCAACTACTATTACTAGCATCTTATATCTCCTTCAGAAATAACAGAACACGATTTTGCGTTCGACAACTCTTCTCCTCTGCTTTCCCCTTACCATACAAAAGCTACTATACAAACTCATATGAGTATTGCTTTGTAAAACATTTAATAATACATTTAAACACCTCTTTATATAAGAGCATGAAATTTTGTTTTCTTCTTTTTAACAGTGACACAACGTTGCATTCTATGACTAGGGCATAATCTATGTAACTGGTCCCCATTCCAGTATTTCAGGCTATGTATTTGCCTATTTAACACTCTCTCAGATTTGTGAGACTATCTGTAGAGTAAATGCATGGAGTGGATGTGCTAGATCAAGATATTGTGCATTTCTCATTTTGATAGATAATACCAGCTCACCCTCCAGAGAGATTGAACCGCTTGACACTCTCCACAACAATATGCAAGTGCTTTTTTCCTGTCTTGCCAACACAACACATTAGCAAGATTTAAATAACTACCAGTATGATAGGCAGAAAAAAAAAAGTGTTTCTTTGTGGTGCTAATGTTCATCTTTCTTCATGGATGAGGTTGAACATCTTTTCTTATGCTTTAAGAACCACTTGTATTTTATCTTTTGCATACTATTTTGTTCAGATCCTTTACCCATTTTTCTTTTGGATCTTTAGCTTTTACCTATTGGTTTGAAGGGTTTTGTTTTTTATATTAACAAAAGCATTCTTTTGTCTTGAATTTCATATGGTGTTTTTTATTTTTTGGGTTTTTTTAATCCCTATGTAGCATTTTTTTAAATTCTTCTATAAGTAAATTTCTTAGTTTGGTTTAATTGGTTAGGTTTGGAGATGTAATAGAAAAGATCTCTGTACTCTGAAATTGTTCAAATATCATAAAAGCTTCTTGTTTTTTATAGTTTTGTCTTTACATGATTACATTATAAATATTTGATCAATTCAAAATTCACTCTAAATTTATAATTAGTATTTTTTAGTATTGGATATTTACCTATCAATATTTATTTAGTTATTTACTAAATATTTCCTATTTACTAAGTATTATTTACATACCACCTCCTTCTGTGTTGGATTTAAGTTGATATACCCACATTAATACAATATAATACACAAAATGAGGTTAAAACTAACAAAACTGTGAAGAAAAAATTGATATAAATAAGGCAGAGACATACATGACCTTACGATACAAATTACATGTAATGAAGAAAACTATTCCATTTAAAAATGGAGCATGGGGAGCCTGGGTGACTCAGTTGGTTAAGCATCTAACTTCAGCTCAGGTCATGATTTCACAGTTTGTGAGTTTGAACCCCACATCGGGTCTCTGCTGTCAAGACAGAGCCTGCTTCGGATCCTCTGTCCCCCTCTCTCCCTGCCCCTCCCCTGCTTATGCTATCTTTCTCTCTCAAAAATAAATAAACATTAAAAAGTGTTTAAAATAAAATTAAGAAATGGAACACAAATATGGCCATAAGCTGTATAATAGTATGAGAAGGAAATATGATATAATATAATCAGTTATTAAATTTACAGAAGTATTAAAATTAATATATTCTAACTAGCATAACATATGTACACACATATAGACACACGTACACACGTATACACATACCTTTTTGATTAAGGGTACCAGAATATTTTCTACCACTGAAAATAAAAAATTTATTCCCTGAATTTTCAGGTAAAGAATATTAAGTAAGTGATAAGCCTCTGGAAAACATGTTTAAACTCTGAGAGAATTCCATTAATCTATTTATTGTCGCTTAATACGTCTGGCAGCATCAAACTAATACAGTTCAGTAAACCAGTGCTACATAAGACAGTCCTAGAAATGATATGATAGAGGCATAGTTTTTTTTGTTTGTTTGTTTGTATTTTGTTTTTGTTTTTGTTTTTTGATGCTATATGTCAAGGAAAAAACTTTTTTTAATCTAGAGGACTGATGAACAACATATTCAAATATTCTTCAAAATGGTAGTTTTCTTCAACTGAGTTTTAAAAAGTACTTAGTATGGGTGCCTGGGTGGCTCAGTCAGTTAAGCTTCCTACTTCGGCTCAGGTCATGATCTCACGGTTCCTGAGTTCCTCAGCACAGTGCCTGGAGCCTGCTTCGCATTCTGTGTTTCCCTCTCTCTCTGCCCCTCCCCCGCTCACATTCTGTCTCTCCTTCTCTCTCAAAAATAAATAAAAACATTTTTAAAAATTTTTTAAAAAGACCTCTTTAAAAAAAATAAAAAGTACTTAGTAGACACAGATTTCAAAATACACTTTTTAAAAGTATATCTATTCTAATTTGCCAATTAAGTGCAGGGCATAGTCATTAATGTTTATTCTCAGACATATTCTATAAATAGATGAATTCTTACCTAGACCCTTACCTAAGACCCTCAAAGGCAGAGATTGTATTTATGTTTATAGTTATATTTATATATTTATACTTATATATCCGTAGTACATAACTTAAGGAAAATGGTTGGTTGGTTCTCAATAAAATCTAATTAATATGAAAATCATTCTATTTCCATGGTAGTTCCTACAGATAGGAAAAGATACCATTTTTTAAAAACCAGTATCATAAGTTTTGCTAATAGAAAGATAATTATCTTAACCTTATGTGGAAAAAAGAAGGATTGATTTATTTTAGCTTAGTCTGCACAAGTGTGTTTTCTGATAAGCAGACTAAGAATAAATAATAACCCTTTGTTATTATAGATAATTTACATCAAACTTAATTTGTATCACCCTAGTAGATTTTATCAGTTGAAGAAGCTTGTCTGTCTTGTTCAACCTTGTACTTCCAGCATTTAGAACAGTGCCTGGAATATTAAATTGCAAATTAATGAATGAATAAGGGCTAATGTTTGTTTTTGACATTAAGTAGCTTAATAGACTAGGGCCACATGATTATACATCTTTAAAAAAAAGAATGTAACGTATAAATTTCTAGTATGAATAGCCTCGTAGTAAAGGTAGAATTCTCTAGAAAGTGACAGAATCATGTTACCTTAAGTTAATTGCTAACTATATTTTATAAAATTGCTTAGTCTCACTGCCTCTTTGGTAAATAGGCATAAAAAATGTTTGGTTGTTAGGCATAGTTTAGGCATACTAAATGTTTAGTATTATATTTCAATGTGAGGGAAAAGACTATTCCACTTAAATGTTTCATTGGTCATGGCCCCAAATCTTATTCTGGTAGAACTCAGAACACTAATTTGACACTCTGTTTGTTTGTTTGTTTGTTTATTCCTTTATCACATTCATTTGTATTTAAGTATAGTTGACACATAATGTTACATTAATTTCAGGTGTAAAACTTAGAGATTTGACAAGTTTATACATTATGCTGTGTTCGCCACAAGTGTAGCTACCATCTGTCCTGTTACATCACTAGTATAATATCACTGAACGTATTCCATATGTTGTGCCTTTTATTTCTGTGACTTATTCATTCCATAACCTGAAGCTCGTATTTCCCTCTCCCCTTCACCCATTTTGCCCACGCTTGGTCCCTTGTCAGTTCCACCCCCTCTGTCAGCCACTAGTTTGTTCTTTGTATTTATAAGCCAAATTCTGATTTTTGTTTATTTTTATTTTCTTAGATTTCACTTTTGAGTGGAATGACATGGTATTTGCCTTTCTCACTCTGACTTACTTCACTTACCATAATATCCTCTAGATCCATCCCTGATGTCTCAGATGCCACAATCCAATCCTTTCTATGACTCCATAATAATCCATTGTTGTATATATATATATACCACATTTTTCTTATCCATTCCTGTATTGATGGACATTTAGTTTGCTTCCCTTTCTTGGCAAGTGAAAAAGTACTAAATAAAACATAGGGGTGCATATATCTTTTTGATTGATTGTTTTTGCTTTCTTTTGGTAAATATCCAGTAGTGGAATTATGATCCTGTAGTGTTTCTAATTTTAATTTTTTGAAGAACCTCCATACTGTTTTCCACAGTGGCTGTATCAATTTATGTTCTCACCAACAGTGCACAAGGGTTCCTTTTTCTCCACATCCTTGCTAACACTTGTTATTTCTTATAATTTTGATTTTAGCCCTTCTGACAGGTGTAAGATGGTATCTCATTATTATTTTGATAGGCTTTTCCCTGATGATTAGTGATGTTAAGCATCTTTTTATGTGTCTGTATTGGCCATCTGTATTTCTTCTTTGGAAAATTGGCTATTTAGATTCTCTGTTCATTTTTAATTGGATTTTTTTGGTGTTGAGTTTTATAGGTTCTTTATATATTTTGGATATTGACCCTTTATCAGATACTTCTCTGCAAATATCTTCTCCAGTTCTGTAGGTTATCTTTCTTGATGGTTTCCTTTGCTGTGCTAAAGCTTTTATTTTGATATAGTCCCAATAGTTTATTTTTGCTTTTGTTTCCCTTGTCTTAGGAGGCATAGCTAGAAAAATGTTACTATAGCAATTGTCAGAGAAATTTCTGCCTATGCTCTCTTCTGGGATTTTTATGTTTTCAGACTTTACCTTTAGGTCATTAATCCATTTGGATTTTATTTTTGTGTATAGTGTAAGAAAGTGGTCCAGTTTCATTGTTTTGCATGTAGCTGTCCAGTTTTCCTAGAACCGTGTATTGCAGAGATGATTTTTTCCCCACTGTATATCCTTGCCTCCTTTTTCGTAGTTTAATTGCCATATAATTTTGAGTTGATTTCTGGGCTGTCTTTTCTGTTCTATTGATCTATGTGTTTACTTTTGTGGTAGTACTATACTGTTTTGACTACTATAGCTTTGTAGTATATCTTGAAATCTAGAATTGTGATACCTCCAGCTTTGTTCTTTCTAAGGATTGCTTTGGTTATTGGGTATTATTTAAACTTTAACTGTATATGTATTGCATCAAAAAATGTATTGTCTCTTTTCCCAGATAAATTATAATAATAATTATAATTATGATGTGTAACTATAGTATACTTTTATTTTGTTTCATATTTCAATTTATTATACTTTCTGGTTATTTTTTTTCCTTTCTGATCTTTATTGTCTGCATTTGTCATCTGTTGATTTAATAGTTATAAACATTGTATCTGTTTTGATGGTTGTCTTTTACATCAGTTTCCCTTTATGTTTTCTTCTATTGTTTCATTATTCATCAAACCTATAAAGTGTTTTTCTTCAGTACTAAAAAAAAATTCCTTTTCTTTTTCTGTATCCAGTGCTAATAATGCAAATTCTAATGCTTCAGGAGGTCTTATTTTTCTGTGCAAGAGTTTTTAAAGTTATTATTTTTGTCCTTGATATTCTTACATGTCACCAAAGTATATCTACATATGGGATTTGTATTCTCCCTCCTAATTAGTACTCTATCAGAGGTCTGTAATTTTTCCATTATACTAGTGTATTAGTTATATATACTAGTGTATTTTATATATATATATATATAGTATATATATTAGTGTATATATATACTATATATACTATATATAGTATATACTATATTAGTATATATATTAGTACACTAGTACACTATATATACTATATATATAGTTATATATACTAGTACAGTATATATACTAGTGAATTAGCTTGAGTTACTGTAACAAATACCACAGACTGGATGACTTAAAGAAAAGAAATTTATTTTTTCACAGTAGTGGAGGTTAGAAGTCTAAGATAAAGGTCTGGCTGATTCAGCTTCCAGTGAAGACTCTCTTGCAGGCCTGCTGTGGTTGCCTCTTGCCATGTCCTCACATGGTCTTCCTCAGTGGGCGATTTGATACCATTAGTCTAGAGATCATTAAAATCACTTTGAGAATCAATGCCTTAAATATATCCTTTATTCCAGGCTTCTATCTTCTTCATTACTCCCCAAACACACACATTGCCTTTTACAGTGGGTTAATTTCTACTTAAAGATTTTTTATATTGATGTTTATCCATTTTTATTTTTATTTATTTTTATATTGGTTTGGTCATTAATTCATATGATCCATGCTTTCCTCTTTCATAGATTCTTAGGGTACTCTTAGAGTTTATTCTGTCTCTAGTATGCAATTTTGAGTCTAGGCCATGCTATATAGGAATGGGGAATATCATAAATTCGATGCCAGTTTAGTGGTACTTTGAATTCAGGTCTCATTTCCTAGTCCATCTCCCATGATTTATATTTTTGAGTCCTCAGATATCTCTATTCATTCCAAGACTTATAGGTGCATTCATGAGAGAGTCTTCTGTAAGTGGAATCTCCCTGTCTTGGCCTGTTTAAAAGAGAGAATTTTAAAAGTTATGCAGAAAAAAAAAATAAAAATAAAAGCTTTGCAGAGAAGAGTGAGTGATAAAATTAGAGGAAGGTACAGTTGAAAATTACAGATTGAGCAATATTGTAAGTGGTAAAGTGCTTAGATTCTATTCAAATAAAAATTAGAAATCTTGGAAGGATTTAATCTTGTCATAAATATAATATGATTTAAATTTCAAACAGATCACTTCAAATAGATCAATTTGCTATATAGAAAACTTATTGGAAAAGTTGAGATATTTGTTGATGGTTTAAATATAAGGTAACACTTGCATAGGGAAAAAAACATTTTAAAGGTATAAGTAAAATAATATACCAATAGATAGAATATAGGGAAAGAGGAGAGCAAAGGAATAAAGATAATACTGTTATTTTTTGGCCTAAACAATTATGTAGGTAACAATGATATTTACTAAGATGGGAAAGATTGGGGGGAAAGCAAGTCTTGAACCTAAATAGGAGGAATTTTTTTTTCCTTTTGGACACACCACATTTGGCATATCTGTTAAACCTCCAAGTGGAGATGTCAATTGCACAACTGGATACACTTTATTCCATTGCCACAGACCTTACTGATGGTGAACTGTTTTGTATATAAGTCCTAAAAAGAACTCTTTTAAGGGTATGAATGAAACAAAATTATATTTTTTTCACATATACTCATTATGTCCTAGTAATGCCACATTTCCATATGTGGAAATCATCCTTTATTTTTCTTACTGCTTTTCTAGAATCTATTTGATGCCTTAATTATAGGTCACTCCATAACAAGCCCAGAGTGCTTAAATTTAATTATATTTGTATCATATTACAAAGGTAAACAAGTATTCTTTGGTGTCTTTTATAATCAGAGTACAGTATGATACATCACAGTTTTCAGTGTCTGATTTATTCAATTTAAAATAACATCTTACAGGATTTTTTATTTTATAGCTCACAGTGGTCTTTTCTCAGTCCAAGTAACTTTGATGTCTCTCTAAGTATGTGTGGTGAATATATGATCCCTCATCCCTTCATTTGGTCCTCCTGTCTCCAAAGAGTGACTTTTATTCAGAGTTCCCACTCAATGAAAAATGTTCACTGCCTTCTGGAATTTTTTATTGTCTGAAATTTGGAGCTTGAAGACAACTTAGGTTTCGACTTGCTAGGAAATCATGATGGCCTTTCAGTAGCTCATCCCATCAGAATTATTATCCTAAGTCAAGAAAGATGTACACACACACACACACACACACACACACACACAGAGTTCATGTGCATACACAAGGTACACACATACATGTGCACACAGTAGTGGGCAGTGTTGGAGTGACCTAATTTTTCTCCATTCTATCTGTATCTCTCAGAAGGGGGAATATAGCAGGAGTCATGTTTCTCCAGAAAATAAGAAACAGGAGCAGACTGATATCTAATTAAAATGTTTACAGGATTTCCCACGAGATATAAGCTACTGACATTTTCCAGAATGCAAGCCAAGAAATGCTTAAGATTATACAGATGTACTTTGCAATCTACAATTGCCATGCAATGAAAACATAATTTAGACACAGTTCAGGAAATATGGATTGGATAACCTTTCTTTAGAACTTAGAAATTAAAAGTTAGCTCCTATGAGAACTTATGGTAAGTTGAGCTGCTCGTCTCTTCTCAGAGTAAATCAAGAATCCCTTTCCTTTGCTTTGTAGGACATCTTCTTCTAGAATGTTTTCTAACATCTGTATCTGAGTCTATCAAAACAATAATTGCTTTGTTCTATCTCTTTTTCCTCCCAACTGCTCTCTTACCTACTTTAACACTCTACACTTTCCCCTGATTATCATACTCTGGTTCTCTGGTATTATAGTATTTCTTAGATGTGAACAGTGTTACAAATATCAACTCCTCCTAACTTCCCTGTTTCTTAATTCCTCATAGTATTACTCACTGATACATTCAAATGGCAAATGTTTATTGTCCAAGTACCTTGTTCTAGATACCCTTAGAGGGAAGGGCACATATCCATAACCAATGTAGACAGACTGCTGTTCTCATGAAGCTCACATTTTAGTACAGGGAGAGAACAGAGAAACAAGGAATAAGCAACCAGTATTATTTGCTATAGTGATGAATACCATAAAGAAAACAAAACACATTAACAGAAAATAAAGTTATAACGGGGAGAGTAACTTGGGCTTTGTGCTCAATACCCCAGAAGGCATATCTTCACTTCCTTCCTTCAAGGTCTTGTGTGCCTAGAATTCATTTTTCTTCCATTCACAGAGGCATTCATGAGACCACTAAATTCTCAGCTTATTTCCCATAGTTCATTTCTGTTTTAGGAGAATAATGGAAAGTGTTCTTTGTCACTTCATGATTAGTTTCCTGTTAAAGATAGATAATAAGTCTTTGCATTATTACATAGAATACCATCAGTTCCCTTTTCTCGCTCTCTTACATATAGACCATGACCAGATGTCTTTTTCTGATAGAAACATCTATCTATTTTTTTATTTATAATCTGTTAAAAATCCACAGACACTTTGTGGGGAAAGGAAAAATTCCTGTACATTGAGATAGAACTGGTTCTTAAGCAAACTTAATTCTTTTGCTAATCACTGTGTGTGAAATGGTAGTAATATACAAATATCCTTACCTTGAAGAAGAAATGGATTGCAGTGGAAATAATGGGATAGAAAGAAGATTTTATTATTTCAGTGACATCAGTTCAGATAGAATATCTTAAGGCTTTGGAACTAAGGAAAATATTCCAAATTAAGATTTCTACTAAACCAAATTTTACCAAGAAGACCTGTAGAAACATTAAGAAGCTACATGTGAGTTTGGGTAATAAATGGGTATAGAAAGAATGAGTAAAAGAAACCATTCTTAACTACTAATAAACTTATATTAGTGGACCTCTATGCCCAAATCTACATGCTAATGGTCACTCTTGGGTGACTATTATTTTTATAAGGAATATTTCTCAATATTGCTTAAACTGTTATAGCCTCAATTCCTCTCCAAAAAATTCTTTGATAACAGCTTCTATTTGTTTGTTTGTTTGTTCGTTTGTTTGTTTTCACTTGTGGTCCTTACCACTCCTCTAATGTGCAGTAAGTAATTTACTGCTCTTTTCATAGGTCCATTGCATAGGAATATATGTGAATAAAAATAAAATATAATTGGGATCATTATCAGCCTTCAATAGATCTAAGCAGAATGCTCTATATAACATTGCCTCCTAAGCATCAGTTACAGGATGATTACATGGAGCTTCTTTGAATGTACGCATGTGTGCGTGCATGCATGTGTGTGTATGTTGAGGTGGGACTGTGTCACAATAGGTCTCCATGTCCAAAGGAATGCATTAGCCAAGTAGCAAAAAAAAAAAAAAAAAAAAAAAAAAAAAGGTTACACGGTTACATACGCAATCTGAATTCAGGGATACCAAAGGATACAATAAGAAATTTGTAAACAGTTTCAGAACAGTGGAATTCCATTAGTCTAATTGTATTTTTCTTTTAAAATTAAAACATGTTATTGATATAAGGTAAAAATTATAGGTCATTAATTGAAAAATACTTAACACTGTTAAAACTTGGAAATTGTCTTTCACTTTTTTCTACAGAAAATGTGATATTTTATATTTTCTTTGATAGTCTGATCTTTTTTCCTTTATACCAGGCACTGTGGTAGATTTAATAGTGAGAATAACAGAGGAAGTTTTTATGTCACAGTCCATGATGTAATGTATCTTTCCATGTTGATAAATATTCATTATCACATAAATGCCTAAGTCTGTATTTCATGTATTATTTAACCTTGTCCGATTGCCAGACATTCAGTTTATTCTCTACCTTTTTCTATTATTCACAATAATTCTCCACCTGTGGAATCCCTGAAACCAAATGTCCCTTCCTTCTCACTTAGTTCAATTTGACCTACGACCCTCTCATGCAGTTCAGAGCCAGCTGTTGATCTGATTGGATTAAAGTCATTCATACTAATGTGAGGAATACTTTCCATGCATACCAAAAGGTTTCATCCACAGTGTGTAGTGGTTTTTTGACACTGTCAAATTCAGCCACCATCAATTCTTTAAGATCCAATTCAGCGAAAATCAACTTGCCAAATATTGAATTGTGGAGTAACTAATTTCAGACAATGAGCACCTTCTCATTTCTGAACATTTTATAAGAATGGGCAAGATTTACCTTAAACACAGATTTTCTTTTTACTTTTGAGGTCTTACACTGTGCCTCTTCACCTTTCTCTGACCCTGATTCTTTCTTCTCATGCATTTGCCCTCACATTTTCCCTCAAATCCCCTCCTGCCTCCTACCTGGTTTTGCCAGTGCTCATGCCTCTAGCAATAAACTGCTACCGCAAATTATCCTGGACTAGATTTAACATATTTTCTGATAGTTTTCTGAGAACTGGTCATTTCACAGACTGGCTCCAGGCATATTCCCCTACCCACCTCCCTCAGTGAACCATTGCTGAAAACATGACTTTTACTTGGGGGCTCTCAGGTAACAATACTTGCTTATTCAAGGTCAAACCACCTTCCTTTGTCTAGCCTAACAAGGACTTATGTACATGAATTAGAACAATAACTTCACACGTTCACCTTCCTTTCACACCAGGTCAATAGTTTGAAGAAGGTGAATGATATATATAAATATTTCTAATTTTATGTTCATGAATAGAGAGGACTTCCTGTTTCATGTACAAGTGACTACTATTGCTGGCATTTTTAACCTATGTTATTTTTTAAGAAGATCAATTTTGCCTATAAACCATGGATGCAACAAGCTGACTCATCATTTCTAATTTTTCACAAAACCTTTAGAGGCTGAATTCAAGCATATATACTGGAAATAGCCTTCAGAAAATTTTGCCTCATCCTGATATACTTGACAATCCACGGACATAGTTGGACTTGAGATGGTTTCGGAGCCACATAGATGCGTGGTGAGCCCCATGACTCTGCCGTAGTAAATTGGACTTCTTTGAAAGTGTGATAAGCCAGAAATGAAATCCTAATTTCACATAATAGAAATATAAATCAGAATCTCGTCTGTGCATTGCAATTGCATGGGGGTTGATGGTAAATTTTGTTCTTCCTGTATCATTTTCTCCTTTTATCTATTCACTCTCTAGCACATGGAAACTGCAGGCAATCCACAAGTGCAAATATTTACTAAGTGTGAGAATAAGAGGAACAAAACACAGTTCAAGAAAGTAAATACATTGCACTATATAGAATTTAAAGTAAACATTACATAAAGAGGACATAATTCATCCTCTGTTCTACTTGATGAGATAAATCATATAGCAAACCGTACCATGAGATATAGTAGTTACCCTGCATTTAGCATAATGGCTTGAACACATTTTCTCTGTAGGAAGTATTCCTATGATAATAGGCCAATATGAAAAATGGCCTGTGATAAAGTATGAGCATGAAAGTTAACTCAGCACCTATGAAACCCCAAATACGATACATAATAACAAATATACACTTATTTAAGTGTATAATCCATACTGAAATCATGTCAAGTAAAGATCACTATAAAATTCCATAGTTTTCTATGATAATTTTCTAAAATATTAAACCAGACATTTAATTTTTTAAACATTTTTATGTATTTTTGAGAGAGAGAGAGAGAGAGACAGAATGTGAGCGGGGGAAGGGACAGAAAGAGAGGGAGACAGAGAATTTGAGGCAGGCTCCAGCCTCTTGAGCTGTCAGCACAAAACCCGACCCGTGGCTCGAACTCATGAACCACAACTTCATGACCTGAACCAAAGTTGGATGTTTAGCCGACTGAGCCACCCAGGTGCCCCAAAACTCAACATGTAATAAGTTCAAGGTCTTTTCCCCTTTTCATGCCTCAGGTTTTCTATTATAATGTCAACATTCAAATAAGCACTAGCCTCACCATTAAAACACATTAATCAAGTATTGTTTATTCTGTCTGAACTCATCTAGGCCATGAAGCTAATGTTAACTCTTTTCTGAGTGAATGTGAGATTGTGGCAAAAGAAGTTCATATTAATCAAAATGCTCAGATAAGAAACTATCTAGATACCTTTATTAACATGGTTAGTATGGTGGACACCACCATTTGCCCACCCGGATCTATTTGTTCTTTCTACCCTGCTTAAAATACTATTTTGTTTTTTGGTGGACGATAGATAATGATTGATTTTACTCAACCATAAGAATTCTCGTTCTTGCTTTGACATCCTGCCTTGTGACTAAAGGTGGTTTTGGGGCCTAGTTGAAGTTAATGATCCTAAAGGGAAAGTCTTCCAGGGGAAGTGGAATGGCTTTCCTGATTAATCCGTACAGATGTAGCTGTCCCTCCGTCTCATCGCCCACTTCCTGCTGTGAACATGACCATGGTATTTGGATTTGCAGGAAGAGATAAATATAAGAAAAAATGCAAACATGCTAATTATGGTAGAGCAGAAAGATGGAAAAATTTATTCCTAATCCACATTTAGCTTGGTTTACTTAAAAAAATAACAGCTCTCTAACTCACAAGGGAATTTTCTAATTCTTCGTCCCAATCTAATCTGTATTTTAAATCTGCACAGGAGATCTTGTTACCAAAACAAAATTTTTAGTGAACAGCTCTACCATGATTCAGTCCAGATTTCAGGAATAAAAATGAAAACTTTTAATCTGTCTCAAGTTTGCATTATGTTAGAGCCATTCATTTAATTTCATTGCTCTCATTTTATTTCCTTGCCCCGGTTTCTTCTCTTATTATCCCCTGAAGAGAAGCTAAAAATACCCAAAACTCTGTGACCCAGTGACCCTAAAATGTAAAAACAAGAATAAAGGGACATTTTTAGGACATTTTAGGTATTCCAGCATGAATTATCCAAGGGATACAAACTCTTAATTACTTTGTGTTTGTGATAAGTGGATACCTGCATTGTATATTGTAACACTGGAGAACAAATGCAAATAGTTCTTACACTAATCAGAGATTACCTTTGAGTCTGATCACTAATGCCACTTTTTCTGACCAGCTGACCTATTGGCTCGAAGTACTTAGACAATTCTGAGGCCATGAAATTATACAGTTAAGATGCTTTTAATAGAGATACCAGAATACACAACAGGAGTAGCTAATGTAATGGGCTTTATTAAGCTCACATAATAAGTCTAGAGCTTCCTGATTCTAGGGTTTGTATAGTGGCTTACACAAGCACCCATGGTCATTTCACTTCTGATAAATACTCAGTGGGTTGGTGATGTCTAACTACATTGTTATGACAAATCAGCCGTACCCCAGGAGACAGCATCTGTAGCAGGAATTATGTAGACAGCTGGGGCAAAACACATCTCTTCTCACAAGCCAGTCCCTTTCCTTATGAGGAAGATCCATTTCCAGAAGTCTCTCAGAAGATTCTCCTGGTGAATCATTGGGCAGAGCTGGGTCACATGTTTGTTGTTGTTGTTGTTTGTTTGTTTGTTTATTTTAGATCAATGAGTGGCAAACTAGAATGGATTGCTTTGTTTGGGCTGGAAGACAGACCCAACCTCCTTGTGAATAGTCATCCAAATGACACTTGAATAAAATTGAGATTTAGCTAGTATAACTTTCAGTTTCTCTAAGGGTTTTTTTAAGCTCCTTTTTTTCTTGAAGAATTTGGAATCACTGGCTAAATTAGTTTCCTAGGGCTGACATAACAAAGTGCCACAAACTGGGTGGCTTAAAAAAACAGAAATGTAGGGGTGCCTGGGTGACTCAGTTGGTTAAGTGTCCAAACTTAGCTCAGGTCATGATCTTGTGGTTTGTGAGTTTGAACCCGCATCAGGTTCTGTGCTTACAGCTTGGATCCTGGAGCCTGCTTCAGAACCTGTGTCTCCCTCTCTCTCTGCCCTCCCTGTTTCCACCCTGTCGCTTTCTCGGTCTCTTAAAAATGAATAACTATTTAAAAAAAAGAATAGAAATGTATTCTCTTGGGGCACCTGAGTGACTCAGTTGCTTAAGCGCCCAACTCTTGATTTTGGCTCAGGTTATAATCTCATGACCATGAGATCAAGCTCCTACACTGTATGTGGAGTCTTCTTGGGATTCTCTCACCTTGTCCCTCTACCCCTCCACTGCTCTTGCGTGCCTGCTCTCTCAAATAAATTAAAAGTTAAAAAAGTAAAAATAAAAATCTGAATGTATTCTCTCACATTTCTGGAGGTCATACATCTAAAATCTAGGCACTGGCATGTTCTCTCTGAAGGCTCTGAAGTTTCTCTGGCCCTTCCTTAGCTTCTGGTATTCCTGGGTTTTTTGTCTTATAGATGCATCACTCCAGTCTCTGCCTCTGTTATCATAGGGCATATGTCCTGCATTTTTGTCTCTGTGTCTCTTCTCTTACTTTAAAAAAAATTAATGTTTATATATTTTTGACAAAGAGAGCACAAGCAGGGGAGGGACAGAGAGTGGGAGACACAGGATCTGAAGTAGCTCCAGGCTCTGAGTTGTCAGCACAGAGTAAGTCACGCAGCTCGAGCTCACCAACCACGAGATCATGACCTGAGGTGAAGTCAGACCCTTAATCAACTGAGCCACTCAGGTGACCCTCTTCTCTTCTTATAAGGACACCAGTCTTATTGGATTAGGGACCATCTCAGTGACCTCTTTATAACTTGATTACATCTGGAAAGGCCCTATTTCCAAATACATTCACATTTACAGATACTGTGGATTAGGACTTCAACGTGTACTTTTAGAGGATATACAATTCAACAGATAATATGACATGGTTAAATGAATCCTTTGGGTATGTGGAGTAAGGGAAACAGTCCTCAGAAACACAAAAACAGCTGCACTTGAGAACACATATGGTAGAAACTAGTACATAGTATTGTCAGAGTGTTGCCTGTCAGAAAAATTGTTTAATTATTTTTAGGTTTTCTCTTTCTTTTTTCAAGATTCAGATTTCTTTCAGTGACAGTTAAATTGGCTCTGTTTGAACATAAGCTTACCCCCTGGCAGGGCACTGGGGAGACTGCTAGAGCCCTTTGAGATCCTTCCAAGCCTTCACATAGTATCCAGGAGGCAGTTCCCTACAGGAAAACTAGGTGTGTTTACCATAAGAAAAGAAAAGTGTTATGAAAGTAAAAGTAAAAATGTGAACTATGTGACTTAGTCTTTCCTTGTCTGCCGCGGGTTGGTAGCTGGCTCTGTGAGTGCCACAGTGGCAGTGGGAAATTAAAATAGTCCTGGTTCCCCTTGGACAGCCTGGTCATGAGGCTCTGTAAGAGACACTGAGGGGGAGACTGCTACAGAAAATGGAATTGCATATGCACTACACAATAAGAATTGAAGGCTGGTGTAAGGGAATGATCTGTTCATATTGGCATGTACCAGATGAATATTAGCTCTGAATATAGGTACACATAAGTATAATATTGACTGCCATATTTATGAATATTTTAAATTTTTAATGTTTATTTATTTTAGAGAGAGAGAGAGAGAGACAGAGTGTGAGTGGGGAAGAGGCGGAGAAAGACACACATAGAATCCAAAGAGGCTCCGGGCTCTGAGCTGTCAGCATAGAGCCCGATGTGAGTCTTGAACCTGTGAGCCATGAGATTATGACCTGAGCTGAAGTCAGACATGAAAGTGACTGAGCCACGTAGGCACTCCTGGATATTTTATAAACAGATTTTGTGTCATCCTTAGCATTGGAAAGGAGGTATAGAGGAAAGAATTTAAAGCAGAAAGATAAGAGAAATAAGAACAATTTGAATGTAAATTTCAGTTGTTGCTAACGAAATATATAAGAAATTAATTTGACACAGTGTATAGTTTGACATATGGAATCAGCCCAAAGTCTGGGGAGACCATACATGATAGAGATTAAAGAGACCAATCTTCAAAGATATCTGGATTAAAATCAAGATTCTCCTCATTGTTCTAGTTATGAGACATAGTCCAAGTAAGGCATATAGTGCTTGTTATATGAGTACATGCTTAGCTATATAGGTTTTTGTTAAATGAATGAATGAAGGATGAGTCAGTAAACTGGAAGGTAGCTTATGATGAATTCCAATATGTTTGTAAACAAAATATTGAGAAGGTGAATACACACACAAAACCAAAGCTCCTTTTCCACTGTAATGTAAATGACACCATACTTAAAATATGAAACAAGAATGATCCTTCACCTACTCCGATGATCATCTGTATACTGTGTCTACTCTCATGCATTCATTGAGCACCTTGCCCTAGATAAGGCACTGTATGTAGTATTTGGAAAATACACTGAAGTCACAAAGTCCCTACCTTTGAAATATATGTAAACTGTTTGGAATTAGGAAAGATGGCATATGCTTTTTTCTAAGGCAGAGAGAAATTAGCCATTAGAGGTTTGAGTAGCCCAGTGAGAGAAAACAAAGGATTGATTTATTTTGACTGGTAAGACCAGGAAAGTTTTCACCATTAAGATAAAATTTGAAATTGGGTATAAAACTGTTAGTAAGATATAGTTGTGATGTTTTTTGTTTGTTTGTTTGTTTTTTGCTTTCCTGGTTAAAAAGAGAAAGAGAGACAGAGACAGAGAGAGATATTAGGGGAATAAAAAGGTTATATTGCCAGTCAGAAGGAACTGGAAATAAAACAGCCTTTGGTCCTTGCCTAAGTGATTTATTTTTCTTATGAATTGACATTTATCTAACTGATTCACACGCTCCTCAAAGCTCACTGTAAGATTCTTTTCACTTTTAAAGAGCTGCCACTTAATTATCCAAAAAGATAATATGAAGGATAAGACAATATGAAGGCTAAAGGTATTATAAAGCATCATGTAAATAAATAGCCTCATCTCAAATGTTGGAGAGGAAAACATGAATGTTGTTTGCACTAGTTTGATAGAGTAGCTTCACAAGGAATAAGAAAGGACAATTTTGTTGCAGCCATCTGGTACATTGGATTTACTAGCACCTTTGCACTATGTCCCCTTACTGACTCTGAGCCTCTGTCTTATTTAGATAAGGATGAGCAACCTGTGTGTATGTTTTTGGGGGGGAAGTTAGTTTACCCTTAGCCACTTATTTTTCTTGAACTGTTTATCAACACATATTCTAGCAAAAATGTTAAGGTAAAAGTTGAAGGATGAGGAAAAAATAATACTTTAAAAAGCATAACTGAGTTTGTATTACAGGGTGCTTAGGCTGGTATATGGCGGCATTCTAAAAAAATAAATAGATAATTCATTTCAACACAAAACCCAAAGGATCTATACTTACCAATTCCCTTGTGTTTAGTTAGGACTTCAAACATATTTGAAGGCACTCCAGTATAAATTAGAATGGTCTCCAGATGTTTTGGCACTGTAAATGACCAGGCTAAAATTCACTTTTAATGAACTGTATTTTAATGTCAGTCTCTTCTGTCTTCTTAAATGACAAAGAACTCATCTGACTTTGTAATGAATGTTCAAACTGTTCCATCATCAAGTCTGCCATTTATTGTGTCTCTGTATTTTCCTGTGAATCCCTGTGATTCATAGGAGAATGGTTAAGATTTAGGAAGAGAGTAAACCTAGAATCAGTAGGACATGGAGTCTCTCTGGGTAGAATACAAAAATCTAGTCATTACAATTTTCTTACTGAAAACTGCAAGTTTGGAGGCCAGAGAAACTGTAAATAAACACAGAGGATACTGAACAGAATAAATAACCTGAGATCACAAGCTTGGAATCCATGACATTGAGTTAAATGTAATTCCTGTATCTCTTTCTTGATATTTAGATCCAAAAGTTTAAGAAAAAATGTGTCCAAAGATTTCATAGAACTCAGCTTCAGGATTATTTGGGTCATTGTATTTGGGATTGCTTTTGCTTTGTGAACTTACATATAAACAATGTTTTCTCTGTTATTCTACCTGTAGAATTACAAAACTCTTGGCATTATGACTAGATGGAGTGAAAGGTTATAAAACTTTCTATATAGATTTCTCCTTTTAAATATACATGGAACTCAGTGCTAAAACTAGAAATGTAGCAGGCGATTCATAGAGTCGGCCATTTTAGGTGCCTGGAAGAGCCCCCAGGAAGGAAGGAAGGAAGGAAGGAAGGAAGGAAAGAAGGAAGGAAGGAAGGAAAGAGAAGGGAGGGAGGGAGGGAGGAAAGAAAGAAAGAAACATTAAAAAATTACCATGGAATGGTTGTATAAATAAAGTCTATTACCCTTTTTTTCTAGGTAATAAAAAGCGACTTGTGATTTTAGAAAAATCATTGTGTAGAACTATACATTGATCTGCATACAAATATAGAAATATACAAATTTATGAATAAGCAAAATCATGTAGATAATGGTATGACTCAGCAGAGTTTATCTGTTACTTATGGATTCTAGGTCCAGTGCTGAATGTTATAGGAATAATTTGTCAAACTAATTTGACAACTACAATCACCAAATAACTAAATTGAAAGAATGATTTTATTGAACCATACTGTTTTTCCAATTCCAGAGTAGGAAAGGAAATATTTTAGATTAATAAATATATGTTACAAGTTAGAGTATGGGAGAAATATTCTTGGCTTTATAAAAAAATAACTTTTTACTTATGATATGTTAAGCATTTAATGAACTTGACGTATTTCCTCATAAATGTACTTCTCAACCTTGTTCCCTGAAGCTCACTGCTAAAGTAGATAAAGCTGCCACTCTGATTGTAGTCATCAACTACCCAAGAATATTATGTTGAAAGATGATACCTTTAAGACATCTTTTATTTCTTTCATCAATTCTATTATCTAATTTGAATTTATGAATATCAAAAGAAGGTTTGAAAACAGATTATGGAAAAGCTTCAAATCAGTGGGTCTTTGAAATGCACTTGGTTTTACTGTATTCCTACTTCATTTGCTTCCTGTATAATACCACTATTTTGTTAAATTTTGCATTTGAAATGTAATTGCCTATTCAGTAATTCCTAGCATTAGTCAGATTTCTTGGATTACATAAATATTGATTTACTTTTACTGTGACTGATAAAAAGAATCACTATCACTGAAGCATGAAAAAAAAACCTCTGTTGAAAAATCTATTCAAATACTTGCATTTGAGCAATTTCAGTTTTTATATACACACACATACACATACACACACACACATATATATATATATATATATACATATATATATATATTACTATTCCAACTTTATTACAAAAGACATTTGAATTGCTTGAGTAAAATTTGAAAACATTGTGTCTATGATTTTTTGGCTGTCAATTGTAGAAGCACTATTAGGAAGGTGGCCATTAGTATCACCACCAATGGAATATAAGAGCCAATTAGAATCTTTTATGTTTGATAACAGTGAGTACCTATTAAAATGAATAAAAACAAAGAAACAGGTAAATTATACATTGTTATCATGAAAATTTAATTTAATATTCTAGTATATTCACTTCATGCATAAGGTTGCAAGATGCTGGGTCTCTAACCATGAGGGTAAAGGAGAGTGTGACCAAGTATCTAGAGATTTTCTAAATCCTATACCATAAGGCTAATCATATTTCTTTCACATCTGAGGTAATGCATGTGAACAGATGGATTTTCATCAGTCCATTTATTTCCTGGGTGTAAACTGGGGTTTCTCAACTTTAGCACACTGACAAGTTGGACTGGATGATCCTTTGCAGGTGTGGGGTGGGGGTGGGAGGTGCTGTAGGCATTGTAAAATATTTTAGCAGAATCTCTGGCCTCTACCCACTAGATGTCAGTAGTGCCTCCCCAATTGTGACAATCAAAAATATTTCCAGACATTGCCAAATATCCTCTGGGGGTCAAAATTTCTCCAATTGAGAACTACTGACATCAACTATAGTATCCTGTTCCAATATTTAAGTATATCATTTTTAAAAATCAGATTACCTATCCAAATAGCCTGTATTCATACAACTGGGTTAACTTCTCCATGTGGGAAGATAGATCTTTAGAAAAGAATAAAAAAGAAACTTAAGGAAAGTCTAGGTCATATACTCAGTTTTTTTTAACTCTGAGGATAGTAGAAGGTACATCACATTTTGCATGACATCTGCCTGTATCATCACCTATTGTACTTTATTTGCACGTATTCAGCCAACAGCTAAGGACTTCATGAACTTGGCTCACTGAAGGGTCAGACTCTCATGCCTGTGAATTGTTCTTAAACACATTTTCTATTGCATTAGTCACGGATAAGCTTTTCTTTAATGTCAGGCATGCCTATCATCTTATTCATCCTCATTTTCTTCTAAAATATGTGTGAGCAATGAAAAGGCAATTCTGCTCTGTGGATTCAGTTCCTGTAATGCAATTTTCTTACACTGGATTGAATACCTCTTGCACATTATTTATTTTTTACGTTGTTGTTTGTTTGTTTGTTTTTTAAGGTTAAAGTGCATATGCAGTGTTTATATTAACTGATGGACAAAATGATCTTAAAACTAAATTCTACAATAATGGTTGGAGCAGTACTCCCTAAATTGTGGTGCCTTGATCAGTAGTATCATCCTCATTTGGGAACTTGTTTGAAATGCATATTGTCTGATACCATCTTAGACCTTTTGAGTCAGCAACTCTGGGGGTGCTTTAACAAGCCTTCCAGATGATTTTATTTTATTTTTTTCCCAGCTACCTTTCTTATTCTTTCATAGTTTATTGTTAAGTTGGTTTCCATGTCCAGATGATTTTAATATACATTCGAGTTTGAGTACCACTGGTTTATAGGCTTCGTTTTGGGGAAGATTACAACTTATCCATTTGGTATGTGAACACCAAATGCTCACTACTATTTTTCCTTAAGCTCTCAGTGTGATAGCTAATTTTTATAAGCTTTAGGAAATTAACTAATGGCAAAACAAAAATATGCATATTGATAGCATCTCCCAAGCTTATATGCACCCTACATTTTTTTCTTTCTTTTCTTTTACTGCTTGTAAGAGGCCATAAAGCCTTTTCCCTTAGCCCTGTAAATTGGCAGTAATTGACAGCCTGACTGGGAGTTAGACTATAATTCCAAGTTTGAAGGAGCCAGGGACACGAACTCTTGCTTCACCTCTTAAGATGGATGTGAGGTCAGGAGCAAGGAGCAATGGGGAAAGGATTCCCTGGAAGCTTGGACTCAAGGCTCTTGCCCGCAGTTTTTGCTTTCAGTACACTGAGTTCAGCATGAAGGCTGCCAAACGAATATACCTCTCACCAGCATTACAGTCATTTTTCTTTTTAACCTACACCTGAATGACCCAGAAAGGGTTATACCCAATGAGAAATTTATCCATACTGGCTGACAAACTCCAAGTGTTCCATCACCCTCCAGAAAACAGTGCAAGAAACGCTAAACCAAGCTGGTGCCCAGTTTAGCAAATGGCAAATAATATCACTCAGACGATTGCAAGCTGTTTCATGCTACTGACATGTCAACAGCAGTAGCTGAATATATAAAACTTCTAATATCATCAGATCTCAATCTACATTCATCCTGTCAACAAGTGTTTCTTGAACATCTATTTTGTCCAAAAAATAGCATATATAAAATTAAATATCATAGTTCTTGGCATCAAGATGATCATAGTCTCATCAAGAAAATTAAAAAAAATATTATAGTTATTTAAGAGCTAAATCCTATGATCAAGTATGTGTAGAAAAAAACCCTTACAGCTGGATATTTAAAGACAGGATGTTATTTTATGTTTTTCCCTCATGACCTCCTGCTGGATAGGGTTTTTCTGAAGTCATGTGAATTTCATAATTTTTGGCTCAGAGAATATGCAAAAAAAATCTCTATGGAGTTAATTTTAAGTCTAATTTCTAGTAATTCCTATATATATTTATCATACCATGCCACCTGCCACTTCAGAAATACATGAACTTCTGAAATACATGCCTATAAGATTGTTTAAAGATTATTTATAGTCAAAGAGTCATTTGATTGGCAAGCATTAGGGCAATCCAAACACTTGCATGATTTAGGACATCTTTCAGGTTTTGCAGGAGTGGTTGGAGTGGTGAGAAACTACTCAAGAGAGAGGAAAAACATGCCCCAAATAAAATAGTATTTGGGCAACATGTGAGTGAAAGCTGCAGAAAAGTGATGTTTAAAACAAAGAGCATAAATGATTCCTTCATTTAGAAAAGTGTCACTGTTATCTATGATAGAGGTGATATTAAGACAATAGAACTGGGCTGTTTCAGAAATATTGGTATTTAAATCTTAAAGAATTTAATAAATTACGAGAAAGGCCTATAAAATTATTTGAAGACAAATATCAAAAAAAAGAGGGGTTTGTTATTTTTAAAGATTTGAGCATTTGTTAAAATGACCCTCTCATAACATTCTATTCACCAGCCTATTCTGCTAAACTCTCAGACTTGCACAATATGTATATTCACAAAAATAAAGTAGCGAGGGATCCCTGGGTAGCTCAGTCTGTTAAGTGTCCAACTCTTGATCTTAGCTCAGTTAAGGGTCATGAATTCAAGCCCTGCATTAGGCTCCACTATGGGTGTGAAGCCTACTTAAAATAAATTTAAAAAAATAAGATAAAATAAAATAATATAAATAAGGCAGAGAAATGAAATTTACATACCATGAAACTATTATAAGAGAAGAAAGTTTGTTTTTGTGTACCTCTCACCATCACCACTACCAAACTATGCTCCTTTCCTAGTTTTTACTTTCTCAGTTTGCAGCTACTTTACCTCCCCTATTGCCTAATCTAGAAACCTGGGAATATTTTTTAACTTTCTTCTCTTATTCTCCAGTTACCGTTGCAAATTCTACCATGAAATCGTAACTCAGCCGACCCATTGTACTAGTCAAAGACAGTGCCACTTCTCCCCTGAACATGCTACAACTTGCTAATTACTTTTCTCATCTCTACTTTTGCCTCGACCATCCATTCTTTACACAGAAGGCAGAGCATTCTTTTTTTTTAAGTTTTAATGTTTATTTATTTTTGAGAGAGAGGGAGGTGCCAAATAACACATATTTTTGTTTTTTTAATTTAACCAATTTTATAGAAATACTTTATGAAGTAAGCTTAGTTGAATGGAATTTATTTATGATATGTATCAGTCAGAGTTCAATCAGAAAAACACAACTACTGGATGGATACAGAGAGGCCTTCAGATAGATAGATGCATACATTCATACATAGGCAGATACATAGAAACAGATAGATAAATATAATATATGAATACATTTGTTACAAAGATTTGACCATATACAATTGTGGGTGTTGGTAAAACAGTCTCTTCAAGCCTGTGGTCCTTGCTTCTAATGTGGAAGCATAAAGTCCTTAGGGAAGACAGGTGGGAAGGGAAGATGGCTGTAGAATGGATGTAGAATGGGAGAGACCAAAAACAATCTGTAACCCACACGTACAAGCCAGAGCCCCAGGAGAATGAACTGAAACACATGCCATTTCTTGTTACCTCTGACGTTGGTGGTAAAAGAGCCCTGCAGAAGGTGGAGTCCTTCACCACAGAGCTAAGCACAAGCACCTGACATAAGAGTTAGAAAAGATAAAGGATGTAGCAGTTCTAGACTCACCTGCTGCCTCATGCCAATAAGCTGAGGAACCAGGGCAACAAAGATATGTGCAAGATACAAAATAGTTGTTGCTTTATTTTCACACTTCAAGTCACCTTCAAGAACTTTCTGTTCCCACTTTAAGTGGAGATACACAGGGAAAGGGATTCTGGGAAATGTAGTTCAGCATAGCCAAGTTGTTACATTGTAGAACCAACATAATCCACTCCTTATCAAGTTGGCATGCGTAAACATCCCTTAAATTATGCTTAGCTTTCAAATAAAGATAATGACAAAGTCAAGCTTTCACCTAACATGATATAACTATCTCTAGTATACCTGAAAATAAGCACATTTTATTTTCTCCTAAGAGGGTAACGTTCTTCTTTTATTTTTGGATGATATGCATTCTTCTAATTCATTCCTCAAATTGTATATCTTGTAATTTAAATACTGAGATATAAAACTAACTACTATTAATGAATCTTATATTTGATAAGAAGCTTAGAAAGAGTAAGGTTTCTTTTAATTTAGTTAATACATATGTAAACATATTCATATCAAAATAAGGAATAAATATCTCTAATGATTTTAGTCTTTTCTAAAACTGGTCATGGTCATAACTGGCATTTATACTGCTTTCTTTCCCTATTCATTCTATACTCCCTTTTCTTCAGCTAGCATCTCAGCCAGTCATAATTTCTTAGCTAATATGGTGGCAAATCTTCCTTCTTGAAGGTTCTGGATCCTTAGCAGAACTGCTTGAATCAAGTTATTTTAGTTTTCCATTGACTTTAGTCACAGAACATGTGAGTACTAGGGATCACCTAGAAGATCTTCTGCATTACAGCCATGGTCCTCTTACCCTCATTGTGTAGTAGCAACACAATTTCCCCTTGAAGGTCGGAATTATAATCCCAGCCAGTGTGGTAATTGTTTTATTTGTCTGTTGATTTAGAGACACAAGGATCCCACAGTGGCCAGGTTGCAGACTCCTCATTTTGTGTCTCCTGAAGTCATTCTGTAGATTAGAAACAAATGTTAGCTAAAACATTGTTTTACTTCCTTCTCTAAATTTCAGAGATCAATTTCCTTGTGGTACACCCTAACCAGAAACATACAAGAAGGGGAATTCTGGGAAGTGTAGTTCAGACTAGCTAGGTTGAACAATAAGTAGCCAAGCTACTTTAAAATTGTAATAATTCTTAGGTCCTTCAAGATTGAAATCACCATATATTTTTGGTTTAGGGAACTTTGCTTATGTGGAAGTGTTCTTTCCTTAGAACAAGTACCTCTAGACCAGCAGGACCTAAAATTTTGGTAGTGGAGGCATACTATTGAGAAGAGCCACTCTTCTTTTTATCCCTTGATTCTTGATTATCAAACAGCACTATATATTGGATGCTAGTTGCATGCATTTACTTTACCCTGGAGGATATTGCTCCAGCCCTGCAAAATGTTTCCACCTACCTGGTGCTGTAACTAAGACCCCAAAGGGCCATTCCATCATTCCATCAAGGTAACTGCTCTAGCATAATGGAGAACATGATAAACTTGTAAAGCTTATGGCCATGAGTATATTACTGTATTTTATTTGCTGTGAAATGAGTTGCTTGGTCAGAAGTGATGCTATGTGGAATACTACAGATAATAAGATATCCAGTAATCTGTGGTAGTTTCATAGATGCACTGAAGGTAGAGAGATTTAATATACATCCATAGTAATGTCTATCCCAATAAGAACAAAGTGCTGCAATGACCATGTTGGAAGAGGCACAATCTAATCAAACTGGCAGCAGGTAGATGACTGATCCTTCAGGAAATGGTGCCATAATGGGGGTACAGTATTGGCTTCTGCTGTTGACAAAAGGGGTGTTCAGGAGTAGCTGCAGCAAGATTGACCTGGGTAAGTGGATCCATGTAGCTGATGCTATAAATAACTTCTATCCCTATCATAATGGCTACTTTGTTCATGAGCCCATTGCATATTGACAGGAATGTCTGAAAAGGCAGTTAGGAATGGAAAATATATATAAAGTCAGGGATATTGAGAACAAGCTGAAGTCCCAGGAAAACTGGTAGAACCTTGTTACAGTTAATGTCTCTGAAGCTTTTTCTATGGGTGCTGCACAGAAGCCAGATTCTTGTGATGTAATTAAACACACACACCTGTGTGTGTCAGAAAACCTGAAGGAGGATCCAAGGAAAGGTAAAACAGTTGCAGACTCAGGTATAGATTCACACCAATGAGATCAGCAGACAGATTTGTGACACTGTGTGTGAGCTACAAAATGATTACTGTTTCACTTCCTTTTCACAAAATCTCGTAGAAAGAATTTTTGTTGCCCAGACTAACCAGAAACATGTAAGAAAGGGGTTTTGGAGAATGTAGTTTAGTTTAGTTTAGCCAAATTGAACATGGCTGGCCATGTTTAAATTGTAAGAATTTTTAGATCTCTACATGATTGAAATCCCCATGTATTTTAGTTTGGAGAATTTTGTCTATAAGAGACATCGTAGGAGGAGCTCAGAATTGGGAATCTGGGGATTCAGAGGTTTTGTCATAGTTTAATCATTACCTGGAGAGGTGAGTTAGTCATTTATTCTCTCCTGGCCTCATTTCTTCAGCTATAAAATAAAAACAATGCACTAGAGTATCTTTCAGAGGCCTCATTGTTTAATGGGTAAAATAATTTATTTTTAGGCTGCTGAGAATCAAGGCCTAGTTCTGTCAACTGTGTGATTTTGCAAGCTCTTGCGCATTCCATAACTCAGTGTTCTCATCTGTAGAAATAATACCTGAATAAAGGTATTGTAAGAATTGAATGAGTAAAAGTATTTTAAACCCCTTAAAATCATGAGAGGCATGTAGTGAGCACACATTAAACAGTAGTAGTAGTAATTTGCCTGTGAATTTCATGATTGCTTGTTTATTGTAGAGTTTAAAACCCATATTGATTGTTTCAAAATATGTGCTTTGGTTTAGGGAATTAAAAGGAAATTGCTACAAGTCTTTGTAAATTTGTTTTACCATTTGCAAATTATTATTTTCCCTCTTTTTTTGGTACTGATTCTATTAATATAGAGGCATTGCATATCCATAATGAGGTGGACATTGTATAGATATGCAAATAAATCAATTATTTAGTAGCCTTAATGAAGCGTGAGTATAATGGTATAGAGAGTTATTAATTGTATAAAAAATGCTGACACAGGAGCTTTCCCCCGTTAATGATAAGAGTGCCCAAAGAAATGTGTTTAAAATTTCAATAAATTTGATGTATGTTTTCCAGATTTGGAAAACTACCATAAATGTACTGTTTTAGACACACAATCTTATTCTGTAGAATTCTTCTTTTTCTTTATTCCATCACCAATATTTCAATTTATTTCAGTAAATTCAAACATCATGTAAGTGTATAGTCTCCTGTCCCAAATGACCAGAGAAGTTTGGCAGCTGCAAATCCCATCCTGTAGCTGGGCTTGGACAAAAATCCAAGCCAGTAGTGCTCCCCAACTGTTGAGCATATTTTCTGGCCTTTCATAACCAGGGAGACTGAATAGTGACTGTGGATAGCCTTGGAACTCAACCGCAGTACCACCCAGCCCTGTCCCACAGCAGAGCTCAGCCTACAGTCTTGCCCAATTGCTAAACACCACTGGTGGCCTCATCCAAGCAATGACCTCAGCCAGTGAACCTACCCAATCTCCAAACATAATCTGCAGCCCCACCCAGCTAGGGAGTATGACTTATTCACATACTTTTGCTTTTTTTTTTTTTTAAATCTGTGTTTACCTTAATAAAAAAATGGTAAAATGATGGCTGAATCACATGACGGTTGGTTTCTAATCTGAAACCATGTGTATTAGTTCTCATTTTATTAACCAAAGCTAGCCAAATGGACAATGCTGAGGTTAACATTGTGGGAACTATAATTATCTAACAAGAAAGGCAAAACATAAGTGGGAATAAAAATCAACTTATCACAAATAGAATAATGTAATAGTGACAAGAAGTGGCATCACCCAAACTATGAGGGTTGTAACAGGATTGGTGAGAAGTAGCTATTTTCAAGATATACCGAACAGGTGAGATCTAGGGCAGTGCAGTGATTAATTCCGTGTGGGTGGTAGAGTGAAAGGAAAAGTGAGGATCATTATCTAGCATTCTGAATTGAAATACAAGGTCAATAGTGATACTATTCAAAGATAGGAAACAACTGAAGATGTAAAACAAGATGTGATGAAGTTTGAATAAGGAGGAAGATCACAAGCTTGGGCAAATTTCACTTTGAGGAACAAGTGGTATGTTCAAGAGAAATACCCTAGTAACTTAAATGAACATCGGTCTAGAATTCAAGGGAGAATCTTAGCTAGCAGTAGATATTTGAGTCATTGGCATTTAGATCATTAGCAAAGCCATTCTCTGAAGAGTATGTAGGGTGAGAAAGAAAGAGAAGTAAATTTCTGAGGATTAGCAACATATAAGAGCTAGGCTAAGAAATAAGAAATCAAAAAGAAAAAAAAGTTTCTAAGATAAAGAAAATGGAATGGTGTAAGAAAAAAGCAGGAACTTTTAGACTTTTTATTTTTGCTTGTTTTGTTTTGGCAGAGAAAGAAAATGAAGTCTAGAAAAAGAGCATAGTTAAATTCAGAGAATTCAGTAAGATAAATACTGAGAGATATGTTTTGTCTGCCTTGTCATTGGTATATCCATGTGTTTTGAAGGAGGATGTAAGCAAGTCACTGGTGTTGAGGGAGCAGTGAAATAAAAGTTTGAATGTGGCTTAGGCCTTCTTCATGGACATTGAGGTCACCCAGGATGTGGTAGAACATCAGGTAGAGAAGTCTCTCAGCCAAGACTAAAAACCTAGTATATCAGGGAGAGAGTAGAAGGTAGAAGAAGACTTTTCACTGGTTTCCTGTCTTCTTCCCACTTCTGTATTAGCTCTCATCTTATGCATTACTTCTTTAGGGAAGTCCTGCCCAAACCTCACAAACTCAAGTTAGGTATACCCTAATAGTCCCTATAGCATAGTTTGGTTATCCCAAATTATATCTCTTACAACTCTGCAATAAAATTGAACAATTGGTTTTCTCTTTATGAGGCCATTAGCTCCATCAGCTGATTTTAAGATTATGCCAATTATTTCCTATCTGTTTAGCACTGTAATTGGCACATAAAGGGTTCTTCAAAAATGTTTGTTGATAGAATGAGTAAATAAAAAGGTAAACAGAAGAAGTAGGGAGATTTCAAGAAAGCAGTGGGGTTTACCCAAGACTACAGGAATCCCTAAGAAAGCAGACTACAATTTCTGTTCCCCAGTAAAAAGTCCAATAGCACCAGAGTTACTCATACTTCTGGGAAATACTCTAGCCTAGAATTGTGAAGTTAAATGATTTCTGTGCATAAAAAAATTAGTACAACTTCAAATCTACCAAAAAAATTTGATATCACTTGAAAATTCCAGATTACATATTTTTTTCCAGAAATAGAAAGTAACTAAATCAACTTTTTAAAAAAATCTTGACATCTTCATTTTTTAAATATTTATTTATTATGAGGGGGGAGGGACAGAGAGAGAGAGAGGGGGAGAGAGAATCCCAAGCAGGCTTTATGTTGACTGATGTGGGACACAAACCTATGAACCGTGAGATCATAACCTGAGACAAAATCAAGACTCAGACAATTAAGCGACTAAGCCACCCATGCACCCCACTAATCAACTTTTAATACTCAAAATTATATATGTAAAACAATCTATCATAAGTAAAACAAGTAAGGATACATATTTTTAATCACATTATCTGGCATGTTAAGGATAGGGCTTGTATTATGAAAAGATGGAAGACAGTTGAAAGGAGCAAATAATGGAGGTGAATAAAAACTAACAAAGAAAAGATATTGTTTAGTTAGTGAGATTAAACTATGTATGATGTTCTGGACTCTATTCTGCCCTATATTCTATACTTTCAATGGGAAGAAAATGGTTTCTTTATTTCTTATGTAAATTCTACAGTAGCCATTATATTGGAGAAGGAAAATATTCAGAGATTATGTAATTTGTTCAAGGTTATGTAGCTGATGTGTGTAGCTGGGATTCAAATCCAGTAGACCCTACCTTTGTTGTCAATACATCAGTATTATAGTGATTTTTCACCCCCAAGAATTTGAAATGAAGGGCACACTGTCTGGAGATTAATCTTTATGATTACAGAATATATTTGTGTGTTTCCATGTAGACAGATGCATATTGAGAGAGTGAGAAAGAGAGTCACTCTAGCCTCAAAGATGTATTTTCTGGTCAGCATAATCTCTCTAGATACTATATATCTGCTGAATTGAGAAGGTTTAGGATTATTATAAACAAAATAGTTGCCAATGCCAAATTGGTAATACCATGTTCAGAATTGTGTCTGGATGACAGATGTTATCACAAGCAGTGGGATTATATTGTCAGCTGCTACTATGGAATTTTTTTAAGGTCATATATACTTTGAGGACAAAATCTCATTATGGGGCAAGAATTAACCCTCATGTTTATGGAACAAATGTGTAAGATTTCTTTCTTTCTTCCAAGCTGCATATGTTAAGTGGTAATATTTTGAGGCCAACGAATTATACTTTTTTTTGAACAGCAGCCTTTAGGATAAGTAGAATTTCCAAACTTAAATTTAAGTATGGTAAAGATGTGGT
Organism: Cryptoprocta ferox; assembly: GCA_028646485.1. Classification (NCBI taxonomy): domain Eukaryota; kingdom Metazoa; phylum Chordata; class Mammalia; order Carnivora; family Eupleridae; genus Cryptoprocta; species Cryptoprocta ferox. The sequence continues at coordinate 91,793,636 of CM053572.1, read as the reverse complement.
ATTTTAGTAGCCACTTGGGTAATCAATAAAGAAGATAGCTATAAATCAATATAAAATTAAATATATAACCAAAGAGAATCTTAATTTTATTATGTAATATGTTAAATTGTATCTTATTCTATTTTTACATTTGAAATAATGTTTTCATTATTTAAAGTGATCATTTTGGATACAAATTAAATTAGTATGTATGTATAAACTCCTTAAAAGGTTTATGGATTCATGGTGTCCTGAGGTCTTTTACTGTGTAGAGACTTCCCCTCTGCTTCCCCTTTGACATTTAAAGACAGGTGAGTTGACTCACTAACAGGATCACAGGTTGTGGTTTTCCATTGTGTTTGTGGAGGTCATGAGGTTACAGAATTCGATTTCCTTGATGTCAGTCTCAGTCAGTCAGTTCCCACCTGGACTAACTCCTAGTTATGTTGTTCCAGACTTTTCTTTCTTTTTTTTTCTTTTTCCTTTACCTTTTACTTTCTGGAAGGGAAAATATGTGCTACTTAAGTTGGCTTGTGAATATTTAATGTCCTGGGAATCACATAGTAATATCTATAATGCTTATATAAGAATAGAAGTAAATACTAAAACATAACCAATTTTATTTTATAAATATTATCCTATGTGATAATATTTGAACACTTTTTTCAGGTTTGGATAATTTTGTCTCCATAATTAATTTCATTTAGTCATAAGAATACATTAATGATATTTGCTCACAGATTTACTCCTTCATTTTAACTGAGTTTTGTCTACTGATTAAAAATATTTAATAATTGTCTATTATATACTATATACTGTGGTTAAGTGCAATTTAGAAACCGAGATGCATGGTCCAGGAACATAGGATTGACTAATACCAATTTAAGGATGACAAAATGAAGGAGAAAATAAGTCCCTTCTTAAAATATTTGTGAATTTAAATAATAAGCACAGGCTTACAGCAGGAAATTCTACACAGAGATTAGCAAACAGAGTCTGATGTAACTAGAACATAGGGCAATGGGCTGGGGGCAGGGATGGAGACACAGCAGAGATCTTCTAGAAAAGAGCCAAAGCCTGAGACTAAAATAGGACACGTTTGTTGCCGGTAGAAATGCCATGTCTTTAGGACGCCTGGGTGGCTCAGTCACTTGGGCATCCAATTTTCACTCAGGTCATGATCTCATGGTTCGTGAGTCGGAGCCCCACATCAGGCTCTATGCTGACAGCTCAGAGCCTAGATCCTGCTTCAGATTCTGTGTCCCCATCTCTCTTTGCTCCTTGCCCATTCATGCTCTCTCTCTCTCTCTCTCTCTCTCTCTCTCTCTCTCTCAAAAATAAACATTTAAAAATTTTTTGAAAAGAAATTCCATCTCTTTGTTTTGTCCCTGAACACAACTAAATAGCAGATACTTGTTATTGATTCATTCATTCAACAAAAATTTACAGAGTCTAAATGTAGCAGCAAGACATATGCATCTCTGGAGAATTGCATTTAAAGCACCTTTAAAAAAATCTTTATTGACAACTACCTTCTTTTTGGATGCACATATAGAGGTTTTTTTTTGCTTTGGTTTTTATTTATTTTTAGTTTTTAATCCTAAAACATATATGAATGTCACTTTTTACAAGGTGTTGAGAGATACTGAATTGGTGATTTTAGATACTATTGGTTTGGGAAGGTCCATTTTAAACTGTAAAAGTATATGTAATGTTTTGCTGACACAGTTAAGTAGTTACAGAGCCAGTGTCTCAAATCCTTCTTATTCTTCATCTATTCTTCCATCTCTGAGGTCAGCTCACTGATTGTGTGATTGAAATCAGAGAAACCTCAGGTAATATATATTTGAAGGCAGGTGTTTTATTTAACCCTGGATGATTCAATCTTATATGACTTGGTTAGATGACAATCACTGAACCATGAAATTTCATGTATCTCTGAGACTATTGTTTTATAAATAAAATCATTGAGGAGAGTTTCATTATAGTAAGGGCTACTGTGTGAGATGTATAAGAAAAATAAGCTGGTGGACCATAGACAGGCAACTTTTACAGGTATAAAAATGATTTATATATATTCTAGTTTTGTTAAAGTTTCTATTATCATGTTAATAATATTTTTTGATTTTGTAAGTTAGAACCAAACAGTCATTTCTACCATATGTGTGAAATTTAAAAATGTATGTAATACTCATCTCGTTAGCAAGTGGTGCCATGCATCTAGTGAATAAACCCACCCTTAGTGCAGGACACTTTATTTTGAAATATTTTGCTAACAGACGTGAAGCAATAATAATTCAAAGTGCTGAGCACTGGGAAAGACTGAGGTGGCATTTGGGATGAATGTGACTTAAAAGGGAACTCAGGGTGCAAAAACAAATTTTATCTGTTGTACAGGCTTAGGAATGAAATATATTAATTTTGGAAAATGTGACCATGTTGTGTTAATGATAGATGAAAGAAAAAGGAAGAAAGGAGGGGGGGAGAGAGAGACAGAGAGAGAGAGAGAGAGAGAGAGAGAGAAAGAAAGAAGGAAGGAAGACAGGAAGGAGGGAAGGAAGAAAGAAAAAGAAAATAGCAAAATAACTGATTACTTAAGGGACATTAAATTGTGGAAATTTTTACTTCCTTTTTCCCTAGAGTATAATAATTGGAAGGGAAAAAAATAAGGCAAAATGTGTCAAATTTGATTGACACAAATTTGTTGTATTATAAAGAAATACAAGAAGAATTTATAATGAGGCTGAGAATGTGGAACTAATGAAGAAGTATTATAACATGAAAGAAGAAGGAGGATTGGTGTGGGAAACTGGAGATGAAGTAAAGAGTAGTCAGTGAGGAGATCAGACAATTTTTCTAACCTTCTAGGAACTGAACACACAAAGGAGCCCAATTAGAAATAAACTTGCTAGAAGAAATATTTCATAGTAAATTAGGATTAACAGTTTGCCTAAAGGGAATGAAATCAGAGCATTTGAGCCTCCTTGTTTTAGAACCACTTGCTTCATTTTTTTAAGTTTCATACAAATTTCTTTCTTTTCATAAATATATACACACATACACATTAAATCATGTGTAAAGCAAATTAACAGCTAACCAAATTTTCTGATTTCTGAGAGAAGAATCGTCTTCAATTGAATACAAGGATATCTAAAAATATTCTATATTTCATCTTTTTTGTTGATACTAGCTCACAGTGATGTATTCTCTGGATGTTCAAAATTTCCTGGAGACATTTTGTCTGCTAATTTAACCTATAGCTTCTCCAGATACAGGTGCACATATATCTGGCATATAGAGAGACATAATACTTACGTTTAATTTGACAGAATATAGATGAACAATTCAGGGTATTTCTTAGATGCTTGAATAAACTAACTGGAAACAACAACAGCAGTAGGATATCTTTTTAACAGAAAAATGAGCACTACTTAGGGTCACAATGTTTCTGTTCCAGGATCTTGTATCATATCAACTCTGCTCACAGGTCAGCCACTAAGTAAACCTAGGAGGAAGCAAAGACTCCCATTCATGTACAATAATTTAGAAATTTTAATTATCCTTGTGAAATAACAAAGGGACTCCATGATTAAGAGCAGTGTGATTTCTCATTTGCCACTTAAAGATATTCTTCCATTTTCTTCACCACAGTATATTGCAAAAGGGGAAGTTTTTGATGACCCTCCATTCTCGAGTCAATGGTTCTCTGTAACACTCACCACACACAAAAAGTTTAGTCCTTTCATGGTTAGTTCAGATGTTTTGGAGGTAACATGGGCATCTCACTTTTGAAGATCTCAGCTTATCTTCACACCAGAGGGCAATCTAGACAAGATTTGGAGAATTAGCTGCCATGTTAAAACCGTTAGCTGGGCAAATTTATTCATTCACTAGTTCTACAAATATTTATTGAGAATCTGGTATGTGGCTGGGTACTTAGGGACAAAACCTCAAACATAATACATTCTCCATCCTCAAGGAAATGGCAAGCAAGCAAATAATTTCAATAGAATGTGATAAAAGCAAGATGAATGAAGCATGAGGGAGAGATTATTGGGCAGTTTGGAGAAAAAAGGATGGAGTCAGAGAAGGATTTCTTAAGAAGTAGGACACTTTTGAACTGAGTCTTAGGGAGCTAATAGAAAATTGAAAATAATTACTTGAAGATGAGTTGTTGTTGTTTGTTTGTTTGTTTTGAAGGGGACAATGGGGAAAGAAATAGTGTTTAAAAGGAATTCTTGGAAGGAGTAATTTTCATTCAGATTTTTACTAGCAAATTTACATTGAGCAACTATTGTTTTATTTTGCTGAGCTCTGGGGATAACAGTGAATCAGGCAAAAAAAAAAAAAAAGTTTGATCTTCCATGGAGCTTTCATTCTTGACGGGAGACAGAAAATATATAAACTATTGCATTAATAGCTAACACTTATAAAGTATGTACTCTGTCCGAGGCACTGTTCCCAGACTCTACATAAAGCCATTAATTTAAACCTTACTACAAATCACTGAGGAATTTTTTTAGTATTAGGAAGTAAATTGGGGAACAATCATGCATTACTAGTAGCATGGTGAGCTGGGTCTCAAAGCTGGGCGGCCTGGATTTGGGTTTATTCTTTCAAGTACTGTAATAAATTGCCTATCAAAATAAATGAATATATAACCTAACTTTGGGAAGTGGTAAATTATGTGAAGATAAAAAGAAACAGGTGAACCCAAAACGGTTGAAGGAGAAAATGCTATTTTAGATAGCAGAGAGCAGACATTGTCAGGACCTTGCATATAGTCCTTGGGTTTGACCACTTCGATAGGCTCAGGCCAGCCTTCAACTACTCGTACTTGCATGTCTTTGTGTGTGGGATTTTTCTGGAGCCAAAAGAAGATCGTGGTGGTTTGGTGCTTGGCAGAACTGAAGTGGAAGACATTTAATACTTCCCAGAATAGCCACCAACCAGTGACTTTTAGGACTTTGTCTACAACCATTCTCAACTTCCTCAGCCCTAATGAAGGTTAATTCCAAAATACAGTAAAACCTTGGATTGCAAGTAACTTGTTCTGCAAGTGTTCTACAACACAAGCAAACATTTATAATACATTTTAACTTGACAAATGAGCAATGTCTTGCAATACAAATAGTACATGATGCCGAATATCACATGATCACAACCTAGCCTATGGTTCTTCTCTCTCTTTCTCTCCTCTCTCTCTCTCTCTCTCTCTCCCCTCCCCCCCACCGTCTGTGGGATTGTGGGTGATCATCTCCCATGCTCAGATGCTCAGTCTCAGGCCAGTTTGGCAGAAATTAGTGATTTTTCAGAGTATTGGAAGGTGTCCACAACTGGCACTAGTGTATTTTTTTTTGTCACTACAAAAAAAGCACCTATGAACACTCTTTGCTTTTCCATACAAGAGTAAGCTTAGGAATGCTTTGCTTCATTCTAGGTCAGGCTGCCTGCACATATAGACCCTTTCCTCAGCTGTGTTACTGCCAGTTACATTAAGTACAGTATATGACAAGAGTTTATTAATACTGTACTATAGTCATCACATATGCAAGCATATAGAGTGGCCCCCATGCAGGAAAAGTTTGAAAAGAAAAGTGGTAAGAAGAAGGAGATGATTACAGTGGAAGGAAATCATTGAAAAGCACAAACAAATTATGGGAGTAGCCGAAATTGCAAGATTTTATAAGAAGTCTACAACTACATCTAATCTGCAGAGGAGGAGGAGGAGGAAAAGGTGGAGGAATCCTTCACTTCAAATGAGATTAGGGATGTGTGTAAAATGTAAGAAACAGTGCAACATTTTTGTGGAAAAGCACCAACCGGTAAGGCTGTAGCAGTGTGAGTGATGAATCTGTTTAATGACAGTGCAATGTCACATTTCCATGAAATCCTCAAAAGGGGGAAAAAGGAAGTGTCATTAGATAGGTTCCTTGTTAAAGTCGCAGGAAAAGAAAAAGATTTTCTTACTAGTGATTCCATTAGTGATAGTGAAAGGCATCCTACACAATAACCCTCCTCTGTCTTGTCTCCCTCTTACACCAGCCACAAAGGTTTTAATGGTACCTGCAGGTTAATTTGTTTATTTTTCTCTATATTTTTGTATTTTCTTTATTATTTTATATTATATTACAGTACTATAATCATTTTTATATGAATATTTTTGGGTTGTGGCATGAATTATCTGAGTTTCCATTATTTCTTATGGGGAAATTCAGTTTGATATACAAGTACTTTGGATTACAGGCATGTTTCTGGAATTAATTATGCTTGCAGACCAAGGCTTCACTGTATGTTCTACACTATTTTCAAGAATTTTGCTGTGGGATTGAACTCCACTGGCCCACAGTGGTAGCTGGCTTAATCACATTCTTTGTTGGCTCTGTTCTTTGTCTATATCACTTCCTTACTCTTGTTCCAGTGTTTTCTTTTACCTCCCAAGTGAACATTTACTTGAATCCTTGTCTTAGAGCCATTCTTTCAGATGACCTTAACTAAGATAGATTGGCTGGTCAGGACATACATCTCTGAGGAAATTTTGGAGTAGAGCATTCCAGGTAGAGGAAAGTGTACATGCCAATGACCTGAGAAAGCAGTACTAAAGCCACCGGGCTTGGCTGGTGTGGAGTGAGGATAGGGAGTAAGTGAGAACTGACCTTGAGGAGCAGGCAAAGGCCAGGTGGCAAAGCTCTTTTTTGGGCTATGGAGAAGTGTTTGAAAAGTGAAAACAAAAATAGCATCATTCTATATGAGGAGAGGGAAAAACAAAACACAACTGGTAGAATATTAGCTTTAAAAGCAAACTTTAGAGAAGATATAATACAACCTTTTCTTTTTATAAATGAGGAAAATGAGATCCAGGTCACCTTCCTAGCAATGGAAAAAGACAAGTCCTCTACCCAAATATGAATCCCAAACCTGTCTGATTACTAGTCTGCATTTGAGAGTCATTTTCAACTTAGAAGCCTACCATGAGGGTAAATATAACAATTCAAAGTGAAATTAATAAAAGAATAATAACGATATTAAGAGTGCCTCATTAGAATGAGTCAGTGATATTCTTTTCTGTTTCATACCACTAATTCTCCAAGTTCAATGCTTCTACGTCCCAGCATGTAAGATAGAGCAGCTCTTTCCATTCTCCCCAGTGAGGGGTGAATGGGAAGAGTTGCAAGTGCTGACTACTGCTGAATTCCATGTGGGCTCAGTTAAGGCAGGTCTGGAAGCCAGGCCAAATTTCAGATGGGCATCTGGGTACAGGAATTTCTGCTCTGTGGGCTCCCTGTCACAAGCCCTGTCATTAATGTGGATTCTAACACCTGCCAGTAAATGGGTACTTGATGTCACTAGGTAACTCAATCATCAGCTTAAAGCACTCTGTCCAAATAACAAGATTTGTGGATTGAATCTTTGTGCAACTCTCTGTTCCAGAACTAAGCAAACACATGGTGAATTTATTTGGTATGTTTGCTGTTTACTGCATGAGATGAGATGAATTCTAGTAATGCCAAAGGGAAGGATTGAATCGTTTATTAAGTACAGTCTTGGACAGGTGTCTTAAATGCCAATTCTAGGATTTAATCTAAACTAATCTTCAGAAAAGTTAGATTTAATGGAAATGAGAACCCAGAGGAATTCACAGTGAAGGTAGATGGATGTTTAAATCTTGAACCCTGCTATTTATGGCAATCTTTTAAATAAACTCTCTTACTTGGCTGTTATCCTTCTGTGTCCTGAGGTAGAAAGTGTTTGGAAAACTGATATTGGCTCATTGGTAGGCAGATTTATACAAAGCAAGTTATTTACTCTTTATCCCTAACCCTGGCATATACTCAGTTATTTGCAAATAAAGCCACACATCCATATCTGAGATCGGCTCACAGAGGTTTTTTTGGCCTCCTCAGAGTTAGTACATATAGGATGAACTTGCAATCTACCATACTAGGCCATATTTCCTGATGACAAAATATGACACCAAGAGACAGAGTTTGAAATTGATAAAGAAAAACTGTGTAAATGGCCACCACACATCATATCTAAATATTGACAAGTCAAAGAAAATGTGGGTTATCCATCACTGAATGCAATTTGTAAGATGTATTGGCAAGGCCAAATTTAGAAACTAAGTTTTAGTATTTGTCTCCTCTTTAAGGCACTGTATCTCTTACCAAATAATAAAAAATATTTCAGTTGTGGCTTAATATTTTCTGTGTATATCTATATATAGATATTGATAGGCTTATGTCTATATATAGATATAGATAGGCTAATTTAAAAAAAACATTGTCAACAGCACAGAATTAAGCTAAAAATTGTGTAGACAGATGCTTGAAAAGTAGAAAAGGATTCATGATGTGTTTTGTGAATGTATTAATGAAAGTTAATTTTACCAGAAACAGTTTTGCTGGTGACTTGTATGACACTGGAAATGTCTTGATAGCATATTTACTTTTTAATATTAAAGAGAGAAGGGCTGGCACAAAAACAATTGCTAATGATCCGTTTCATGCTATAAAATCTAAAGACTACTTAAACTAATAATTGCCAAGTACAAGTTTAAATGGAAACAGTGTAGCTGAAGTAAATAAAGAACACAGCTCAAATAAAGAAACAGGTTGAGGTGAAACAACATGAAATAAAACAGTGAAGTCAATGAAGTCACCAGGTAAAGTTTCCTAGGCTCTGCAGAAGTTAACAAAGAATTTTCCTTTTGCTTCATTCTCTGTTTTTTTTTCCTGTCCTCCATCCCTCTCTTCTTCCTTCCTTCTTTCCTCCTTCCCTCTCTCCCTCCCTATGTCTGTCTGTCTGTCTGTCTGTCTTTCTAGAACACAACTTAATGAACTTTTCAAATAAATAGGCAGATAGTAAATATTTTCAGCTTTGCAAACCTTACAAACTCTGTCACAACTATTCAACTCTGCCATTGTATTCTGATAGCAGCTAGACAATAGTAAATGACTAGGTATAGCTGCGTTCCATAAAACTTTATTTACAAAAACAGGCAGCAGGTGAGATTTGATCTGAGGACTTCTGTTTACCAATCCTTGTTCTAGAAGGTGATTTTCATAGATAGTTAACCTCAATGCTATTCTTTTCCATGAAAAACAGAAGTATAAGTAATATTTTATGGGGCCAGATTCAAAGGATGAACCTAGTTGTTTTGCTAATTATGAGTGTCTAAATATAGGCTAGAATTATTTATAAATATTTAGTATCTTCTACATGTTTTCGGTGTTTCACATATATGATCTCATCTAATCCTGAGGATAACACTCTAAATTTGGTATAATGATCCTCATTTTATTTTCTTTTATTTTTGAGTAGTTTATTATCTATTTTATTTTATTTTATTTATTTTATTATTTTATTTTATTTTTTATAGTTTATTTTCAAGTTGGTTTCCATATAACACCCAGTGCTCATCCCAACGAGTGCCCTCCTCCATGCCCATCACCCCTATTCCCCTCTCCCCCACCCCCATCAACCCTCAGTTTGTTCTCAGTATTTAAGAGTTTCTTATGGTTTGCCTCCCTCCCTCTCCTTAACTATTTTTCCCCTTTCCCTCCCCCATGGTCCTCTGTTAAGTTTCTCCTATTCCACCTATGAGTGAAAACATATGGTATCTGTCCTTCATTGACTGACTTATTTCACTTAGCATAACACCCTTGAGTTCCATCCATGTTGCTACAAATGGCCAGATTTAATTCTTTCTCATTGCCATGTAGTATTCCATTGTACATATAGACCACATCTTCTTGATCCATTCGTCAGTTGATGGACATTTAGGATCTTTCCATGATTTGGCTTTTGTTGAAAGAGCTGCCATGAACATTGGGGTACATGTGCCCCTATGCATCAGCACTCCTGTATCCCTAGCAGTGCTATTGCTGGCTCATTGGGGAGTTCTACTGTTAATTTTTTGAGGAATCTCCACACTGTTTTCCAGAGGGGCTGCACCAGTTTACATTCCCAACAACAGTGTAAGAGGGTGCCCGTTTCTCCACATCCTCGCCAGCATCTATAGTCTCCTGATTTGTTCATTTTAGCCACTCTGACCAGCGTGAGCTGGTATCTCAGTGTGGTTTTGATTTGTATTTCCCTGATGATGAGTGACGCTGAGCATTGTTTCATGTGTCTGTTGGCCATCTGGACGTCCTCTTTGGAGAAGTGCCTATTCATATCTTATGCCCATTTCTTCACTGGATTATTCTTTTTCAGGTATGGAGTTTGGTGAGTTCCTTGTGGATTTTGGATACTAGCCCTTTATCTGATATGTCATTTGCAACTATCTTTTCCCATTCCATCGGTTGCCTATTAGTTTTTTTGATTGTTTCCTTTGCCATGCAGAAGTTTTTATCTTGATGACTTCCCAATAGTTCATTTTTGCTCTTGATTCCCTTGCCTTTGGGGATGTGTCACGTAGGAAATTGCTGTGGTTGAGATCAAGGAGTTTGTTTCCTGCTTTCTCCTCTGGGGTTTTGATGGTTTCTTGTCTCCCATTCAGGTCCTTCATCCATTTTGAGTTTATTTTTGTGTATGATGTAAGAAAGTGGTCTAGTTTCATTCTTCTGCATGTTGCTGTCCAGTTCTTCCAGCACCATCTGTTAAAGAGGCTGTCTTTTTTCCATTGGATACTCTTTCCTGCTTTATCAAAGATTAATTGGCCATACATTTGTGAACCCAATTTCTGGGTTCTCTATTCTATTCCATTGGTCTATGTGTCTGTTTTTGTGCCAATACCATGCTGTCTTGATGATGACAACTTTGTAGTAGAGGCTAAAATCTGGGATTGTGATGCCTCCCGTTTTGGTTTTCTTTTTTAATATTACATTGGCTATTCGGGGTCTTTTGTGGTTCCATACAAATTTTAGGATAGTTTGTCCTAGCTTTGAGAAGAATGCTCGTGCAATTTTGATTGGGATTGCATTAAATGTGTAGATTGCTTTGGGTAGTATTGGCATTTTAACAATATTTATTCTTCTGATCCATGAGCATGGAATGTTTTTCCATTTCTTTCTGTCTTCAATTTCCTTCATAAGCTTTCTATAGTTTTCAGCATATAGATCTTTTACATGCATATAGTTTTACATACATATAGTTTACAGCATATAGATCTTTGGTTAGGTTTATTTCTAAGTATTATATGGTTTTTTGTGCAATTGCGAATAGGATCAGAGTTTCTCAATTTCTCTTTCTGTTGCTTCATTATTGGTGTATAAAAATGCAACCAATTTCTGTACGTTGATTTTGTACCCTGCGACTTTGCTGAATTCATGGATCAGTTCTAGTAGACTTCTGGTGGAGTTGGTTGGGTTTTCCATGTAGAGTATCATGTCATCTGCGAAAAGTGAAAGTTTGACTTCATCTTTGCCAGTTCTGATGCCTTTATTTCCTTTTTTTTGTCCGATTGCTAATGCTAGGGCTTCCAGCACTATGTTAAACAACAGTGGTGAGAGGGGCACATCCCTGACCTGTTCCTGATTTCAGGGAGAAAGCTCTCAGTTTTTCCCCATTGAGGATGATATTAGCTGTGGGCTTTTCATAAATGGCTTTTATGATGTTTAAGTAAGTTTCTTCTATCCCGACTTTCTCAAGGGTTTTTATTAAGAAAGAATGCTTTATTTTGTCAAATGCTTTTTCTGCATCTATTGACAGGATCATATGGTTCTTGTCTTTTCTCTTGTTAATGTGAGGTATCACATTGATTGATTTGCGAATGATGAACCAGCCCTGTAACCCAAAATGAATCCCACTTGATCATGGTGGATAATTCTTTTCCTTTGCTGTTGAATTCGATTTGCTAGTATCTTGTTGAGGATTTTTGCAAACATATTCATCAAGGATATTGGCTTGTAGTTCTTTTTTTTTTTTTTTTTCCCTGGGTCTCTGCCTGGTTGGGAATCAAAGTGATGCTGGCTTTGTAGAATGAGTCTGGGAGTTTTCCTTCTATTTCTATTTTTTTTGGAATAGCTTGAGAAAAATGGGTATTAACTCTGATTTAAATGTCTGGTAGAATTCCTCAGGGAAGCCATCTGTCCCAAGGCTCTTATTTGTTGGGAGATTTTTGATAACTGATTCAATTTCTTCACTAGTTATGGGTCTGTTTAGACTTTTATCTCTTCCCATTTGAATTTTGGTAGTGTGTGTGTGTTTAGGAATTTTTCCGTTTCTTCTAGGTTGTCCAGTTGTTGGCATATAATTTTTCATAGTATTCCCTGAAAATTTCTTGTATTTCTGAGGGATTGGTTGTAATAAATCCATTTTCATTCGTGATTTTGTCTATTTGGGTGCTCTCTCTTTTCTTTTTGAGAAGCCTGGCTAGAGGTTTATCAATTTTTTTTATTTATTCAAAAAACCAACTCTTGGTTTCATTTATCTGTAAAACTGGTTTTTTATTTTTGGATTCTATATTGTTTATTTCTGCCCTGATCCTTACTATTTCTCTTCTTCTGCTGGGTTTGCGGTGCTCTTGCTGCTCTGCTTCTAGTTCCTGTAGGTGCACTGTTAGATTTTGTATTTTCGTTTTTTCTAGTTTCTCAAAATAGGCCTGGATTGCAATGCATTTTCCTCTTAGAACTGCCTTTGCTGCATCCCAGAGAGTTTGGATTGTTGTATTTTCATTTGTTTTCATATATTTTTAATTTCTTCTCTAATTGCCTGGTTGGCCCAATCATTATTTAGTAGGGTGTTCTTTAACCTCCATGTTCTTGGAGGTTTTCCAGACTTTTTCCTGTGATTGATTTCAAGTTTCATAGCATTATGATCTGAAAGTGTGCATGGTATGATCTCAATTCTTTTATATTTATTGAGGGCTGCTTTATGACACAGTATGTGGTCTATCTTGGAGACTGTATTATGTGCACTCAAGAAGAAATTGAATTCCATAGCTTCGGGTTATAGAGTTCTAAATATATCTGTCAGGTCCATCTGGTCCTGTGTGTCATTCAAGTAGGTCCATTGTTTCTTTAGTGATTTTCTGTCTGTTGATCTAGACAGACTTCCATTGCTGTAAGTGGAATATTAAAGTCCCCTGCAATTAGCACATTCTTATCAATAAGATTGCTTATGTTTGTGATTGTTTTATGTATTTGGGTGCTCCGGAATTGGGTCCATAGACATTTATAATTGTTAGCTCTTCCTGATGGACAGACCCTGTAATTATTACATAATGCCCTTCTTCATCTCTTGTTACTTCCTTTACTTTAAAGTCCAGTTTGTCCGATATAAGTATGGCTACTCCAGCTTTCTTTTGACTTCCATTCACATGATAGATATTTCTACATCCCTCACTTTCAATCTGAAGGTGTCCTCAGGTCTAAAATGAATCTCTTGTAGACAGCAAATAGATGGATCTTGGTTTTTTTTTTCCATTGTGATACCCTATGTCTTTTGATTGGAGCATTTAGTCCATTTACATTCAGTGTTACTATTGAAAACTATGGGTTTAGAGTCATTGTGTTCTCTATAGGATTCATGCTTGTAGTGGTGTCTCTGGTACCTTGTGTTCCTTGCAACATTTCCCTCATAGAGTCTCCCTTGGAATTTCATGTAGGGCTGGTTTACTGGTGATGAATTCCATCAATTTTTGTTTGTTTGGGAAAACCTTTATCTCTCGTTCTATTCTGAATGACAGGCTTGCTGGATAAAGGATTCTACGTTTCATATATTTCCTGTTCATCACATTGAAGATTTCCTGCCATTCCTTTCTGGCCTGCCAACTTTCAGTAGATAGGTCTGCTATTACCCTGATGTGTCTCCCTTTGTATGTTAGGGCACTTTTATCCCTAGCTGCTTTCAGCATTCTCTCTTTATCCTTATATTTTGTCAGTTTCACCATGATATGTCGTGCTGACTATCAATTCAAGTTGTGTCTGAGGGGAGTTCTCTGTGCCTCTTGGATTTCAATGTCTGTTTCCTTCTCCAGATTGGGGATGTTCTCAGCTATAATTTGTTGATGTACCCCTTCAGCCCCTTTTTCTCTCTTCTTCTTCTTCTGGAATTCCTATGATATGGATATTGTTCCATTTGATTGTATCACTCAGGTCTCAAATTCTCCTTTAGTGCTCCTGGATCAATTTATCTCTCTTTTTCCCAGCTTCCTCTTTTTCTATAATTGTATCTTCTAATTCACCTGGTCTCTCTGCCTCTTCAGTCCATGCAGTGGCTGCCTCCATTTTATTATGTACCTCGTTTATAGCATTTTTAATCCATCATAACTATTTTTAAGATCCCTAATCTTTGTAGCAATAGCATCTCTGCTGTCTTCTATACCTTTTTCAAACCCAGCGATTAATTTTATGACTATTGTTCTAAATTCTTGGTCAGTTATGTTGTTTATATCTGTTTCGACCAATTCTTTAGCTGTCACTTCCTCCTGGAATTTCTTTTGAGGAGAGTTCTTCTGTTTCATCATTTTGGCTAGATTTCTGTCTCTTGTAAGTGTTGAAATCTTGTTATGCACTCTGCACCTACGAGTACTGCTATATTAATGGAGGCTTATAGACTCTCCAGGGCCTTTTCATTCAAAAATATTCTTTTCATGGTGTCACTTGATCTCTCTTGTTGTGACTTTGGTTATTTTATTTCCCTACTCGTAGTGATATTTGGGAATCTCCACCATGTGTACTTTGGTTTGTTTCTTGATGTAGCCCTGGAATGGAAAACAGACAGACAAACAAAGAGGGAACAAAAGCACGCAAATGCACAAACAAATCAAACAAACAAGCAAACTGAAATTAAAAAAACACAAAACAAAAACACCAAAAGACAAAGGACAGTGTAAAAGCATAAAAACCAGAAATCCCAGCTACAAATAAAGAGGAGGGTAGAGGCAGTGCTGATGGAAGAGCACATACAAAGAGAGAAATGACAGTAGTGGGTAGAAAGAGAAATTGAACACTGACCAGGCGGAGAGATTAAAGGCTTAATTCAGAGAGAGAAAAAGGAGAATATGGCAGGAGGTGAGGAGAAGAAAAAAAAAACAACAAATGAAATTAATGTTACCCAGAGAAACTATATAGTCTGATTATTTCAGAGAGAGAGAAAGGAAGGTAGTGAAGGAGGTGTAGAACATGCATCAAGAGAATGGATTAAATATGCCTGTTTAAGCAAACCTATAACCAAAATAACCAGTATGGAGGAGGGGAGAGATACGAATGAGATAAGGGAGAATATATCTGAATAGCAAGAATTGTCCTAGAGTTAATCATGGCAATGCATCAGTGCTGGGGGAAGGGCTGTTTCTGCAGCATCTATCCATCTCCAGTATAAAAGCAGCTACCCAGTGCTGATGGATGTGGTTTGGTGTAGGCGGGTCTCGCCTCCACTGTAGGTCCCACAGGCCCTCCCTGTGGCCCCGCCTTGGTGGTTGTGGGGAGAAAAATGGTGACCCCTGAGGCCCCTCTGGAACCTAGTGCCAAATCACTTCCTTGGGTCCAACCTCACTGTGCTATGGGCGCAGCCAAGGTGGGCTGCGTCCTATGTCCCACACCCAGCTACATTTCAAGCTCTTACTCCCTGCGCATTAATGATACCACCTGAAATGTAATTCCGCAAGCCAGGGCACTTCCTAGCAGGGGTCCGAGCAGGCGACAGAGCAGGGGAGCGGTTCCTCCTGATGCCAACTGCATCCCTTGGGTACCATCTATCCCGGAGTAAATTTCTGGGACTGGGAAAACCAGCCCAAAGAAAGCTCTGCAGTTAGAGATGGGATCTCTTTCTGAAAGCCCTGTGGTTAGAGATGGGAATGATATGATCCCTCTCCATCCCAGGCTGAGGTTTTTCTCTTCTCCAGGTACATGTCTACAATTCCCCAACCGCTCTTTCTCTTCTCTTTGTCTCTCTGCAGATGGGGCTCCCTCCCTCTGTGCCTCGGTGTCCCAGCCCATTTTCATCTTCCCCAGTTCACAATCATGCATCTATGAGGCTGTCTTCTTAGTGGACTCCATTTCTTTTCCTCCCAGACTCTTGTTCAGAGTCCTTTGGCTTCAGCCCTTCTTTGTTTAAGAGATGCAGGTGGGAAGTACAGAACTCCCTACTTCTCCGCCATCTTGCCAAGCCCCCCCAATTATCCTCATTTTGGAGAAATGCAGCATTATGAAGAAACTTAGATGAATCTATGTAGTTTTTAAATGTTTAGAGTTGAACTTTAAAGCCTTTGTTTCCTCCAAATATTTGTACATGTGTATGTGAATAAAATCTCTAAATACTTTTGCTATGAAAAAATAGTTTGGCTTAAAGACCTCATAAGAGTGAGAATGATCATAAGCATGCCATAAAATATAGTATACTTTGAGAATTGCCACACCTTAATTTCAAACATTCTATGATATTCCACCTTAAGAAGGATCTACTAGTTTCTTTAAAAAATGTTTATTTATTTTTGAGGGGGAGAGAGAGCACTGAGGAGGGGCAGAGAGAGAGGGAGACAGAGGGTCTGAATGGGTCTCTGTGCCACAAACAGAAGGCCCGATATGGGGCTGGAACTCAGAAACTGTGAGATCATGACCTGAGCTGATCAGAAATTGACTGACTGAGCCACCCAGGTGCACTAGATCTATTAGTTTCTAAATTATTTCCTCTTCCTTTAAAACATACCCAGAATTTAAGTAGGAAGATATCCAATTCCAGTGGTTCTCAGCTGAGAATAATGTTGCTACCCAGGCAACTTTTGGAAAGGGGCTTTAGGGGGAGATAAGGAGGTTGGGAGGTGGTGTCACTGGCCTGTGGTGGAAGAGGGTCATAAATGCTATAAATACTGAAATAATGACATTCCTATGAAATGAAGATCTGTCATACCCATGGTGACAATAGTTTCCCACCCCTGTACACTCATTAAACACACACACACACACACACACACACACACACACACACACAGATGTTGGCTTGTGGCAGATTTTATTGATTACCTACCCAGAAGCCACTTCTTGATTTTCCTTGCTAACATAATTTATTCACATAGCACTTAGATACCAGTGAGCTCTAGGAGTGTTGCTCCTCCCCAGATGCAGAGGATGGATCATATTTTTTTTTAACTTCTTTTTGACCCAATCACAGTTACTTTCATTCCACTCCCCCCAATGAATGGGTTTAGACCTGGGCATCTGACTCTGTATTAGCCTAGTAGATGTAAGAGAAACTTACTTAACAGTTTCTTGGAAATAATTCCCTATGTGATTTTAAAAAAGAAAGAAAGAGAAAGAAAGAAGATAGAGAAAGAAAGAAAGAAAAAGAAAGAAAGCTAAATGGGGAGACATCTCTTTCTTCTTGATTTGGGCATTATCACATAAAAATTTTATGCTTGGAAATATTTCAGGTGTTTCTCAACTGTGAGAGAAAAGCCAAGAAAATGCCAGAGAATATCAGTGCCTAACATTATTGAGGGTCTCAGTTAATCTGAGGACTGCCTATTTTAGGGATAAAGCTATATGGGAATAACTTTACAATGTAGACTACTTCTAATCACATTGTCTTAGTTTCATCCAAAAGGATCCAAATTATAGTTCCATCCAAAATGGAACTATAACCACCATTTTCCCATGATCAGAAAGGAATATGGCAAGAGCAGAATCCAAGCACACATTTGTCATGTTTGCCAAAAGTTTTGAATAAGACTTAGAAGAATTTCTAATAATCCATACCCAAATTGAAGTTCAAAGCAGAATATGTATCTATTATTCCAGTTTGGGGAAAATAATTTAATTCTTATATTAAAATGATTCAGCAACTAAGAAGACATAAAGTACACAATATATCACATCACTTGCTGTGGAAAATAAAGGTCTTATTTTAGAAAACAGTTTTCTAACATTTAGAATACTACATTCTTTCCAGGGCAAAAGTTAGTAAAAAGTTGTTTCTGTAATTTTATTGCAATGAAAAGCAGTTTTGAAGGAATATAGTATTAAACAATATTTTTTTTCTTTAATATGTTCTGTTTTTATAGCAAAGTAATTAAAATCACTGAAATCTAATTTTTATTGCTAATAATCATTTGAAAATAACTAATTGAAAGGCTTATAAATTGAGGTGCATAGAACCATGTGAGGGCAAGCAGGTAGAAAGCAGAAAAGGGCAATATCATTTGCTGCAAAAGATATTGAAAAGAAAATTTGATTAGCATTAATAATCATTCTGATCCATGCATTTCACCAAAATTAATATTGTCTTTCCTTATATAGAATGACATTTAAAATTTTTGACTTTTTGACTAAAATATTTGACTGTTCTATAGGTCATATCTATAGAAGAAACCTTAAAACATCTATAGTAAATTTAAATTTGATAAAATTAATAAGATAGAGAAGAGTTGAGGGGGAAAGAGAATGAATTCAACTAGGTTGATTTTGGAGATTATCAACGCTTGATATTTATTTCCCAACCAAGTTTGAAAAGTATCTAAATTGTAATAGTCTTCTTTTGTCTTTTTTGAATGTCAGTTCTTTCAATGGTATATAGCATCACATATTTTCTTAGTGCTATTAGAGCTTTCTTGGACATGTGGGTGTGGGAGGGACAATAAGCGTTTGCAACAGAATCTTCATCTCGGTGACTTTTCCAGTGCCATCTGGATTCCTGCATATTGTCTACATGTCTATTCAGAAGAAGAATTAGATACAAAATAGATAGAAGGATATAAACATGCAAAGAAAGGAAGCGCTCTCTTGTTCAACTCCCCCAGTCGAGCTGCTCCTGATTAAAATACTAATATATGGCAACTGGCCTGTGAAGTCTATGCCGAGGCATCAGAGAGTTTGGCATGATCAAACGAGTATATCATTTCTGCCTCCTTCTGTCAGCAGTAACTGAGCAATCCAGCTTGGTGATTGGAAGAGCAAATTTTCTTTGTCCTGCACATGCTGTATTTATCCTTCACGAATATCCACAAAACTCAGCAGGGATTTGGCTGAGAAAGTAGAATCACTCCTTGCAGAAAACCTGGTAATAAATCTGGGAGGCTTTGTACAAGATCTGAAAGCTGCCTTCAGAATTTGCCGGAGGACATGTGTATAGCCAGGAGTAAAGAGATTATGTAAACTAGGGGAGCTTGGTCAGATGAGGTCCAACTCAGAATGCCCTCTAAATGTTCTCTTAGCAAGAGAGACTTAGAGGTTCAGACTATGGTCTGAGTGTATAAACCTTTCCTTCTACTACTGGTAGTTAGAAAGGAGATTTGTATTTTCTTAGTTTTCCTGGAAATGCATGAAAATTTAGAAATTTTCCATCTTTGTCTTGGACAGCATGCTTTGAGAGTCAGTTTTGATTTTGTATATTTACCTTAATTACTGCTCCACGATACTTATTTTCAGTGTCCTTTATTTTTTCTCCTCTCAATAATTTGGAAAATATACTTTGGAAATAGGTTTTGGAACCTAAGTTTCATTGTGCTGAGAACACCTTCATGCACATCACCTGGAATGCTTACTTAAATGTGAGAATCTGGCCACCACCCTCCTTTCTGTCATCTGCAGAGAATTTGAATCCTGTGGTGTGGGGCCCAGATCTCTGGTGATCCTGCTACATACCAATACTGAGACACAGCTGTTTTAGGAAGTTAGTAGAAGGATAGATAGAGCAAGAAAACAAGGTGAGGAGCTGTGAAAATAAACAAACCAGGTGGATTTTTTCTTCCATTGTTTTGGCAAAGCTTCAATACCACTAAATACATACCATGTTTGCTTTAGAATGCCACTTTACTCATAATATATATTCATGAGGAGTTTTCTTAACAAATATCAATTTCATAAATAGGAATGAAGAGTTTCTAAGTCTAATCTGGCTGAGTCTGGAAAACAGAACATGAAATCTCATAGGGAACATCTTTCCATATAACCTTACAAAGAGAATCATTGTTTTCCATGTACTTTCTCTTTATGAAACACATCTTCTAATATTACATTCTTGTAAAGCATAGATCAAGAAACTGAACCACGACCTTGGGGAAAAAAGGAAGCTAAGCCAAGATGTTCTCAAATAAAATATATTAATATAATAATTATAAAGGTGCTTTGATGAGGAGAAATACATCAGGGAGTATTTGGTTGGTAGACCTCAATAACTTTTAGTAAGCTATTTGAAAGAATATTTACTTGTTACTATAATGTTTACTTTAAGCACACATTTCTCTTCATGGATTTTTCAAGAACTACATCAACTTCATCAAACTTTTTTAATATCTTCTCAGAAAACACACATTTTCAGCTTTGACACACATAGAAGTGGATACAATGTAGTAGAAGATTGAGATTTTTACCAAATGAGAGAAAATTTCCTCTACTTTAATTTTAAGATAAAAAATAAGACTCTCAAATTCCCACTATGAATGTGGACTTAAGTCTTCCAGAAATTAGGCTTTTGCTTAAGTTCTATTAGTCATTGATTGAAACAACCAAAATTTTTCTTTTCAATATTATCAAGTGTAGGAATGTTTTAGTTTGAAAATGATAGGGGAAACATACTATTAGATTAATTACTTAATTAGAAAAAATCACAGATGCACCTTTGACAACACAATTAGTGTGTCTGTGTTGATGAGGCAGACCATAAGCTTTCTAAAAATGATATTTACAGAAACATATACTTATTTGATATTTATTGTGAAAGTTGATGAAAAAAGGCCTTATATTCTAAGAAACTAAGCCCTTCTAGAAAATAATCTAGGTCCTGTTTTTAGAGCCTTAATTTTATATTTCTTTATTCATAATCATACACAAAAATGTATTGTATATTTGTACTTTTATATGCATATCTTTAGTTTACTTGTAAGATATTTATTATGGTATTCATAATTGAACCACTAATGAGGTGGTAGAGTTATAGGCTTGTGTCTCCATCAGGCAAAATACAAATCAAAAATCTTGTTATCCTCAAAGGGAGTTGTTATTTCTTTCCTCCTTTCTTCTTTTTTCTTTACTAAAGCATATGAGATTAGTTTCTATGAGAGTAGATATTATTTTCAGGCATTTGAATATTCTTTCAAATATCTTCCAAATAAGGAAGTGAATATTTTCTTCTGTTCTTAAGAAGTGCAGCTGTGAGTTTTTCTAATTGCTCAATTAATCTAATGATACACTTTCCCTATCATTATCAAACTAATATGTTTCATACCAGATCTGTATTCTTTACTGGAACTGTCTTGTTTGTTTTTTTTATAATATTGACTTGCAAAATTGTCTACATGCTTATTATAATTTAGTAATATGAGCTCCATTTTTCCTATTATGAATGGAAAAAATCTTTCTGTTAAGTTAATAAATTATCTCAAACAT
Organism: Cryptoprocta ferox; assembly: GCA_028646485.1. NCBI lineage: Eukaryota > Metazoa > Chordata > Mammalia > Carnivora > Eupleridae > Cryptoprocta > Cryptoprocta ferox. The sequence continues at coordinate 91,772,388 of CM053572.1, read as the reverse complement.
TCATACAAAGTATACGTATTTTTAATGTAAAATAACTTATATCAGAAAATCACTGTATATTGCCATAATTGGTTTTCCATGTTTTTTTCTATTTGTGAGATTTCAGAACTTAGCATATAGGTTTCCCTGTCAGATTGACAAAACTTCTCCAGAAATGAATTTTTTTAAATGTCTTTCAATATTATTATATATTATCCCTATTTCAAATGCTAGTTTTGGTGGAAGGATTACTTCTGTGTTCTTACATATAGATTGTTTTTCAACATGATCATTACAATTACTCTTCTCTTCATTGACATCAATTCTAATTTTAATCACCTTAATTAAGCTCCTATCACATGTCAGGTATGTTTTCATATATTGTCTCCTTGAATGCTCCTGTTGACCTTTTAGGGTAAGAATTGTTGTTTCTCTCTTACAGGGGAGAAAACTAAGATGTAGGATAAGGAACTTGAAAGGACACAGTTAGTAAATAGTGGGACTAAGGTGCCAACCTAACCATGTTCCAGTGCCAGTGTCGTTCATCTCTATGCTATGTTGCCAGGGATCATGTTGGATTTATTACCCACAATGTTGAAATTCTGACTGATTCAGCTTGTGCTCTGATATGAACCACAGCTCTCTCTTGGTTCTAGGGAACTCCAAGCTTTATTAAAGTGCTGTTTTTGGTTAGCTTCCTGAGTTCCCTCTGAAATTTATTCAGAGGTGCTCTCTTGGTTCCCATCATTGCAACTGGTAATGTTGATCTTTGTTCTAGTTACAAAGACGAATCTGTGGGCAATTCTTCTCCAAAGGTCCCATGTCCTTTTTATCTCCCCTGCTTTAAAAAATAAAAAGCTTCTATCTGACATGCTTAACTTCTACAATTAGGGGTTTGAGTATAGAAAAAATAATACTGAGACTTGCGACATTGATCAATATTCAATATCCAGAATAACTAAGAATAAATAGTCTATACATTTTCTCCATTATTTTAGAAATAAAATAAAATTTTAAAGGGAAAAATAAAACCTTCAAAATTCCTTTTCACCAATTTCCTCTTATTAAAGTTAGCAATTAACATACCTTTAGTTATTGCTATTATTTCTGCTTTGACTTAACATTGCAAATACAATTTATAGGATGAAAAATTTGTTAAAAACATTCTTTCTTTCTTTAAATGTTTTTATAACTTATGTATTCATATACCTTTCTTATTATTTTTAATTCTTTCTATTTTGAGATCTATTTATACCTAGAAGAGTAAATTATTTTCCAAGACTGATTCACCAGTTGTATATTATATATATAATGTAATTAAATACTTAAAGCAGATAGAAGAGTATGCACTTAAAAAAACAAACCTATAACTTAAATAGGTTTAGAAAAACACACAAGAGTATGCCCTGAAAAAAAAAAAAAACCTATAACTTAAATACCTGCTTTATGTCGGTGTTTGTGCAAAGTGTCTGGAGAGCAAAGTAAGTTGGAAAATATATCAGTTGTTCTAGAAATCATAATCAGACTTCGGTATATTTTATGGTTGTTTTTACTTTTGTACTTGATAGGATAATATAATATACCTTCAGTCTCTGATCTCATTTGTCAAGAAAACTATTTTGCCATATTATGGAATTATTGTTTGAATAGAGAAATCAAAGGTAACTGAGCCATGAAAAATTAAAGTTAAGTGCTTATGTATGACATATAGAAGCTTATAAGAGTATCTTACTCCTTCAACTGCTTTTGATGACATGATAGTTAAAAGCCCATCAACTTAAACTTGAAGTTATGTCTTGACCACTGTCAATATTTTGAGGAGGATATTATTCACATGCCATTCAAGACCTAAACATGTTTTTATCATCACTGCCAACAAAGTCATAAATAACAAATGTCATATGTCAAATTCTTGCTTTATTTCAGAAGAATACCAATAGACAAAAAGGAACAGAAATACAATCTATTTTAGTTGATTTAGGTGTTTTAGACTTGACTTAACTGTTAGTCAGTTGGGTCTCTTAGAGAAATAAAATTTCCTTTGTGTCTTGGATTCCCCAGCTGAAAAATGAAGGCTTTTGGGCAAATATTTCAAGTTTCTCAAGCTTTAAAATCCTATCATTTCCTACCTGAAGCTTTAGCTGATATGTGTGAAAACTATTTAAAAAATGACCCTTGTCCTCCACAATGAGGATTTTTTCCCCTACTACAGATAGTAGACATATCCTATATAAAGCTTTCTTTCTTTACATTATGTTTTTATGTAAGAAATACTATCTCGAAAAAGCACTTCTCTTCATTCTGCATATTTGTTTTGTAACTCATGCTCTTACTCTTATTCAGCAAAGTAAACAAACATTCCAGTGGGGTTAAAGATCAATGGCAAGGAATTGCATGACTGTACAGCATGTAACCTTGAGGGAAGAGATCAAGGGAAATGTCAGTCAAACACCTGCCCTTAGTGCAGTTGCTAATTAATTCGTGAACATTGACTCGGGTTGCAGATTTGCTAGTGTACAAGGGAATCAAGTCCCATCCTATAAATACTGCCTTGATTTAATGAGGCTTTAATAGGATTAAATGGTTTTAACTTTATGACTTCATGTTTTTGATTATGGTTGTGTAGTGCTTTTTGATATGGATAGATATGGATTTCACTGAGTTTGAACAGTGGATTCTAAGTGAAGGGTAAGGGGAATAAAAAGGAGAGAATGTGTCATTAATTCAGTAACTTAATTTTCTGGAATTTTAGAATAATATTAAAGGTTAAATTGGTCTCAGGCTACCTAGAAGTAAATATGTTGCATTACTCACAGTCTCCATCTAAAGTAATTACCATCTAGTTAAGTAGACTGTTTTCTATTAATCTAAATCATAGCAATTTTGCTATATCAAGGTCTCAAATGTATGTAGAGCTTGATTCTTAATCATTTAAAAAATGCATTTCAAGGAGCGCCGTGTGTCTCTGTTGGCTAAGCGTCTGACTTCATCTCAGGTCATGCTCTCACCGCTTGTGGGTTTGAGCCCTGCGTCCGGCTCTGTGCTGACATCTCAGAGCCTAGAGCCTGCTTCAGATTCTGTGTCTCCCTCTCTCTCTGCTTCTCCCCCGCTCACACTCTGTCTCTCTCTCTCTCAAAAATAAATTAGCTTTAAAAATGTTTTTTAAAAAAATGCATTTCACTATCTTTCATATTTGAAGATGATATACTGATGGTAACTGTGGTCATTTTGTAAATCTTTTGGCGCAAAATAAATATAGCACTGTGGATTTTTTATTGGTTGCTACAAATTTCTGTGATTAAAATTTCACTTTGCCCTCTCAGAGAAGCTGAAAAGTGATTTTGTCATGCTGCCATTTTAGGTGTTACAATGACATTGTCATATACTTTAACCAGTAAGGGTCAATACTTAGCTCATACTTCTTATTATCATCACTGTCATCATCACTATCATTGTTGTCGTCATCATCATCATCATCAATTTAGTCAACATTACTAGACATCTACTAGTTAAAATATATTTATACACATATACTGTAATATAGGGTGTCTGTGTAAGAATAAGATGTTTTTAAGTTTATATCTACTGGGACATGTGGTAATCGACTAAATCAAATCATATCACTTCCTGGTTATAGGACAATTCAATCATTTCCTATTTGTCTTAGAATAAAGGCCACAATTCTTATTTATGACATATGTTCTTGATCTAGCCCATCTTCTAGATCACTCTGTAAGAGGCACTGTAGTACTATGTTATAGAAAATAGTTAAGATCTTTGCTTTTAAAGATACAGTTTATAGTATAATAGGGAAGACAGACAATAAATGAGGAAAATAAGATAATTTCATATAGTTATGGATGTCATGAAGGAAATAACATAGCTGTTCAATTAAGAGTGACTAAGTCAAGAATGATCAGCTTATATATGGTAGACAGAAAAAGCTTCTTCAAGTAACTGCTGTTTGAACTGAAAACTGATAACAAAGAGAAGTCAGCTTTACAAAATTCTGGGAGCCAAGTATCCCATACAGGGAGAGAGGCTAATGCATTAAGCTCCAAAGAAGGAATGGGCTTGACAGGTTTATTTTTTATTTTTATTTTTTTTAAGTTTATTTATCCTGAAAGAGACAGAGACAGCACAAGTGGGAGAGGACCAGAGAGAGAGAGAGAGAGAGAGAGAGAGAGAGAATCTCAAGCAGGCTCCCCACTGCCAATGCAGAGCCCGATGTGGAGCTTGAACCCATGAAGCCATGAGATCATGACCTGAGCAGAAACCAAGACACTGACACTTAACCAACTGAGCCACACAGGTACCCCTATTTTTATTTTTTTTAAGTTTATTTAATTTGAGAGAGAGAAAGAGAGAGAGAGAGAGAGAGAGAGAGAGAGAGAGAGAGAGAGTACAATAAGTGTAGTAGGGACAAAGAGAAAGGGGAGAGAGAAAATCCCAAGCAGGCTGCACCCTCAGTGCAGAGCCAGATGCCGGGGTCGAAATTATGAACCACAAGATCATGATCCCAGCTGAATCCAAGGGTCAGAAGCTTAACTGACTGAGCCACCCAGGTGCTTGGAGCACAGTCATGTAAGAGGACAGAGGCATGACAGAAGGTAATCTTGGGCAGATCCTGTCATGCATTTCTAATGTACAGATGGAACTGCCTAATACAATCCTGTTTCCTGTCCTGTTTTTAGTCCCTTAAGTGAATGATGCCCACCTCAGGCCCACAAGCATTATGCTTTTTTCTTTTTGCTATGACTATTATATACCCAGCTTCTAAGAGAATGTCAAGTCCACAGAATTAAGAAATATTTGTTAAATCAAAGAAATAAATGTTTTCACTATTTTTTTCCTATATTGTTCAATGAGAAGAACTATCATGCTTCCCGCCTTCTTACTCCCTGAAAAAGATATTTTTAATTCATTCCCAAATATTAGGCCTAATATCTTTGTATCTCTTGCCCACTTTTCACTAAAGAGTTTGAAGACACTAGATGCTTACTTTTCTAGCCTTTCCTGCAGCCTAGGGTGGTCAGGGGAGCCATACTGGTCAATAAGACCAGAAACCAATAAAAAGATTATTTTCCTTCCCAATGAAAATGGACATGTACACTTTTATTGCTCTGGCTACCTGTGCTTCCTGTTTCATACACACCTGTGAAAAATTATGCTTAGAGTTGGGGCAGTCCTCTTGCTACCAAGAAGGAAAAACCTTTAAGCATTGTAGAGTGGTCAGCCAGCACCCTGATGTTGTGAAGCTGCTGAACCAACCCATGACACTGCGGATACCCAGGCTTCCTAAAGAACAAATGTTCAAGCCACTGATAATTGTGATGTGTATAATGTAATGCCCAGTCATATTTCCCTACCTCATTCCTCTGTACATATTTTTCCAGGGCATCTCTTATTCTCCAAGAAGAGTCAGGTCTGACATCAGACTGGAACAATAAAAGAAATTCCTCTTATAAAAACTGGTTTTTTTTTTGGTTCAGTGTGAATGTCCACGTATACAGATTGCATGCTTGTTATGTAGTATCTTTCATGATACTCATTGTTTATTTTTTAGAATTATATTTTTTTACTTAGCTTTCTTTTGCCTGACTGTCTTTCTCCTTATAGCTTTTGTATGCACACAAAGAAGCATGACTTCTGTTGTGGACCTTTTCTTACTACACATTTGACAATTAATTAGGTTACTAATTTTTTGTGTATCTAGTGCAAGTCTTTTAGATAAGGAAATGCCTCTTTGTTTCTTACTTTTTCCAGAAAGAAAATATATGTTCTTATATAAACTTTTCTCTCCTATTTTTACAATTTAGCTTCTTTAGTTGAATTTGACTATTTATGTTTGAACATGCAGCTATAATTCCCTAGAATGCCAGTATAGTGGAAAAATAAAAATCTGTTTGAGTTCATGTTGACTGTTTTTCTTAATTTTTCAGTGCCCTCTAGAATCACAAACTCTATGCTCTGTCTTAAAAATAACTCAGAGGATTGATATTTTTCCAACTAAGGACTTGATTTTACAATACCTTTTCTAATATTCTGCCAATTTAAAGCCCTATCCACTTCTCATAAATTACTAGTTTATAATAATTATGTTTAATAATAATAATGGTGAGAAAATAACCTTATGATGTTCCCCTTTTGAGTTGTGCCCTTCAAATTTTATCCTCTTGTATGAGGTTGTTAGTTATTTCTATAACTCTTTAATGAGTCATAGAATTTGTGCGTGTGTGTTTATTAAAGTATGTGCCACATTATCTTCCTCTTAATTGTTTCCATTTATTTTCTTCATAAGAACGTGAGTTCCTTGAAAGTAGGTATCTCAAACCATTCTTCATAATGTCTTCAATCCCTAGAATAGACTCCGTTTTTGAGGAAGAAAATAATAAATATTTGGTAAATTTTTGAATGAATGAAAGTATAGATGAATGAATAAAATAAACCATTAGTATTACTTTCCACATCTAATACATATAGTGACTTTATACTTCTGTGTATCTAGGAGTTCATTTGTCAAGTTTGTGAAAATCCTGATATACTATAGCCTCTGGCATAGTTTATGACACATTTTAATAAGATTTAGCAATTTTATAACTCAGTTTCTCTGTAAATAATAGGAAAATACCCTTTATTGTTAAAAAAATAATTAATTCAGGGGCACCTGTGTGGCTCAGTCAGTTGAGCATACGGCTTTGGCTCAGGTCATGATCTCACAGTTCGTGGGTTCAAGCCCCACATTAGGCTCTATGCTGACAACTAGCTCAGAGCCTGGAGCCTGTCTTCAGATTCTGTGTTTCCCTCTCTCTCTCTCTGACCCTCCCCTGCTCATGCTGTCTCTCTGTCTCTCAAAAAAAAAAAAAACATTAAAAAAATAATTAATACAATGCAATATTTTTATGCAAACTGGAGTATAATCAAGTAGCTCCAGTCTCCTGTGGCCACAAATTCTATTGATGGATTTTAAATGAACTTCATGGTTTTTCATTTGTTTTTGTTTTTGTTTCCATTTTCTTTTTTAGAAGAATTTGTATTATACGAGATTTTCTTTGGTAAATCTATTGAATAATGATTTTTATTAAGCTTTAGGAAACATAATTGCATATAAGTTATTTCCTTTTCCATCCATTTCTCCCTTGTCATTTATGTTGGTAGAAAATAAACAGCATTTATCAAAATTAAAAACTAGAAAGACTGTATCCTATCAAAGCACTTCATCCTAAGTGTTTAAAAAGAAAACCCTAAGAAGATGAATTACCAGGAGAGAGGCAGCAAATAGAGGTGATAAAGGGGAGTTCTGCGGACTGTGTGGCTGTCTATTCTGGAGAAGTCCCCTACCCTTTCTTTAAATTCAACAGAAGGGATACAGATAACAACCTGACTTGTGGCCCTTCATATTTTTTAAAAGTTTACTCATTTATTTTGAGAGAGAGAGAGAGAGAGAGAGAGAGCATATGCACACACATGTGCAAGCAGGGGAGGGGCAGAGAGAAGGAGAGAGAGAGAGAGAGAGAGAGAGAGAATCCTAAGCAGGCACTGCAGAGCCTCACATGGGGCTCAAACCCATGAACCGTGAGATCATGACCTAAGCTGAAATCAGGAGTCAGGTGCTCAAGTAACTGAGCCACTCAGGCACCCCAATGGACCTTTCTAAATACACATTATCATAAAGATAAACTAGCCCATACTCACAGGGGAACATGAATTTGCAGACCAAAATATCCAGATACTTAAGAAGTAAAAAGAATGAAAATAAATAAAATGTATAAAATAAATAGATGGATAGACAGATAAGTAAATAAAGTGAACAGCATCAGAGGCATAATTACTGAAACATACGACTGATAATTTAATGTAATATGATGAATATAAGGCTAGATAATTGCAATATGAAACAAGAACAACCAATCATAAAGGAACTAATAGGAAATTTTAAAAATTTTAATAATTACAGTAAAGAACACAATCAATAAGCTATGTAGCTAGAAGGATAAAGCTGAAAAAATATATTAGTGGGTTTAAAGAGCAGATTGAGGAACTTTTCCAGAAAGCAACAGTTAAGAGTAAATAAATTACTTTTAAATCAGCAGAAATACTGTCTATATAAGTAGGTTAAACTCCTCAGTGGAAGCTCTTATTCACTCATTGTAGATGAACGTAACTGTATAAAAACAAGACCTAACAACATTTTGTCTACAAAGCCATTTAATACAAAAAGACACAGAAAGGTAGAAAAGATATACTAAGTAAGTATATTCTAATAGAAAACAGTAGGAACAAGGTAACATGACAAAATGTGAATTATAAAATGTAACTAAAAGTGTCAAAGAAGGACATGCTATTCCTGTAAAAAGACTAAGAGAATAAAATGCTATACTTAATATAAATGTGTATGCACCTAACAATATCACCTCAAAATATATAAAGCTTCAAATGTCAGAGGTACTGACTATTCTCATTCAAGATATTAATACATTACTCACAGAAAATAATGGATCAAGCAGACAAAAATAAATAGAAATATTGGAGGCCTGAAATATAGGATTCAAATATTCATTTTACAGATACATATTGTGCAAGCGTTGATAAATAGATAAATGTTAAAATTTGAATTATAATATGCGAATGTGTGTTAATGTGTGTGTCTGTGTAAGAGAGAGAGAGAGAGAGAGAGAGATGGACAAGCAGACACAAATCTGTACTCAAAATTTAAAGAGTATATTCTTTTTGAACATACATGCAACATTTATAAAGTAAAACATGTATTTGACCATAAAGATAGCATAATAAACAGGATATATGCAATCCTAAAGGCACTGAGTCTCCTTTATTCTAAGAATACATGGTATATTCTTTTTCACACAACAAAATTATCTTAATATACAACAATATTGGGGGAATTAAATTGCCTGAAAAAATAAAGCATAGTTGTAGAAGAGAAGGCATTCACCATTTTAATAGCCTACACAAAAACATATAGTTGTTTTCTTTGTTCTTCAATCTTGCATGATAATCATATTTTATGGAATTTTTCTAAAGGTATCATGTTGCTTTAATAGTAATTACAATGTAAGAAGCATTACGTATGTGGCACATATAGTGTTAACGGTTACGTTCAATATCTTAAAAAACTTGATGAAATAGGTGATAGAATGCCAATTTAATGAATGAAGAAACTGGGGCATAAATAAATTAACTTTTCAGCAACTGATCAGCTAGGACGTGAACCAGGACAGCTTACTTGAAGATGCCGAGACTTCCCTGGAGACCAGAAATGTTACTTGAGAATAGGGCTAGCTAGATACAAGAAGCATACAGTAAATGCATGTTGAATTGAATTAAATTCTCTTCACTGTAATGAAATTCTGGCCACAAAAACAGAATTCAGGTGCCATACCATTTGGGGTACATAGCTGATATAAAATAATAGAAAGTAGAACAAAATAAATATCAATACCAGCCTGCATGGAACAGTGTACAGAATCACTGTCTTAGCAATGAGCCACATGTATCCTTGCAATGTACTGTTTCATGAATGCATGTGGTAATTACAGCCATAAGATCTGAATAAATCAATTCCCTAATGTAGTAATGGCATTGCAAGAGTAGTAATGGTAACATTAATAACAATAACCATAATCCTATGAAAGTTTGGAAACATAAAGTCTCCTAGAGACTATGCAGCTATTTGCTCAATGCATTTTTTAAAGGGGAAATAATTTATTTTTATTGGCTTTGACCCAACAAAATATTAATATCTTTACATCATTTTTATCTGGCTAATAAAGAAGTTCAGAATTTTTAACATATTCTTGCTAGGCAGTGCTCCAAATCTTGCCCTCTAGTTGGTATTACAATATCAGTAATTGGTGTCTCACGTTAACATTTATTTAAAGCTGCTGATTTAACATTTAAAAATTCTGGGGTTAATGGATCTGTATTCACAGATCCATTAACCTCAATAAAAACAAATGGAACCTCTTGTGAACTAAAATCAGTTCGCATCATGGATATGCTTTCTCTAATACTCACAACATTTAGATGGTCCTGATAAAATGTCAGGTCATAGAAAGGTCTGCTAACATAATAATATTCAAGGTGATTTTCAGTCTTTTGCCATTGTTATTGTCCTATGCAAAAGAAGCACAGCTTCTTTGTAAGGTAGGGTTCATACAAGTACTGTCTCCCACACATACATTTACTGCAGCTTGTGGATTCTAACAACACTCTACAGTTGCCTTCTCTAAAACTGTAGTGAGCCCACTGTGCTTCCTCAGTACTAATCAGAGACCTCTAAATCTCAGATACTTCAAAATCTGATCTAGGTTCTCTCTTTTTAAGAAAATACAGTAAAGTAATCAGACACACTTGCATGATATAGGAACTACTGCGTCTTTTTAAAAAAATTTTAACGTTTATTATTGAGAGACAGAGCGCGAGCAGGAGAGGGGCAGAGAGAAGGGGAGACTCAGAATCTGAAGCAGGCTCCAGGCTCCGAGCTGTCAGCACAGAGCCCAATGCAGGGCTTGAACTCACAAACCGCGAGGTCGTGATTTAAGCCGAAGTCAGATGCTTAACCGACTGAGCCACCCAGGTGCCCCGGCACTACTGCATTCTAAACAAATATTGAGAACTGGGGGAAAGGCACTAGAAAAACTTTTACTACCTTCCAGCTATGTGAGTATGAACAAGTCACTTAAACTCTCTGAGTTCAAGTTGTTTTATAGTAGTATTAAAATATAAGAATGCTTTTATGGGCTTTTGTTTTTAGTGTTGAGTTTTAAAAGAAGCTTTTCTCCCCTAAATTAATTGGATATAACATACATTCACACACAATAAATGTACAATTAAAATGAAGAATTAGAACGTTTTTACAATATCCTAAAAGCGCCTTAATGTTTCTACCCAGTGATTATACCACACTATAAGGGAAAGCATTTTTCTGACTTCTTACATGATTGAATGGAAACTTTTGAATAAATAGTGCTTCATATCTGACTTCCTTCAGTTATTGCTGTGTATGTGACTTAGACATATGTGTATGTCTATGAGTTATGTCATATATATATATATATATATATGAGATTTATTCATGTTCCTGAGTGTAACAGCAGTTGGTTCTTCTTTATTGTTGTGTACAGTGTTTTACTGTACATAATTATTATCCACAATTAATCTGTTCTCCTATTTTGAAGATGTGGGCTATGTCCAGTTTGGGGCTATTATGAAGGATGCCCTTTTTTCAAATAAAAGCCTCCCATGATTGTAGTTGTATCCTTTGAAAGAGAAAACACAAAGGTATGCCGAATAATCATACATTTAGAGGGTGTTTTATTTATCTATGTCCACATAACTAACAACTCAAAACAAACTTGCTAAAACAAACTAGCTTAAAACAATAAAATTTTTATTATTTATAACAACTTTCTGTGTCAGAACATGGTCACAACTAGGATGACAGTTCTTGTACTCTGCAGGGTGTTGACCATGGTCACTAATTCACCTTGTTTTAGCGAGTAGCTGAGGTAGGCTGAAAGATCCAAGAAGGTTTCATATTCTTGTCTGACAGCTCATTTCCAACCTAAGTAGTTTTTTCAAATGGCTAGCTTGGAATTTCACACAGAATTGTGTATTAAGGGTTATTATTTCTACAGAATAAGTATGGAACACTGCTGTGTTTGTTGAAGTCTAAACTTGAAACTGTAATAAGGTCACTTCTACTGCATTTTATTGGTCATAAGTCCAGTCTGTTTCAAGGGAAGGGATAGAGTATCTACCTTTTGATAGAATTGGGTTCACACATACCATATGCTAAATTTTATATTTCTGATGTATACTGATTTACACAGAGACATCATTATCCTCATTTTGGATATGGGGAAACCAAATTTACAGAGAGAAGACACTTTCCCAGTGTGTTTCAACTTGTAAATGACAAAACCTGGATATAAACCTGATTCTACTTGACACTGAGCCTATGTTTCTCATTACTATCTTGATCTGCCTACAGAAAAAAAATTAATTTACCGTTTTTATATCTAGAATTTTACAAAAAACAAACAAATGAAAAAAACTCTGAAATTGCCTTGCAGGCTGCATTATACATATTTGAAACCATGGGCATAATTAATATTCATGTTGTAGTCACCAATACTCACTTTACATAGTGGGTTCAGGACATTGCTACCATATGTCTATAGCCTGGGAAACAATTATTAATTCATTTAGACTGTTGAATAATAAATTTTGTTGTCATACATTTGTTTAGATGGATAGAAGGTCATGGGAGGCCATATTTATCCTAAATGAGATTATGTCACTTTCCTGCTTAAAATCATATATAGGCTTACTTAGAAATATGACTAAGTTAGCCATGGTGCAGTAAGCTTACAGTACTCTCCAAAACATGCCAACCCCATTTCCACCAAAGAGGTTTTGCACTCATTGCTGCTGCTGCTGCCTGAAACTCTCTTCTCCTATGCTCTAGCATCACTGACTCATCCTGTCCTTGTGATATACGCTTAAATGTCAGTTTCTCAGAGAAGACTTTCCTGACCTTTCCTTAATAATAGAGTGCTTGTCAGGCTTTGTCCCCTCTGTCAAGAAATCTATGTTTCTATATGTTTCTATATAGATATATATTTATATATATATATTTGATCTTGACCTCTTATTTGAAATTATATTTATTTGGTTGTAGCATAATGTTTATGGTGGAAAGTAAATGGTTTATTTTTTCACAATTTTATATCTAGAAATAGATCAATACATAACACTTAGTCAGTGTTTATTAAATTGTAACTGAGTACATGGATGAACAGCTCGTCATATTTTCTGAGTAAGTCCTCACCATGTGACTGACTACTCAAGTCCCTGCTTTTGTTAAGTTAGGCACACCACATTATACTCCCTTAATACTTTAAGTGTATCTTTATTACTGCCCTTGCCTCATTTTCCTATCAGTGTTGTTTTACTTAATTGTCTCCTGTAGAAGAATGAGATCAGTGTTACTGTCTTGCTCATGTGCCTATTCCTAATATCTCACACATTGTATGATTTATTATTGGTACTCAAGAACTGTTTGCCAGATGAACATAGAATAGCCATGCCCTCCATTAAAAGTTATGCTACTCAGTTTAATCTATTGCTAACACAGTACAATGGTTTAACATCAAATTGGCATTATCATTTTAAAATATTTTATAATTACCCAGAAGGTTGTATGTTGGGAAGATCTGCTGAAAATGACATCGTACCTTGAATCCATGTAATTGAATGAGCAAGATATGTTATCCTAATTAAATTTCTAAAGAGTTTCTACTATTTTAATGCCTAGTTTTTATAATTCATAGAAAATATAGCCTTCAAATTGAAAAGTCATTTGCAAGGTATAGTCACCATGTTGGACTTAAAGTAATCCTCCGCTCAGCTAAAATTGCTTTGGTGGCCTTAGAAGGTTAGTTCTACATTTTCAGGTTAAATGGCCCAGTCTGTAAAATGGAGGTGATATGTGTAATGGGTCAATGGCTGAATAATGGTCTTTATTTAGAGTAAAATGTCCTGATTAGGATTATAGTATCTGCACACCTAAGGGACTTTGTCTGTCCTTTTCATTATGACTTTTCATGTGATAAATGGATAAAAGGAATCAGAGATTCATATCCCCCCTCCAGCCTCCAGGCAAAATAAATCAGCTTTCAATAAAAAAGACACAAATATTTAAATGATGAAATCTTTATTTACCTTTACTTTGACCCAGTTATGTCTTTTTCAGTGCAATGATGGATAAAAAGACTGATTCAAGCCCCATTCTGTCCCTTTAGCAGATTTTATAGAGCTCTTCTTTGTGTTGTTATTTTTTTTTTCTAGTTTTTCCCCCACAAAGGAATAAATGAACTAATTTGCTAATGCCAAAATTCTGCCTCCCAGGAAATCACTGACCAATTTATTTGTGTCTTTTCTGTATTTGATTTTTTAAACCTGGAAAACAAACCTGTATCTGATTTTTTAAACCTGGAAAACAGGAATTTCATATGGATAAAGAATTCCCAAGAATAATCTGAGAATTAGTGCTAAATTAGTATATATCAACAAAAGAGATGAAAAAATACAATGAATCTGAACACTTTAATACTTAACACTAAATCAAACTATTAAAGATTTATAATGACATTTAATGACTGAAATTTTATGTGACAGTATATTTCTAGAAAAAGTTTCCAATACCAGTCAGGCAGTTGCTCATGGTAAACACTAAATTGGTTTCCAGAAGCTTGAAATGTCTGACTGTAATTAGGCTCTGAAACCTGTTCCAGAAAACCAGATGAGCATCAGAAGCTGAACGTTAAAAAGCTTTAATTATTGTGAAAATAGTTAAGGAATTCAAACATCAAAGTCTATTGTCTTATAAGTAGTATTAGTCTATTATCATAACATATAGTTTGGTAAATAAGGCATAGCCAAGCTTTGAAAATAGTGAAAAAAATATTTAAAATATTTCTCTATTTAGCAAAATAGACATTGTCAGTTTTCTGGTGCTGTGAGTTTGTTTCAACTCTACTAAGCATCAACTAGATTGCATTCTCATGTTGGAGACTAGAATGCATCACTGTGTGAATTGAAATGCATTACTCTGTGAATTGGAATGAATTAGGCACACTCTACTGCACTTCTCTCCTGTCATATTTCTGCTGTTCTAAAAATGATTTCTATAGGAGTTTACTATCAGATCCAGGACAACACTTTATAAACAAAATTTAATGGAAGCTTTCATCTGTTAAATTTCATTACAACTCGTATTAGCTCCTTTTTACACTGTAAACGTGCTTATTCTGTAAGGTACAGTTGTATCGTCCACAATTGTCTAGACAATACAATAGTTTAAGTACCTCAGGAAGAAAGGAAGAGAAAGTTTTGCATTAAATACTTATCAACTTCATTGCTTTTAAAGTTAAAGTCAGGGGCGCCTGGGTGGCTCGGTCGGTTAAGCCTCCAACTTCGGCTCAGGTCATGATCTCTTGGTCGTGGGTTCGAGCCCCATGTTGGGCTCTGTGCTGAGAGCTCAGAGCCTGGAGCCTGCTTCGGATTCTGTGTCTCCTTCTCTCTCTGCCCCTCCCCTGCTTTCACACTGCCTCTCTGTCTCTCAAAAATGAATAAAAAAATTATAAAAAATATAAAATTAAAGTCAAATCAGAACAGTTTTTTCTTTTTTAAATGTGATAATTCAATTCAGAGAAGAAAAAAATACTTCAGTTTGATTAGGGTAATAATAATCCCAAATTCCCTAGGGTCCAATATTGAATATTCGTAATTAAAGTTTAAATATTTGGATTTGGAGAGTGAGGGATATTTGAAGAGCTGATGGAGATGTTCTTCTCTTATCTAATGCATTTACAAAATTAGGTGTATGTTCTTATACCAAAATGGCTTTCAGATTGGTATATGCTCTAATAATTCACCCTCAACTTTGACAAGTTGATAATGTTACCTCACTGGGTACAGACATTTAAACTTTAGTATGGGTAATGCACTGGGGAATTCAGAATATCAAAATCATGATTCTCTTTGTTCTAATTCTGTGAAAACTGAATTCACATGCAGAAATAACATGGGTCTCATTTCATGTGTTCACTGTTTTAACTTCATGATCTGAGAGAGTAGCATGCTGTGTGTGAATGTGTGAGTGTCTGTGAGTGTCTATGGGTATATGTATGTATTAAAGATGAAGGTGTTTAATTTGACAGCACATCCTAGCAACTTTTCTAGCATTGGCTTTGGTTTTCTTGGTGATTCTGTCCAGAGCTCCATAGTGTTTTTATGCTCATGGATTTTTCATTTTGCTCAAATAAGTCGTTGATCACTAAGTTCAACTCTTTTCCCAATTACTGCAACATGCTGGGTATCACGTCTTAGCAGGGGGAGGCCTCTGTGCTGATCCTTAAAATCATTGCTTGACAACAACTTACTTAACATGTAATTCAATAAATATACCAAGTACAGAGGAAAATTGGCAATCCACTTGTTCGAAGATAGCAATAATGCAACATTAATATGTGTGTTTTTTGTTTGAACACATGTAGTAATGTTTGTTACATTGATATCTAACTAGGGATAAATAAACAGCATTATCAGTCCTACTTTAAAGATGAAGTAGCTATAGCTAATTTGAATATTTTTGTTTATACATGAAATCATATTAATAATAAAGAGCCATCTTACCTGTAGAACTTAGTGGCTATAGCAAGGTTTATATTAATAAAGTCTCATTAAGACTAAATTAGGAAATATACTGTTTCTTGTTTGGCCTCTTAGTATACGTCTATTATATTTACTAAATCTTTGCCTGTATTCTGTTTTTGATATTAAGTTGCTGAATTCACATATATGTTAATTCAAGTTATATTTAGGAGGCCATTTACTTATATATCTGGAGTTATTTTACCATAATCAAAAGTTTTCTATCATAAATACTCTTGAAATTAATGGGATCTATGTTTTGATGGGTTTTTGAAAATTTCTGGCCCTCATGAAAATAATAAAATCATTTACTTCTACATATCTGACACTTAATTGCTATATTACCTCAAAAGATTTCCTTAATTTTTCTGGACTCTCAATTTCTTAATTTAAAAATTGGAGTTGTTATCTTACAAATTTTTCATGAATGCCAAATAAGTTAATATAATAAAAAGCAGACACCACAGTATTGGGAACACAGCAGGTACTCTTCAAAGGTCTACCCACTTTCTTTCATTCATTCCTATGAAATTCCTGGGATTCATTTATTCCATCCTACTCCCTAACTACTTAGGCTGGTTGGTGGTTGTATCTGTGGACTGCATTGTGGACAGTGGCTTTGTCATAGTGATTATTGGAATGCAGGAATGTTGCTTGACCCAGCCTACTACATTAGTCCATTTGCTCTTTGGGGCCACCGGTGAAAAAATGTTTTTTGGGTACAAGAAAACCCAGTCATTTTATAAGCAACCACTTTATTCTCATTAAGTGGACTCTATGAGGTTTAGTAACAGGAGACCACAAATTCATTCTTGCTCTGCCTGTTTCTACACTCACACTACTTGTGTCATGCATCTTGATATATTTTGTGTTTGTTCATTTAACCTCAACTACATCAGATCTATGTACCCTTGTTTAATCTTCTTAACATCCTCATGTGTGTTATGTTTTTTTGTATATATCTATACAGAACCCTTTCAATACTTTCCATAATGAGAAATGAAATTGCATATAAATTCACATGTGTGAACACAATTATATTTTAAATCATGACAGAACATCTCCAGTTTTTTTTTTTTTTTTTTAATGGAGGCATGCACAAGACACAATGGAAACAAGATTGGGGAAAAGTTATCTGTTTAGAGAGCTGGAAAACCACAGAGGAGGTTTTACTGCATCTTGACACATGGGCAATGGATTGAATAAATAGATAAGAAGAAAATAATATCCACCCCTAAAAAACATAAAATAAAAAGAAATAACATAGGTAAGAATATAAAAGAACACCAAGTGCTTGGGGGAAGGTATCAAATGTGTTATGGCTGTCACAGCAAGCTCTCTGGTGGTTATTTACTTCAGGTTCAGTTTTAATAACTTCTGTATATTTGCAGGAGAGCAATTTGAAAATCACCATGTCTTTAATGTATCAAATGCATTAAAATCTTTAATCTTAGATAAACAAATGTGAATACTTAGAACACAAATGGCAATCCTTTGAATTTCTTTTACTTGATTTACTATAATATAGCCTTCTTACTGCGTTGAAGATTATGTACAAATTACTACAATTATATACAAACTATGTTCAAGTAAGAAACTAAAGGATAATGGCTATTTACTTCTCACCATCAATATCAGTCTCTTGCTTATTTCAGATTATGTTAGCATGATGTGAAAATAAAGGCGATTACTCTGCCTTTTCAAAATATTTTTACAAATGCTAATGGAATAATAATAATAATATTAATAATTACCAAGATGTCAGTGTTATAATGTGTTGTACAATAGGCATGGCCTTTGTTGCAGTGGAAATCTGATTCTCCCTGTCTTAAAACATAACAAATAAAATGGAGCTTCCATAATCTAGAAGAGAAAGCATATTTTAGATATCAAAAAAGAGAAGATACTCTCTTGTACTATATTAGAAAGAGAGGGAGAATGGTGAAAAATTATGAATACCTCAATGTAGCAGTTTGGGTCAAGTTTATAATCATTTTTTCAGACCTAATCATACACAGATCTCTTCTCTCTCTCTCTCTCTTTCTCTCTCATTCTCTCTCTCTTCCACTTCCTCTTAATTTATCCCTCTCATATTCTTCCACTTTCTATGTCTCTTTCTCTCTCTCACACATATACACATTATTTTTAGAAAAAAAGCAGTTATACTAACCTTTGATGAGGTTCCATATTGTGAGACAGATCAGCCAATTCTTTATTAGAGAAATATGATATTCCTCCCAAGAGGAAAGGCATATTTGATAATGCTTACAAGGAATGCATGAAAGGTTTTTCATTGAATCAATTTCAACATAATTCCAATGATAATATCTCAGAAGAATCAGTGGAGATTTGTGGTAATCATTGCTCTGGTATCTACTAAGGTAGAATGTGCTTTTCACACAGTTGTGTAGTAAGGAGAGAATATCAGGTTCGTATTCCAGTGAGAGATTTCCAGTGTATTAATCATAACATCCCAAAGGTAGTGAGCAAAAGCAGCTGTACCTTAATATGAATCTGGATTTAAACAAACAAGCAAATAATAAATAAGTAAATACATACATACATACATACATACGAGAACCTTTTATTAGTATTACCATAAAGGAAAAAATGAAAATGCAAAATAGCAAATATGCATAGTTATATACTTGAGATCATCTTGTGTATACAACTCTGTATTCTGCTTGCTTCACCAAATCAAACATTGTTTCATGAGCAAACATTGTTGCATGGGATACTCAGGAATTTGAAGGGTATTCTATGTATAATGAGGTTTCACAAGAGTTTCCTATGTGGCTGGTACACTTAATGAATCTCAGGTCCAGTTTCATTCTTGGCAATAAGTAAGAAGATAGATCTCTGGTTTGTGTTTGCACACAGTAGTATGTATCAGGGAAACTATTCTGGTTAATATAGAATACTAATTTACCTTAGGTATGATATATCTGCTGCATTTGCTAGATGCTCAAGCAGTCTACGAAACTGCATTAGACACTAATGGTGGCAGGATTTCTCACTAGAGTAGCATGACCTCAGATGAAAAGAAATGGTGCTTGCCCCTAAAGCAAGTTTTGACAAGATTCTCTGTAAAGGTACAGATAATAAATATTTTTGGACTTGTGGGTTAAAAGGGCAAAAATGAGACTAGTATGTAGTGAATTATGAATTAAGAGAGGAAGTAATTTTATATAAATTTTTTATTGATGAAATCCAAATAATGATAATTGAGTATAAGTTTTTCTAGTACAGGTCTACTAATGAGAAGAATAACATTGAACTTAATTATAGTTCACAGTTAGTGTCACTTATCATCATAGTAGAAATGTAGCCTCATTCTCCCATAAAGTTGCCCCTTGTTTCTCTGTAACATAGTGATCTTCCCTTCTCAGAACTCAGCAAAACGTCTTACATGCCCTCTTTGGGCACATCTATGCTACTCTTATAGTCTTGGAGAACTTTGCATGTGGAGCCAGGTTAAGGACAGACTCTGTGGTAAGACTTCCTGGGCTTGGATTCCTGCTGAACTACTTGTGGTCTTTGGTTCCTTACTTAACCTATCAAGGAGCTTCCATTTCCCCATCTATAAAATAAGCAATAATACCTGTCAGGGTTGTAATAAGGTAAAATAAGTGCACTCATGCAAAGATGTAGAACAATGCACGAAATTTTATAAAGGATTGAATATGAAGTTTATGATTTTGATTTCTTTCCAACCATTTAAAAATTAAACTATTCTTAGCTTGTGGGCCATACAGAAAAAGCTGCAGGCCGTCATTGGCTAATCTCTGCCCTAAAGTGGACACGGTCTCACCTCAGGAATGTGTACTGCTCTTTCTACCTGCTAGGAGTGCTAGTTGCTGTTAAATCACTCTCTGGAAATCTGGAATTGTCCTCCTCTGAAGGAAGCTACTTTACCAAGGAAACAGCCCATCTTCAAGGGCAGCTGCATCCAAAGGCTAATCAATATAGGGTTACAAAGGTTCTGTTCTCCCAGACAGGACAACTCTGAAGGGCAATCTCAGCTCCCGAGCCTCCTGTGCAATCATCAGAGATCTGTGTTGCAGTTTTAATGCAGTACAACTTTTCCTCTACCCAGTTCTGTTTCGCCACCTTTCATGGGTTTTCTTAAGAGGGCACCTCAAAAGACTTCAGTTATCCTACCTCATACCCTGCTTTAGATCATTTGTAATCCCACCCTCAGTACAGGCAATTTTGCACAGATGAGTTTATGTCCCTCTTTAAGGTGCTCACATTACCCTTTACCAGTCATACATGACTTTTAGGAGCTTCATAAAATGGTCCTTACAACATATTTTTAGATGCACAGTAACATTGGGACACCACTTTTTTTTCATATGATTTTCCTGTTCTAATATGAATCTGTGGTTATCCTAGAAATGAAGCTTAATGTAATATGAAATGTGAAAATATTTAAGG
Source organism: Cryptoprocta ferox (assembly GCA_028646485.1). Taxonomy (NCBI): domain Eukaryota; kingdom Metazoa; phylum Chordata; class Mammalia; order Carnivora; family Eupleridae; genus Cryptoprocta; species Cryptoprocta ferox. The sequence continues at coordinate 91,751,733 of CM053572.1, read as the reverse complement.
GCCAATTTTTACTTATATTCTGCATCATGGCATCTTTCAAATTATAACATTTTTTTTTAATTGGAGTTGCTTTGTTCTAATACCTACCCACAACCGTTCAAACTTGCTCTTGATTTCAGTCAGAGAAAAGGCTTGAATGAGGGCAAGAATTGCAATCTGGTTATATAAATACAAATGTGAGCTACAAAGTTGTACCTTCCTCAGCTTAATGCAGTAGTACTACTACTGCTCTGATGAATAAAGTGTAATGTAGAGGGCATTGTAATGTATTGAGATTATAAAAAGATCCACACTGGTTAGGTTTATGACCTTATATGAATGTCATGAAATGTTGGCAGATAGCAGTACTTCCACACTGCCATGAGTCTCCTTAGGTAATAGAAGACATAAATAGGAAACTATTTCTATGAAAATGTACTTTTTTAGGGCTAAACGAGACTTCCTCTTGTCACAAGATTGGGTCGCTATAGAACAAATAAAAGGAAATACTACTTTATATAATGAGCAGTGAATGGATGAAACTTTTTACTTTCAGAGGCTGACAGAAGCTGACACAATAACTGGATTCAAACAGTGGCTATAGTAATGCATGATTAATGGATCCATACTACTCTATTAAACTTGTCATTTATCTTGGTACTCTTTTCTTTCTCTCTCTCTTTTTCTTTCTTTCTTTCTTTCTTTCTTTCTTTCTTTCTTTCTTTCTTTCATTCTTCCTTTCTTTTCACTCGTATCATGGAGTTAACTTCAAAGGAGTACTGTCTCTTTCAGAAATGATGGTTTAAAGAGAACTACCTGAGCCATTGCTTGGTCATAGTGTGGAAATTTGTTCTTCTGGAAGTATGAAGATTGCTTGTAGTTTTACATCACCAAGAGGGCCATTTCCTCCCATACAACATAACTGCCAAAATTTCCAGGATTTTCCTGGACAACTTGAATGTTTAGGTTAGAATCCCAATATGAAACAGGACTTCAGTAATGACCGCATCAGCTTCCCTCAAGCTACTTTAATGTACATAATCATATTTATTCAATAGTATCAGCATCATCTGGGAACTTGTTAGAAATACATTCTTAGCCCCCCAATTTACTGAATCATAAATTATGGGAGTGGGGACCAGTTGTCTGGGTTTTAGTAAGTCCTTCAGGTAATTCTTGGATATCCATTAAAATGAGAACCACTAGTGAGAGGAAGTAAAATGAAATGAAATGACACAAAAGAAAGCAAAATAAGAAAATCATAATGCTGTGACAGAAAGTATGTTGCTTAATTTGGCTACAAGTGAATGATCATGGAGCTTAAAAGTTGTGCACATTGGGAAGTGTTGTTATTGTTGTAGTTGTTGTTGTTGTTTTTAGATTAGGATCTATCAGGAAGTTATTCTTTCTATCAAAAAGATAGACTTATATGAAAGCTTTCCCTATATTGGCAACAAAAGACATATTTGAGAAACAACATACTAAGACAAAGAAATCATCCCTAAGTTTAAGAGAGAGTGCAAAAGCAGATTCTGAGTTGGAACAGAAGGAATGTTTTTGGTTTCAGGCAGTTTAGTTCCTGAGATTTTTAGAGCTGGAACAGACCCAATAATTAAGGATTGAACAAAGAGTTTTTGAAGATAAATTCACTGAAAAACAAAAACAACCAAAAAATAGAACCCCCCCAAAAAAACCTTGCAATTAATAGTGAAGTTTCTGATTTAAAAATAAAATAAATTTATTTTAGTTCTGATTTAAAAATAAAAATAAATTATCCCCTTTAGAACATCATCACAGCTATATCTTTTTTAATTTTTTAATGTTTATTTGTTTATTTCAGAAAGAGAGATGAGAGAGAGAGAGAGAGAGAGAGCAAGAGGAGTGAGCTTGCTCCTCCATTCTTTCGTATATATATTGACTTTATCTCAATTCAGTAATAAGGAATTTTTCCTCTTTAAGAGAGATGAGGGGAAGTGTGGGCTGGCAATTATACTATTTTCTTTGGGAAGCTAGGATAAAAGGAAAAAATTAAAGCATTTCCTTGTTAACTACTTCTATTCCGTTCCAAATGGAACTATCTGGTTTCAGGCTGATTGAAAAAGATCAGGGAACTAGGGAAATGAAAGAAGAGTTTCTAAATTCTTCTGCTTCAGTAACAATAGTTTCTTGACCCACATTCAAAGATTTCACCAACTCTTAGTTGAGTACCAACTGCAGGTTCATTCTAGAATGAAACCATGCCTTGTCTGTATTTTGTTCTAACTGTATTTAAGTTTCTTATCTGTTTGGTATACACAACACTGCTGTTATAACACGGTGACATTCAGTCATTACCAACTAATACTTTTGTGACATTTTTAACAGTTCTGATTTAAGTGACCTATTCTGTTACTGTTACTAATAGCTATCTGTGCCTGGTGAACTTCAGCCAACAATTGAAGTGAATAGCCTTGGACCTGAAGTTGGAATTTAATGGTATACTTATAAAATGATGCATTTAAACATGACAGATTATAAAATAGAAAAGTGAAAAATAAACCAATTAACCATGATTTTTCTCAACATGGTATCCAGTAGTGTTGGATTTTTTCCACTGAATCAACATTTATTTTGGAAATTGTTAGCTGTGCACTAAATCTGAAAATATTAACAATTCTTTATTCAGACAGGAAAAATCAGGACATTGTGTATAGCTGATATTTATGAATGCTCACTCTTCACAATGAATTCATTGTGTATAATTATCCTGTTATATTTCCTCAATATTGGTATAAACACATTTTATGCTTTGTATTTATTCATTCAATAGTGTCACCTATACCCCAGGCACTCATTTAGTTATGGGGAATATAGAATAAAACAAACTCAAACCCTTGCCTTCATGGAACCTACCTTTCAGTTGAAACAATGGCTCAGAAAAAGTAAATAATATGCCTGTGTTTACATACTTCATAAGTGCTATAAACAAATGCTTCACCTCTGCATGACATAAGAACTTATTCTTTTAACCATAATATTATATTCAGGACTGTGAGTCTGTGTGTCTCTGATTTCTCCTGTCTTCCTGATCACAGAGTAGGTATTTCAGTTACTCATTAAAATCAGAGATATGTACCCATTTCTTAACTCTGCCACATAAAGTCATCTCTGTTGACTTGAGGCAAAAGAAGAACTGGGTGTAATATAGTGGTACTGAGAGGCAGAGACAATATAATTTAATTTAAATAACCAGTTCAGAAATATATGAGAAGTCAGTAGCTTTAAAGGCAATATGGTAGTGTTCCCTAAGATTAAAGAAAAAAAAAGTAATATACTAAAAATATAATCAAATTGTATGCTTTATAGAAATATAATAAGATATTACTTCCTTGGAAAAAATTTAACATAATATAAATAGTTTATGGTATCTAGTTGTTTTCAGACATTCATGAATATATTAACATTCAGGAAAGGGCTTATGATACTACATAAAATGTATTTTTCCCTTCTTATGAGCCACCTATTATCTTAAATGTCCCTTAAGATGAAGAATCAGCTAAATATGATATTGTGCTTATTCTTATGTCTGATTCCAAAGCAAACATTACATATAACAAGCATTCTGGTGATAAATTCTTAGTTGAAAGAGCATTCTTTTGGCATTATGCAAGTAGTTTATAATCTTCAATTCAATGAACATGCTGGGTTGCTCTATTTCATGTAAAGAGAATAATAGATTATAAGCTTAACTATTACCATTTCATATTTTATGGTCTCCCAGCATACTTGGAGGCTCATTTTTCAGCATGACCTCCAGTGAGCACACATAAGTAAACAGAATCTTAAATTTGCTTAGAAAATAAGAGCAAAAACATTTTGAATTAAATCTTGTTCAGCCAAAGTGGTTAGAGATGGAAATACGACAAACTCTCAAATGAACATGAAGAAGCATCATGGCATTATTTTTATCCTTAACCCATATCAGTGAACTTACAGTGTATAAACTATGTTTGAACATATTTAGTGGCTTGCAGATGACAGTAACTCAGCATTGATCAGAGATTGGGAAAAAAAATCACACTCACTCAAATTTAACTCAACTTACAAGAGGAATAGTGTTCACCCAAAATATTAGAAAGAGGACTAGTATGTTTTCTTTCTTTCTAGAAGTTAATAAATATTGTCAATATCAGGTGTGAATTCTCTATCCCCACACAGTATCCTATATGAAAGTGAAAGTTCCAAAGAAAAATCTGATTACCTATTCAGTTGTTATATAGAAAAAGCTGAAAATAATAGATTAGATTTTGTCACTTTCCTACATAGTATACTTAGGCTTTGGAAAATCAAGAGATGATTATTTCTAAAGAGAATCAACTATGGGGATCAACTTTCCCTTTCAGATATGGCAAAGTAAGCAATGCTGTCAGTACTCTTGGTTTTCATTGTTGGTTTTTCTTTCTTTTTAATTTTTATTCAATTTATTTCAACTGAAAAAAAGCTCACTGATTTTCCCTTTTCCCTACCCCTAACCTCTTGCAACCATCAATCTGTTTTCTGTACCTGTGAGCTTGTTTTTGTTCTTATTGTTTATTTTGTTTTGTTTTGAGATTCTGCATAAAAGAGACACCGTATGTTATTTGTCTTTGTCTCACTGATTTCACTTAGCATTTTGCTAAGGTGAACCTTGAGGTCCACCATGTTTTCACAAATAACAAAATTTCACTTTGTCTTATGGCTGAATAGTATTCACATATATATACAAATATATATATGAATATGACATTTATAAATATATATGAATATAACATATATCTATACATCTGTGTATCATACTATATAGATATACAGATGTATAGATACATCACAGTTTCTTTATCCGTTCTTCCATAGATGGACATAGGTTGTTTTCATATCTTGGCTACTATAAATAATGCTGCAGTGAACATGAGGTATATATATGTTTTTTAGTTAGTATTATTATTTTCTTTGGGTGAACACCCAGAAGTGGAACTGCTAAATCATATGGTAGTTCTATTATTTTTTGAGGAAACTCCATATTCTTTCCCTTAGTGGCTATACCATTTACATTACCACCAACAGTGCACAAAGGTCACCTTTTCTCCATATTTTCACCAACTGTTATTATTTTTTGTCTTTTTGATAATAGCCAATCTGTCTGGTGTGAAGTGGTATCTCATTGTGGTTTTGGTTTCCATTTCCTGGCAGTTAATGACATAAAGCATCTTTTGAATGTACCTATTCATCTTGTGTTTGTCTTCTTTGGAAAAATATCTATTCAGAGATTTTTGTGCCCATTTTTTAATCAGATTTTTTTTCCTGTTGAGTTGTGTGAGTTCTTTATATTTTGGATACTAACCCCTTATAAGATATATGATTTGTAAGTGTTTTCTCCTATTTGGCAGGTTGTTTTTGGTTTTATTGGTAATTTCCTTTGTTGTGCAGATGCTTTTTAGTTTGCTGTAACCCCATTTGTTTATCTTGCATTTGTTGCTTTTGGTTTTGGTATCAGATTTCAAAAAAAAAATCATTGTGAAGACATGTGCCACAGAGCCTACTGCCTATGTTTTCTTCTAGGAGTGTTATGGTTTTAAGTCTTATGTGTAATTTTTTAATTCAGTTTAAATTAATTTTTGTATACGGTATAAGATAGTGGTAACATTTCATTCTTTTGCCTGAGACGGTCCAATTTTCCCACCACTATTTATGAAGACACTATCCTTTCCCAATGTGTATTCATGGCTTGTTTCTCCTAAATTAATTGACACATAAACCCGTATATGAATGGGTTCATTTCTGGGCTATCTATTCTGTTGCATTAATCTCTGTGTCTATTTTTATTCCAGTACCATACTGTTTTGATTACTATACTTTTGTAATATAATTTGAAATTACATAAGGATAATATCTCCCGCTTTGCTCTCCTTTCTCAAGATTATTTTGGCTGTTTGGGGTTTTTATGGATCCATACAAATTTTAAGATTGTTCTATCTCTGTAAAAAATGCCATTGGGATGTTGATAGGGTTTGGTTGCCTTGAATCTGTAGATTTATTTTGGTAGTATGGACATTCTAACTATATATATATATTATATATAAATCTATGAGTATAGAAATGCTTTTTCTGTATCTATTGAGATCATGATACGATTTTTGTTCTTTATTTCATTAATGTGCTTTATCACCTTGATATATCTGCCAATGTTGAACCATCCTTGCATCCCTAGAATAAATCTAGCTTGATTATGGTACATGATCCTTTTAAGGTATTGTTGAATTCAACCTGCTAATAATTTGTTGAGTATTTTTACATCTGTGTTCATCAGGAATAGTGACATGTAATTTACTTTTCTTGTGGCATCCTTATCTGGTTTTGGTTTCACGGTAACACTGGCCTTGTAAAATAAGCTTGGGAGAATTCCCACCTCTTCTATTATTTAGAAGAGTTTGAGAAGGATTGGTATTAACTCTTATTTGAAAGTTTGGCACAATTCACCAGGGAAGCCATCTCTTTGTTTGGAGAATTAGGATTTCTGATTCACTTTCCTTGCTATTAATCTGTCCAGATTTTATGTTTCATCATGTCAATATTAGTAGGTTGTACATCTCTATGGATTTATCCATTTCTTATAGGTTCTCCAATTTGTTAATGTGTAATGCTTATGGTAGTGTCTTATAATATTTTTGCATTATTCTTTGATATCAATTGTAATGTCTCCTCTTGCACTTCTGAACTTATTTTTTTGAATTCCTCTCTTTTTCTTGGTGAATCTAGTTAAAGGCTTGTCAATTGTGTTTATGGTTTCAGTGAACCAGATTTTAGTTTTATTGATCTTTTCTGTTGTCTATTTAGTATCTATTTCATTTATTTCTGTTCTAATCTCATCATTTGTTCCTTCAAACACCTTTGGCCTTTGTTATTTTTTAGTTTCTTGAATATGAAGTTCAGTTGTTTGAGATTTCATGTTTCTTGAAGTAGATATTTAATGCTATGAACTTTTCTCTTAGAACTGCTTTTACTGCATCACATAAGTTTTGGTGTATTCCATTTCCATTTTCATTTGTCTCTAGGTAATTTTTTTTTCTCTTTTTCTTTCTTTGAACCAGTGGTTGCTCAGGAGCATGTCATTTTAATCGACACATATTTGATTTCTCCAGTTTTGTTCCTGTAATCAATTTCTGTTTTATACTTTTGTGATTAGAAAAGATGGTTGATATGACTTCAACCTTCTTAAAATTGACTTGTTTTGTGACCAAACATATGATGTATGCTGATGAGTGGTCCATATACGGTTGAAAAGTATACTTTGTTATTATGGAATAGAGTGTTCCATAAGTGTCCGGTAAGTCCATCTGGTCTAATACGTCATTTAAGTCCAATACTTACTTAGTGTTTTCCCGTCTCAGTGATCTATCTATTGATGAAAGTAGGCTATTAAAGTTCCCTATTACTACTGGATTGTTGTCTATTTCTCCCTTTATGTCTTTTAATATTTCCTTTGTATACTTAGGTGCTCAGTATGCCTCTCTAGGTATCTACTTTGTATGCAATTAATGCAAGATAATTTGAATTATATAATTACTAGATTTTTATATGCAATGAAATAATTTAAAGGACATATATATTTTATTTGTCTTTAATGTGTATTTTTGAAACAGCTTTATCTATAAAGATCATTTTTTCCAGCCATATATTATGTGGTGACAAGAGTTTTTAGGTAAATTTTTGAATTTTTCAAATAAAATTTTCAGTGAGTTTTCATAGAAATTAAGATTTTCTTCTGTTAAATAGAGTTGGTTAAACACACAAAAGTATAGTGCACTGTCATTAAATATGGCCATTTAAGAGATGAATCATGTCTAAACTCTTAGAAACACTAACAACTGTAATACTTTTTAATTTGTGATTACCAATCATACAGCGTATTTGTCTTTCCAACTTTTTCTAAATGCAGGTGTTGAAACTTTGAATTATGTTTCTTTTCATAAAAATTCATCGTATTTTTTAATTTTGAAAGAACAAATATAACTTTCTAAATTTTAGATTTATTTCTTTCTTAATACAAAGAATATATTTCAACCCATATCTTTGACATAGCACTTCTGGATATCCACTTTTGAGGGTTGTCTCCATTTAAAAATGAAAACACACAATTGCAATGCTACCCCTGGCTTGGTGTAAGGATTCTTAATGTACAATTGCATGTGGTATTTAATTAGATACCTTGTCTTTTTTTTATGTTTATTCATTTTTGAGCAACAGAGACAGAGTGTGAGCAGGGGAGGGGCAGAGAGAGAGGAAGACACAGAATCTGAAGCAGGCTCCACACTCTGAGCTGTCAGCACAGAGCCCAATGCGGAGCTCGAACCCACAAACCATGAGATCATGACCTGAGCCTGAGTCAGACTAAACTGTGTGAGCCACCAAGGCGCCCCAATAAGATACCTTTTCTTAGCCACTATACCAAACTTTGATTTTTGAGAAATTAAAATATTTTGGATAAGGGATTTTACAAAACTTAAATGGTAGATAATAATTTGGAACATTATCAGGAACCAACAACAATTTACTTCTCAGGTCCACTTCTGGAAAAGACCTGTATTCATTTTGAAAAGAAAACTAAGTAAGGCAAATGATGGGAAGCTTGTGTTATATTTTCAGCCCTTGTTATTTTCTTAATGTAAGACCCTGAAAAAGTTATTTCATTTATTTAGACTTCATATCTCTTATCCATATGATGTTCAGATGTATAGAAGCTAATGACCACAGCCACATTGTTCTATAAAACAATTATTGACTATCCTCTATAGCTTTTGGCATATTTATTAAATATCAAGTATGTCAATTACTTTAACATGCCTTTAGTTTATTTGTTTCTAAACAAAAAACTCACAAAGGGATTGTGCACTATTCCTCATTATATTTGTATCAAGCCTATCTCTACCATCTTCTTACTCCTCTTTTATGTCATTAGATTTCTCAGCATAGAGCGATTATATATATATATATGAATAGATAAGTGAAGTAATTAATTAAATAATACATAAAAGAATGAATGAATAACATTGAATAGTGACATTCATTGAATGCATAGGTATTGTATATAGTGACATTTGGTACCCCAGGTTGAGTCTAGGAAGTTGGGGCGCTTGGGTGGCTCATTTAGTTAAGTGCCTAACTTTGGCTCAGGTCATGATATCATGATTCCTGGGTTCAGGCCTCTCAACTGGCTCTGTGCTATCAACTCAGAGCCTGGAGCCTGTTTTGGATTCTGTGTCTCCCTCTCTCTCTCTCTCTCTCTCTGTCCCTCCCCTGCTTATGCTCTGTCACAGTCTCTCAAAATAAATAAATATTAAAAAAAAGTCTAGGAAGTCTTTTAAAATGGTTTCTTAAAATAAGTCTGCAAATATATTTGGGAGTGTTGGAAGTTTCAGCATTCTGTTATTTTTTAATATTAATTTTACTAGTCATAAAGGCAAAAACATTTTTAAGCCCGTAGTTATCAAACACTTCCATGGCATAAACTTTAGTTTCCAAAATCTATTACAGCTCTGTTACAGATCTGAGTTATTTTCTTTAAAACGCTATGTGTGTGCCTGTGTGTGTGCATCTCAAATTTGAGAAAGACTTTATATCTATAAATATAAAACCGAAAGATAAATAAATAAATCTAAAGTCAATATACGTAAAATGGAATTTCTTACCGTATTGTTTTCCTATCCATCTTTAAAAAAACATGCTCATTGCATTTCCTATTAGTTATTACTTTGTCAGTAGGAACTTATGTTACCTACTGGAATGTAAACTCCTTGGGGTCAAGATCATTTGTAACTTACTTATGGTTATACCTACTGTACATAGGATAAGGCCTACTACATAATCAGAGTCTAGTAAATGTTTGTTGAATGCAAGAGTGCACAATAATGAAAATATCAAATTATTTTCAACTCAAGCTAAAATGAACAGTCCCCTGTTTAAGAATGAAGCACTTTGTTTTGCCTTTATTTAACTTCCAAGGAACCTTAGAAAATTCTCAATCCCTCTATTTTCTAGCTGGCACTTTTTAATAAGTTCATTGTTTTGCTGAATCTGCCAGGTAAGGTCAAAATTAATTTCACATTTGAATTTTAATGTGTCTAACTGGTTCTGTTGTGAAGTAGAGTTAACCAGCACCTTGGTAAAGTTTTGTGTTTCAACCATTGGAAATCTGTTCAAAGGGTATGTTTTCAGAATAAAGATGCTGCATTTCAGAGATACAAGATTTAATAATTCATCTAAAGATAGAAAAAATGTGGTTAAGATCTCAGGTGCCTTGCTATTTGTTCTTTTTTTGGTCCACTGGAAAATTCTGTTTGAATGGCAACTCTCCTCAAACTTTATGTATAATGACTAAATATTTAACTTATTTATTTACTTTTGCTTCAGTAAAAGGAAGGTTTGTATTTTCATGAATCAGTATTATTTTAGTCTGCCTTTTGTGAAGGATCATCACTGGTTACCTTATAAAGAGCCTCTATGTTAATTACACATGTAATGGGGTATTTAAGATACTCCAAATAACCAATAGAATCAAAATATTTATAATATTTATATTTAACATTTATATATAACATATTTATAATAAACATGTACAACTTCTACACTAAAATATTAAATTAGTTGGCTGGTTGGTTCATTATTACTGTGAACTTTGATTAGTCATTTATATTTCTAAAAGAAATATTTTTATTTGCAGTTTTGTGGCTACATGTACCCACATACAGAATGCAATGTGGCAAATGGATATGTATATTTATGGATAGCTAGTTAAGAATTTTCCTATTTAATTATAGAAAGAACCAGAAGAAGCTCACTTAAAATGAATCTACTTAAACTTAAAATGTCATAATAGTGAAATTAAGTTTGATTAGAACTTTGCACAAAAAGAAATTAAAAACTGTGAAAACACTTTTTCTATTTAAAAATTAGAGTATAAATAACTCATTAAATAAGTAATGAAGTGGTTATTTTTAATATGCAACTTCCACCAAATTAAATGATACAAACATATAACTTTATTTACTTTTCTTTTGACTTTTGCAATAAGATCATAATAAGACTCATGACTACAAAAATATTCAAGGACTTCATCAATTTTCCTAACAGCTTCTATTCATATTTGGTAACTAAATCATTTTTTTTTAAAACACACCATTTTAAAACTCACTTTTTTTTCAAGTGCAACTTTATTGGTTCATCATTATTTGTATTTCCATCAATTCTATACTTGCATAGTTTTCTTCTTATTTTAATAATATCCAACATTTATTGAATTCTCATTATGTGTCAGGCCCTGTTCTAAATGCCTTAAAGGCATTATTTCATTATTTCATTCATTATTTCATCCTTACAACATCACTGTGTAATGAAAACTATTGTCTCATTTTACAAATCATAAACTAGAGCACATAGAGATTGGTACCTGTCCAAAGCCTCAGAGTTAGTGCATGGTAGAACAACAATTTGGACCTAGGCAGCCTCCAAAATTTATATATTTGAAACAAGGGCATCTATATCCAAAATTAGCTTCTCTTTCTTAAAATTTTATGTGGAGCATGTTCCTTAAAACACCTTTAGGGTTTAGTAGCCTTTTTTTTTTTTTTTTTTAGCGAGAGAGAAAGAGAGTGTATTCATGTGCAAGCGGGATAGAGGGAGAGAGAGAATCTTAAGCAGGCTACACCCTCAGCATGGAGCTGTATGTGGAACTTAATCCCATGACCCTGGGATCATGCCCTAAATCAAAATCAAGTGTTGGTGCTCAACCAACTGAGCCACCCAGGCACCCTTGTAGTAGCATTTTCCATTGACTCTTCTGTTTGAATGTTTGAATGGATACTAATTCTATAAATAGTCTTTACTAGTGAATGTTTTTATTTAAGACAATTTTGCTGTTTTTCCAAACCTGTACATGTACGAACTCTGATAATCCATACTCTGTAGAAATGTCCCACTGCTCCTACTAATGTTAATATAGGAATATGATATACTGAGCCACAAGGACACAGAAAGAACACAATTGAGGCTAGTATTTAAGTGTTCTGATCTCCAGAACCATTTGTGAATTAGTTAAAAATCTCAGAAAGAGAGGGAACTCTATCTTCTTCCTTGTTCTACCTTGACTTCACAGGGCCCAATGTGTGGTTCCATATTAAAATTTCCTGAATAAAAGATAAAGATCAGATTTGAATTGCTGATGATTTTCAGGTTGGGGAGAATTTTTTTTTTTATAGAAAATTCCTTGTGGAATGGAGTCTTTTACATTTTTAGTTTAAAGCAACTTGGATAAGATTTGGCTACTTTTTAAATTGAAGTTTAATTGACATACAATACCCTGTTAGTTTCAGGTGTACATCATAGTGTTTCAATATTTTTATGCATTAAGAAAGGGACCCCATGATAAGTGTAGTTACCATCTGTCACCATACAGAGTTATTACAATATTATTGACTGCATTCCCTTTGCTGTATATTACATCCCCATGACTTATTTATTTATAATGAGAAGATTCCACTGCTTAATCCTTTTCACCTATTTTACCAGCCCACCTCAATTTCTCCCCACTCTGGTAACCAGCAGTCTGTTTCCTTGATTTATGAGTTTATTTCTGTTTTGCTTGTCCATTTGTCTTGTTTTTATGATTCCACATATAAGTTAAATCGTATGGTATTTGTTTTTCTCTGACTTATTTCATTAGCATAATGCCCTCTAGATCCATCCACATTGTCACAAATGGCAAAATTTAATTATTTTTATGGCTAATATTCCATGTGTGTATATACATATATATCTATATGTATATATGTACATATATTTATGTGTATGTATGTATATATATGTGCAATCTTCTTTATCCATTTATCTGTTGATGGACACAGGTTGGTTCAATATCTTGGCTCTTATAAATAATATTGCAATGAAATATCTGACCCTTTAAGTCATGCCTTACGTTTGTTGATTCCTAACAGTCTTAACATTGGTTTTTGCAGTATCATTCCTCATTAGGTTATCAAGCCTCTGAATCTTCTGGGTTTCTCTGCAAGTCTATAGAGTCTACTTTTCCTGAGCTATTGACACAGATATTGTGTAAACTGGGAGATACCTGTATTATCCAGCAGTATTTAGATTTCATCAATTTAAATTCTTGACACTCTCACGATTATGTTGAGTATCAGGACATACACTTTGTAACTTTTAATTTCTACCCCTACTTGTCAGTTATCACTTTACCATGTATGGTGACCTATAGAAATATCAAGATAAAAAGGAATAGTAATCCTGGAGAATGTGGTCGCTTTTATTTTCTATCATGGGACAGGTGCAACTATGTTTTCATCTTTGCTGATATATAAAACTGCTCTTGTCCTGCCAGTGATTCACTTTCACTAGTTCTTCCCCAAAGGCAAGAGGTTTTTATGCTGCTTTCTTTAAACCCCAACTGCTAGCTTCCAGTTCTCTACAACACATTTTATTTGAAGAAAATATATTAGGAAATACTAAATTATCAACTTTTTGAAATTGCTAGATTGCCACTACCAAGGCATGTACCTAGAGTGTCCTTATTTTTTTCTCTACCCATATTGAATAAAAATCTTAAAGTATTAACTTTTATTTTCATGCTATACAAATGACGCTTCGGAATGAATTCTCAACATTTTTGCCCATAAGGCTCTTTGCTACAAGGAAACAGCCACTGGTAAAAAGTCTCCATTAATTTAATACAGTCTGAAAATTGTAAGCCATGTTATAATCCAGTTCAGCAATGTATCTTGCACTTCTCACCATGGAGTCATGTATGAAGCCAGAGACAGGTGATCTCTCATATCTGAACCTCTATTGCATCTCCGAGATTTAGCACTTTATCATATTGCCTTATCCTCTAATTGGTTATTTTATCTAATTCTCCAATTAGAATCTAGTAATATCATAAATTATTTTAAGATAGGAATTACATCACCTCATTGTTCTAATATCCTCATTTTCTCCTCAGCTGTGATCATAGTATCTAATGCTTAGCCTCAAAATTGAACAATATTTATTATTTAATAATTCTTACCTAAATCAATATCACTTAAAAAGTAACTTCCTATATGAAATCAGAATGGATCTACTTCATAAATCTGCTCACATCACATTTAGCAAAAATTATAAAAATGCTTTTAATGTATTAGTTCAAATTCTTCACCCATCTCCCATTTTTGTGTGCTCTCTGCCCTGTGACAATAATGTTTAATTTTATTTTGACCAGTTTCAAAAGATGATACTAAATAATGACAAATTAAATAAATAATAATAAAATTATATTTGCTATATGAGATCGGCAACTATAATAGGAGGGTTTTAATAAGATAAATTTGAATCTTTTCTGAAAGCATAAACTTTTAGAAGTATGAATAAGGAAATTATAGGATTGTATTAGCTGTAGGTGCATCTATTTGTGACTTGACAGTGCAGGGAAACTGGACTCCATGACGAGGTGCATAACATAAGAGTCTTAAGGATACATTCATTCCTATATGCTTCTGTATTTTTAGGAAGGAATATGTTTACTACTGGTCTTTTGATCTTTCTCTGAACTGAAGTTTTCTTATCACACAGAGGCAGTATTCAAATCCATGAATGTCTGAGTACCATCTATAGCTGACAATATTTTTGAGACACTCCCTGTGGAATATTTATTTTTTGAACACTCTCTGCATCATGCTTATTAAGTTGTATCACACCCCACAAGATTTCCTTGTGAATATCCTTGGAAAACCCACTGAGATTCTAATAGAGTGAACCACTGATTAACTGAAAAACTCAATTAATCAGCAATGTTTTCTTTTCTCTTTCTGAGCTCCAATTGAAAGATAAAGAATTTAATAGCAATAACAATAACTACAACAAAAGAATTATATCATAAGTGAATAATTTTTATTCTACAATGTGACTAGGATCAGTCAAGATTAATTCTGATCTCTGGTGAACCAATTTTTAGCCCTGAGGCTGCTCATGAGTCATGGGAAAAATGAATTAGATTTTCTACAATGTACTTTCCAAGGCATATATGGACTAACACATCTAAGAAATATTTCAACCCACTAGTAGAAGGAAAGAAAAAAAAATCATGACACTCAATGAACAAGAAATTTTACTGTATGAGACTATACTCGTTTCTATGCTTTTACTTTCATGCTTTTACATGGTCTTTAGCATATTTTGGGAAACGTGGCCAGCTCTTAATGTTTCCCTGGATCTGAGAACTTCTGTATTTACCAACAAGAGTGGGCTCTAAGTACCTGAAGTCTGTGACACAGCTGCAGGGGTCAGGAGTGGATTCCTAGTGCAGGCTGGGCAAGTGGCTTCTCTTCCAGTTTGTTGGTAGCACGTGGGTGGAACCAAGGACATATTCTCAAGAGCTGTGTGGGTATTACATGTGAAGAAAATCAGAGGAAGCACACCAGTCAGGAAGAGCCTATCTGACCCCAACAAGTAGGAAATAAAGAGAACAGAAACTATGATACCTCATGGCTTTTCATTTCTTGATTCTATGTTTTCTGGCTTTACGTTCTGTTCTTGAGTTGCATCACATGCCCTTTGATCCTTGAACATGCTATGCCAGTACTAGCAAACCAGATGTTTGCAGCCAGAAAAATCATAACTAGCGGCCATTAAGTAGTAGTTAAGTCTTTATTTCTTGCTCTTCCAGAAACTGTTTTTCTTATGAGAAGATAATATTATTTATAACTTTCATTTTGAGGCACTTCATATACAAAGCACACTACCTGGATTATCAAATTCTTGTGACTTTGAAATTAGACTTTGGCATTATTATTTTCCTCTTGATAGTTGAAGAAACTGAGGTTCAAGGAGGTTAAGAATATTTCAAGAGTGGTCATGATGAAATGGGGATCTGGTACAGAACCCATATATGTAAACCGCAATTCAGTTTTGAAAATTAAATAATGCTGATGGAAACTATGTTCAATATATGGTAATGGGGGAAATACAGACATTTGTGAGAAAACAAGTATGTGTATGTATATGTGCATGTGTACATATATGTAGGCGTGCACATGTGTATATCCTTATATTTACAGAGATTCACTCATCCTAACTGTGTTAGGGTGTTGAAAAATTTCTATATGAAATTATTATGGAAAGTTTCACATAGCTTTTGTATTTTGTTATGTTTTCTGGGAATACATTCACCTATTACATGTCTAAGTAAAAAATGCAACATTTATACAATGGGCATAATTGGGCCTTCGGTGCGTACTGTTGATTAGCACACTCATACAGATTTCTGAGTGAATCCCCAACTTAGGCTGCTGCCTTTGTAAGCAGTCATCACCTTTGCATAATCTCTCTACTCTGAGCTCTATCTGGGCAAACCTAGTGAGACAGGGTGAATTTTAAAAGGCCACCATAAACTGAGCCACAAATTACCAACAGATCCAATGGTTCAAGAATAATTTCCTCTTCAGCTTGAAATGTAACTATGGCTCACTGAGAAGCGGTATTACCTCCTGATTCCAAGGAAGGCCTGTCAGAGCACAGCTCACAGAGTGTAAAGTTTTTAAAGTGCATTTGTTATAGCTTGCTAGTCTGACTATTAAAGTGAAACACTACACACCGTTAAACCTTCAAACTAGCACTGCACAAATACTTATCAAAAATACAGCCTCTGGGAGATTTGTTTACTCTAGAAATATGCTGTCTTTGCAGTTACTTTTTCCTTAATGAGAAGGCAATTCAGGATTTGTCTTTTTCACTGGGGGTGGAGGTTGGGGGCAAAAAGCCAAATACAGAGAATTTTCTTTAAAGTGGTATGGTTATATCCAATTCCTAGATAGGGCTCAGAATTTTCCTAAACATGCTTTAAGTTCTGAAATCCGGTTCCAAATTTGAAAATCTTCTGTTTTGCCTCAAAATTCTGTATTAAACAAGTAACTGATACATAATATGACAATTGAAAATGTAAACCTGAAAACAAAGAAGAAAAAGAAAATGTGATCCTGAAAATATGCTCCTTGACTTAACAGGTTTTGTTTTCCTGAAAGTATAAAGATATATATTCCTTTGCATTTGGGATAATCTAAAATTATCAGGCACTTAGAATAATAATGGGTTGTATTACTATTTTAAAGCACTGCAAAAGTTTCCTTTGAAAATTGAGTAGTAGCACTGTTGCCAATTACCAGAAGATTCTGTTTCCTCTTGTAAACTTTTACATGAATTCCGTTATTTGGCTTGCACCTTGGGTATGGCATTTGCTTGGAGAATGTGTGGTGTGCCTTGTCAAATAATACAGGGTAGAGTAAAGGTTGAGGAAAAAAAAAAGTAAACCTTCAGAGGCATTTTCTTGCTTTTCCCATTTAATTTTTCATTTGGGTAATAAATGGCATCTCAGATAGAAGAAGCTTCCTGGGTTCATCAGGATCCACTGCTGGCTTAATTGTGATCCTGACACAGGTAGACGTGCACACTGAGAGATTAGTGATTGGATCAGAAGAGAAGGATGATCAATTATTCACCACATGCCACCAAACAGAAGCATGACCACTGCCTGTCTCCCATCTTCTGTTCTCTAGACACACAAACAAAACTCTTTCCATAGCCTACATGCTATTGAGAGAAATATTCCTTTCACCAAGTGAAAGGAATTCTCATTTTCACCAAATCATCCATGTTTGACTAAATAACTGGATGACTATAATAAAGGAAGTAAGTTGAATGCCTTCTCAGTTTGCTTCTTTCATTCCTTTCTCTCCATTTGTTAAAAGAGGGGAAAAAAACACCCAAGTTAGTGACCTTGAGAATAAATACATTATAAAAAATAAATAATAAATAAAAGTTTCTAGATAATCTTTTTCAGGTAACATGAAGCGTTTGGTAAATTCCTTCTATGTTTCTGCGTCACTGTCCATCATGAAAAAACACTAGAAATAAAGAACATTTCAGTCATTTCATATTTATATGGATGCTCTTGAGTAACAGGAAATGGGCTAGGAGACAATTATTCAGTGGTAATCATTGCTTTGTGCTCCATCACTGTTTATTTATGAAGTATGCAATCATGGGCAGGTCACTTAAAATTATTATATTCAAGCCTTTCTCATATGTATAATACCTCTTATTCTAGTATTACATACTTCACTGGGTTGTTAGAAGAATTAAATGAGATGATATTTGTAAAAGTATTCAACTGATGTTACTTCCCATCTCCTCCTTTATGGCTGTTGCAGAATTGTTCAATATCTTTCACCTGTTACTAAAAGTTATAATGGATACTACCAGAGGCCAAAAACAAGGTTAATTTTTCTCAGATTTCCATATCCTCTGTATTGCTTCAGAAAGAAGTAATTATAGCTTCTTTCAAAATGTCATTGTTCTCTTGAGCTCTATATGTATTATGTAGCTTTATCATTTACTGTGACTCAGTATGTGCCAGGAACTATGCTAAGCTGTCCTTCATTTATATGATCTCTTTGTATCCTTACAATAATCTTGAGAAAAAAATAACTTCCATTTTACAGGTAAATAAATTGAGACTTAGAGGAGTTAAGTATCCTCAATTTCAGGCCCGTGAAAGTCCACAATCAGTGCTCTTTGAGAGTATTTCTCAAATTTTTAATGTACAGAAAAATCACCTGGGGATCTTGTTAACATGCAAACCAGATTCAGCAGGTCTGGGATGAAGCCTGAGAGTCTGCATTTCAAACAAGCTCCCAGATGGTGCCTTTGCTGCTGGTCCTTAGACCACATTTAGCATACCAACTTTGAAACATCATGTCACACAACTTTTAATTAGGCGATGCACACTCAGTAAATATCAACTAAATAAAAATCAAAATAACAGTCAAAGGATAGAGAAAAGAAAACTATAATGAAAAATGACATTTTCAGATTTGTTCAGGTGAAATTTTCTGGCATCAGTGACTAATTTTTTGTTGGGCCTATATCATAGTAAGAGCAGTTATATGACTGTGACAAATGGCCTTTGTCATATCATGTGTATACCTCTATTGGGCCAGTTTCATTGACCTCACTGAGCCCCTAGCCATATTTGGCCTGCTGAAGATTCTGGCCTATCCAGTAGACTAGAGGGAAGATACTGCCTTTTTCCAACTGGCTACTTTCCAGATCCTTTCCTCACATCATGTTTCAGTCAGCCTGACTGAATACCAGTACTAAAAGTCATCTTGGGCTCAGATGAAAAACTAGGAGAATGAACTTTTTATTAAAATAATAGCAGCCTAGCATTAAGGAAGGAGAAGGAGGAAATGGGAGAAAAGAAGAGAGAGAGGGGAGAATGGAAAAAATAGCATTGGAGATGAAGGAAGATAAACAAAAACCACAGACTTTAGAGTTGTTGAGGTCTCAAAATCCAGGAGATAAGAATGGTTTGATAAGACAAGGCAGCAAAACTTAAGCATTAGTCTGCCACCTGCTTTTATCCTAGGAACAGTATGTATCATTAGTCACTGTCCACCATAGTCCAGGAAGACTTTCCCTGTGGCACATAGTTGCCATGTGACTTCATTTCCAAAGAGTTTACTCTTGGTTCCCCTCCTTGGAAAGAGTAGTGAATGAATCAGATAGTAACAGGCATTTATGAGGATCTAATATAAGCCAGGCACTGTGGTGAAGGAGAGAGAATGTGGACCCTGACCTCATGAAGCTTAGAATCTAGCAGGAAAGTCAGGGAACAGGAACAAATGTGATCATCCCTATTCAGGCTCTGCCCTAACGGGACCTAAACTTCTAGCTTCTAGTCTATAATCCCCAAAGTTTCCTTTTCTACTGTTTACTTATAAACCTTTGGTACTGGTCCACTAATTGTTGTGCATAAATGTGTATTTCAACTAATAGAGAAAATAAAAGTAATGTTCATCACTATATTGAAGCACAAAGACACATATGTGCCTGTGTATTTTTTTCATTGTTGCATACTTTTATATTTTACACTTAGTATGACTGTGTTTAATTAATATACATTTTGATTGCAAATATAAGTATCACTGAGCTCACTGGTAGACGTATCCAAACCAGATAGAGCCAGCACAATTGTGTGTGGTAATACAAATTACCTAAATAAATAATATTGTATATATTTTTTATCTCTTGTATTATAAACGATGATTACCTGGGTAAAAGGTGAGAAACATACAAACTCGTATGTTCATCCTTCAGTCAATCAACCCTCAGATACGGTTCTTGCATCGGGAACAAACCTAGGCACAGATGTATAAGCCCCGCTTATGGAGCTCACAGTCAAGTAGAAGAGAGAAAATAATAATGTGAGTAAGTGTACCCAAACCAAGAACATATTTTGAAATACTCTGGAAACACAAAACAAAGAAATCAGAACTAAGGTGTCTATAGGGAAGGCGGTTTCCCCTAGGAAGTGACTTGAGCTGACCTCTAAAAGATGACTCGGAAGACACAGAGGATGGAGTGAACCTTGTTGTAGACAGAAGTGTGACGTATTCCAGATATCCAATGGCCAGTGTTTCCTGGAAGACAGAGATTGTAGAAGGAAGATTAGGCAGAGGCTATATGTAACCTGGGGTCCCTTATACATAGGATGGCAATGACCATATGGCAAGGCAAAGAAAAGCAAACAGTATTTCTTTGGTTCAGTCCTAATCACGATAATTTAGGTATGTGGTGGAGAATGATTAAAGTACCAGGAAACTGTTTGTGTTTCTTTGTTTCTCATTCACTTTGTCCTGGAGCTCCTTACTGACTTGCTACATATTGTCCATGTGTTTAGATGCCAGAGTCAAAGGGGCTTCTCTTGTCTCTTATTCTGTGCAGTAGCCCTTTGCTGCTTTCTATGTCTTCTTATGCTGCAGTAATTTGATTTGCATTATAATCCCTTATAAAACAAAACTGGTGCTTTAATGTAGAATTGTAGAAGCCTAAGAGTTATCAAAAGGGGCTGGGATGGAGCAACATATTTTACTAGGGTCATTGCAAAGGGTTGTGCAAATTGTGTACTGGAGGGGGGCAACTTGCATAACATATCTGTAACAGATCTGTTAAACAACCAGTGGTCACCATTTTCCTTGGCTCATATTTGCCCATTCTGCTATCTCAAGTGAATTCAGAGATTTCACTTTTATGTGGGTCCTCAATCCCACAGTCTCACGTAAATAGAATTCTGGTCAAACCGTTAGCCCAAACACACCACTATCTCTAGCACATCTCTTATGATGTGTATTAACTAGGTTTACATTCTAAGAACATGTGTTCTGATAGAAGTTCCAAATACATTTAAATGGGCTGAGATTTTGTTGAGCAACTACTAAGTATAGATACTACTTCATTTATTTATTCATTAATTCATCCATCAACAATTCATTAAATATCTCCTGATTTCCACTATAAGATAATAGAAACCCTACTGATACGAGGGTGAAAAAACAAACTTGAGTCCTATATTTGTGGGAATTATTGTCTGTGGTACAGCATCGTTATGAAAATCAATTGGGGCAGTGGATGTGAAACAATTTTGAAAATGACAAATATTATACATGCATTAATCATTTTATTTAATACCCTCATGCTTCAGCAATTTGGACTATTTTCAGGACAAAAATGCTAACATCAATAAAACATAGATAAACAAATTATTATAGGAAACAATAAAATGAGGTAGTGTATTTCATATTTTATTCACCAATGCAGTCAAATTTCAAAGCAGATATTTCAAGTTGCTGTGAAACAGAGAGATCTCTTTGAGTGGACAAAACCAGAGCTGGTCCTTTAACAGAGTACCACTTTGCCTTCTTGACCCTTAGACTATTTTATAAATAAGAATGTCTAGGGTCACCTGGGTGACTCAGTCAGTTAAGTGTCCAACTTTGGCTCGGGTCATGATATCACCGCTTGTGGGTTCAAGCCCTATGCTGGGCTCTGTGCGGACTGCTCAGAGCCTGGAGCCTGCTTGGGATTCTATGTCTCTGTCTCTCTCTGCCCCTCCCCTACTTATGCTCTGTCTGTCTCTCTCAAAAATAAATAAACATTAAAAAATTATAAATAAGAATATCTATTGTGTGAACATCAGTGAACTGTTTTGACGTATTTAAAATAGAGATACCATTGTGCACCATTGCCATTATGACTATAAGGACTAGATCTAATTATTTCTCCTCTAAAAGTATGGTTGTGAAGCAGATTTAGATTTCACTTCTCCTTAAAACTAAATGGAAAAGAAACTGATGCTTTTCCAAAGAGAGAGAGAGAGAGAGAGAGAGAGAGAGAGAGGTGATTTATTTCTTCTACTGAAAATGCAGTAGATACCCTGTCGTTTCCTCTGCCTCTGTTGAGGTATTGTATGGTCAGTTGGAATTGATATTCAGGTCAGTATCATTCTTTGAAACTTGTAATTCTTTGCGGATAACATTTGTTCCTTATATGTTACTTAAGACATTTACAAAGGTACTTTGCATGCTTCCAGGAAATTTTTGGCCATTCAGCTGTCATGAAACGATAACAAAACAAAACCATTAGTGAAATTGGTGACAAAATGCTTCAACATTTGTTGAAATAAAAAGCAGTGATATGTTTCATTAAAAAATTTATAAGAAACAAAACGCTTCCAACTAGGCTTCTGATGCAATATTTTCTTCTTGTCTCCCCCTGGGCTCTTTAATAAAAGGTATTAAGTTTAGAGTAAATATGAATGTCCCTCAGAAACCAAAAGCCTTTAAATAAAAACATGAAAATATATGTTAAGGGTATATATGACAGAGCAGTTTTGATTTGGATCCTTTTTCTATATAACCATGGCAGTTAGAAAAATCTAACTACCTATTAAGTTTATTTTGTTTCCATATTTAACCCCAATTACCCTGTGCAGGGGAATTCTTTAAAAATTTAATTCCCCCTCTTACTTTTTTTTTCTTTCTGCTTCTGCAAGCCTTTTTCCCCTCATGTAAATTGCAGCAGGTGCACAAAATTGAAGACATCACAATTAAATGTAATCAAATATTTTAGGCACTAAAGAACAGCTCCAGGAAAACAAGTCAAAAGAAAAAAAAAAAAGAAAAAGAAAAAAGAAGAAGGCTTTAAGTGAGTGGATTTTCAAACACCCAAGGCACCATAGGACCAATTAAGAGAGTCAGATACCAGGACACATACTGACATTAATTATCTTTGAGTTCAGGGAAATAAAAAATAAAAGCAACAATTATCATAAAAAATCTCCACACAGTGCTTGTAAGTTGTGCTAATCTACAACACACCTGGGTTTCAGATATTTAAAGCGAATACTCAATCAGTTGGTAACGACCTCACAGAGGGGCTCATGGGACATTTTTTCCTTCCTGTGATCTGCCAATCAGACAGAGGGGCTAAAATGATGTCCAACAGCTACGTCTGCTTTATTTCGCATCACTCACATGAGTTGCAGACAGAAGCGCTGCATAATTTATTCGCTAAAGTAAGTCACAAAGCCAGTATTCTCTTTAGGGGATGTTTATTCAAATAGAAGGAAAAGTCAAGAATAGATATGCAAGGTAAAAATTTGTATCGTTAGAGTCTCAAAGTCCCAGGATGTCTCTGTAAATTTATTCTCCCTGAAGCCAGAAAGAATCTTACTAAAGAGAACAAATATTTCAGTCTGGGAATATGGGCTTTCATTTTTTAAAACGCACAGGAGGGGGCAGAGAAAGAAAGTTAAGTGCCCTAAGCCAAGAGAAATAGAAAGAAAAAACAACTTGTTATTACAATTAACCTAAATTTGATAATTTGAAACAAAAGCATAAAATTATAACAAAAAAGGATTTTTAAGTGGTAAAAGTTTGCTATGTTTCTATAAACAGGGGAAATTATAATGAATATTAATTATTAGAAAGAACTACATAAATGTTTTTAGGTTGAATCCTTTCAATATGGTCCTTGTATAAATGTGAAATTGCCAATTTATCTTTCAAATTTTGACACAATAATTTAGTATATTAATATATGTCAGTGTACTCTTAGAAGACAACAAATATGTATGTGTTTGTTTTGTCTTCTGGGTTTTTTTTTTTTTTTTGGTCTTTTTGTTCCTCTTCCTGTACCCATGGAGATTACTCTCTTCTTCAGGAAAGATAAATTTAATTTATAATTTTTCCAACTTTTACATCAATTTCAATATGATACATATCTCAGAAATGTAACTTTGATTTATTTTGTCTCCTAAATCAGTTGAGGACTGTGATAATAGAATGTGTGTCATAATTTCTTGTGTTCAAAAATATTAGATGGCATGTGATGTTTGTATGTATATCAAACCCGAGTTAGTTTTATAATGCCTTATAAAACAGAATACATGTACAGGTGTACTTAGGGTTTATCAAATCATTTTGTTTATCAGGTCCACAATTTTAGTATAGCTTCTAATCTGAAATTGTAGAGAACAAAGCATGTACTTTAAGGGCTGCTTATTAATACACTGGTTCTAATATGCCAGGGAGATTCTTTCTTTAAATTTTGTACTTTGTGGTAATACTTTGATTCCTTGAATATTATATGCCTTTAGATTTAGCAGCAAGTGTTTAGCGGCAAAATAGGAGTTATTTTTATTGTACCAATGCTCATAGCTATTATAAACTATGGCATGGTCAAATGTTTGGCCACCTTTTTTTTTTTTTTAAAGAATTTACATTATAAAAATGTAATTGAGTTCTTAAAAAGTTTTTATAATGTTATAAAATCTAGAAAATACACAAAATTGACATATTTTATAATACCTAAATTTAAAATGTATTTATACTAAAATGCATAATATTTAATAGATTAAAACTTTTTTTTAAAAAATGCCATACTTATTAGTAAAAAGTTAATAACTTGAGTCAATAAAATTACCTACCAGTTAAAGAATATTTAATTTACCCAATTATAAAACTTATAATTTAACTTGCCTATAAAAGAAGGTATTTAAATTAGAATAAACACAAAATGGTGCTAAAATTTGCTAATAAAGAAATACACACTTAACAACAATGGCACTTTTTTATGTTTGTTTATTTTTGACAGAGAGAGAGAGAGAGAGAGAGAGAGAGGGCAGGGGAGAGGCAGAGAAAGAGAGAGGAGACACAGAATCTGAAGCAGGCTCCAGGCTCTGAGCGGTCAGCACAGAGCCCGACGTGGGGCTCGAACTCACAAGCTGTGAGATCATGACCTAAGCCAAAGTCGGACGCTCAACCGACTAAGCCACCCAGGCACCCCCCCCTTTTTTTAATGTTTATTTATTTTTGAGAGAGAGAGAGAGAACAATGGGACTTTTAAAATAACAAATGTATTAAAATTAGATTATCTGATACTATATAATCAAGATAAAAAGTAAACAGTTAAATATGTTATTAGAGTTTTTCATTTACCATATTTTCTGTTAATAAAATATTGAAATTAGTGCATATCTCCATCCATCACTTAGAGATTCAATAAATAAATTATGGTGCATGTATAAAGAGATTATATTAACCATTAAAATTTGAATTTTAAATTTATTAACATGAAAGCAATCCGTATATGATCTATTCACAACTTGGTTTTTCACAAATATTTATACTGGAATAAATACCATAGATCACTACAAACTAAGATTCTGTGGTTGAAAATAAAATGTATTCTTTTTTCTTCCCTCTTCCTCTCACATATGCAGTAGACATGTTTTCTTTTGCCAAAAAAAAATTGTTTTTGTAGTTGAGCAAACACTGAGATTATGGTCAAGGAATTTGCAAATAAAAATCCAGCATTATAACTCCTGAGAAATTTGAAGATTTGGCTCTATTGGCCCCACATTTCAGGTGGTGAATATAAGTTGGGCCTGTGGAACAAATGGGTCTAGGCAGGTGATCTCTACTTAGCCAAGGTCTCTAAGCACTCTACCGTTGCTTTGCCTGACACTGATTAAAGGAGTAATTGCTATTTTAATTGCATTGGGACTCTTCCCTTTGGTAGGAACATATTTCTTACACTATTTGACCATATTCATTTGCATGCTTTTCAAGTATTTGTTTATATCCCAGATCTGCTCTTCTCAACCTGCTTCAATTTCAAGAGCCAAGTGAAAAAAGGATACATACATTAAACTTCACTTTGCCCTGACAAGTTATAAGCAAATGTCCAAATTTTCTGACTAGTCTTATTGTTTAACCTTTAACTCTAATGCGCTCCTATGTAAACTCATACTTAGTCCTGGAACTTCTTGACATGGCATTGCCATTTTGGATTTGTGATTTTTTTCCCCCTGTGATTATGTATTTTTCTTTATTACTGGATATAACAGCTTTCATTGCTGTAAGGCTAGAATGTTTTGAATGCTTGCTTTATATGCCCCGTGATTGATACCATTTTTGTTCTTCAGTCTAAGAAATTTATCTAAATGGTAATTTTATTAATAAGGTTTTTCTCCTTATTAAGGATACTTAGAGACCTATTTATAATTGAACAAAGCTCAAAAACAAAATGAAAAAGAATACAGTAAGCTTTAAAAATATAATTCAGTATTTTTAATAAAATAGATTAAATAAAATGCTGCTGGAGTTTTCTTAGTAAATATAGAAAGAATATTGGGACATCTCACATAATTAAAGTCATATGTGCCTATTAAGCCTCCTCATTTAATTAAGGCTTAAAACCATGCAGCAACTGTAAATTTTAAGAGCCCAGAAAAGACTTGTTTGTTTGTTTGTTTGTCTGACAATTAACCATGCATTTTATTTTAAACAAAAGAACCATTAAATGCATTTTTATGACTTTGTATTTTGCTTTTTTGTTTTAATTTTGCTCTCCAGTGGGCCACATCCTACAATCAGTGCTAGGAGGGGAAGAGGAATGAGGATTAAAAAGAAAGGATTAGAGGGAGGTGTATGGAGCTAGAGAGGATGAGTGATGTTTTGCCCTTGAAAATTTTATTTTCTTAATTGAAAAAAAAAATGCTTAGGACCTAGGGACACCAGCCAATAAATAAAAAAAAAATTATGTACAAAGCTGATCAATGATCCTGTTTATTTATTCCTAAAACTATCCTGTTATTTGGAGAAATAACCAAAAGAGTGTATACAAAAACATTGATTTCTTTCTTCATCTTTCATTATTCTCTACAAATCTCAGTATGGAGGGAAATATGTAAGATACAATGTTGGATGAGATCTTATTAGAAATTAGGAAGAAAAAATAGAGGGCTTGGTTTTTCAAGTAGGAAAGGATGAACTAAATTGGTATATATCTACCCTGATTTTCTTCTCTTTCTCTTTTCTCTCTAAACTCTGTATACACTTAAAGAAAATGTACTTTTCTGTCCTGACAAAATCAAAGTCGATTATCCCGGTTTACAGAGGTTTTCCTAAATGATTTATTATGACAATCTGATGTCAGGTTCATGACTGCAACAATTAGTCTAAATAAATTTAAAACCAAAAGAAAAACTCATGAATTTATATCTTATATCTTCCTATTCTTATCTTTTTATATATCTTGTGTATAAATTCTTACATCTGAAATTTCCAGTGATCATATCTTTAACTTCAAGAATTTATATTTAGATATCTTGAAAAAATACTTGAAATGCCTACCTTGATGGATACATGTATATACATATCTTGACTTTTTATGAAGAGCTCTTTACCTCCTTAACTTTTAAATCCATTTTTGCTACCTAGTTGAACAAATTTAATAATGTACTTAAGCTTACTCAAATTCATGTCACTGCTAACATTTAAAAAAAAGGAAAGAAAAAAGATGATCCCTAAGTTATTAGCTTCACTTCTTAGCTAAAAATAAATTATCCTCTCTATACAATGGGAATTTCAAAAGGTATGATTGGATCCATGCCTTTAATTACTTTGTAAAAAAGTGGCCTTTTTCTTTTTTTAAAAAAGATTTTCCCAAAAAGCATGTCATGAGATAACTTGTATTAGAATTTCTCTTAATATTTTGATTAAAACCTACATGTTGCATTTGCACCTAAGTTAAATGTTTAAAAGATAGATTAAATTTGTAAAGAAAACAACTGCTGAAATGTAGAGTTTAGAGATTACTTACACATTCTATCTTTATATTACTTGAATCTTTTAAGAAAGTCCATTCTGACATGTCACTCTTTCTACTTATAGTTCGGGGGTGGGGGGAAAAACATGGCATTTAATTGAACTTAAAACTAGAAAAACAATTGAGGACATGACCCGTGTAGTGTACATGATTGGATTAATTCAGAGGACCTTAGTTACAACTAGATCATTTGTACAAGTGTCTTTATTCATTCAACAAATATTTGCCATTCTACTTCTGATACAAAATAACCTGACAGGAAAAGCCCCTCCCCTCCTGTAGCTTATGTTTGAGTTGGTGGGATTGAGAGGGTGGATCACAAAATAGAAACACAAAAATGATCATTGCAGATTGTGAAAACCACCAGGAAGGA
Organism: Cryptoprocta ferox; assembly: GCA_028646485.1. Taxonomy (NCBI): domain Eukaryota; kingdom Metazoa; phylum Chordata; class Mammalia; order Carnivora; family Eupleridae; genus Cryptoprocta; species Cryptoprocta ferox. The sequence goes on along the minus strand of CM053572.1, from coordinate 91,723,313 downwards.
AATAAATGTGGTGGTGTGATCAGAATTGGAAGTGGAAGATTTATTTAAATGGTAGAGACCTCTCAGAAAATAACCTTTAAGCTGAACTGAGACATGAATGGTAAAGAAGACCCAGATGTCGGGGCTCCTGAGTGCCTCAGTCAATTAAGGGTCTGACTCGTGATTTCGGCTCAGGTCATGATCTCAGGGCTTCTTTATTCTAGCCCCATGTAGGGCTCTGTGCTGACAGCAAGGAGCCTGCTTGGGATTCCCTCCCTCCCTCCCTCTCTGTCTCTCTGTCTCTCTCTCTCTCTCTCTCTCTCTCTCTCTCTCTCTCTCTCCTTCTCTCTCTCCCTGCCCCTCCCCAACTTACTCTCTTTCTCTGTCTCTCTCAAAACAAGTAAATAAACTTTAAAAATAAAAAAAGAAGACCCAAATGTAGGAAAAGTCTTTTTTACAGAACATGAATATGCCTAATTTAGAAAAAAAATTAAGATACTTTAAGAATTGATAGCCAGTGTAGCTAAAACCAAATGGCAGAGATTGTGCACAACCTTAGGTCAGTTTGGAGATGTACAGTGCCAGATTTTTAATTTTGAAAGAAGTTTTAATTGTGATGATATTTGTAAGTGATGCAGAAGGGGGGGAAATAAATTAAATATGGCAGGAGTAGAGGGATGTTTAAAACAAACTAGTTATTTTGGTTTATATAGTGAAGACAATAAATCACTAAAATTCCACTGCCTATCCAGTTATTTCCAGAGATTTTTATGTTTAGAAATCTGTAAAGCTGCCAACAAATTAGATTTCATTTAAAGTTTGAAGGTTAGTCACACATGATCATAGGACATCCATAGAGCATAGGAAACATGCCAATCAAGTAACTCCCTTAAATAAATAGAAATATATTTGTTTCTCCATTGTACTTGAATGCATAAATTAAGTTTACCTTGTGGTAATTTGTAAATGGTGAAAGAGGAAATATTTAGATAACATGTAAACAACTGAAGCATAATATAACAAATTCTAATATCTCCATAAAAGAAAAAAGCACAAAGATGTTCCCATAATTCATTTAAGAGTGATTCATTTTACACAAATCATGAAAACACTCAGAACAATATGTTTCATACAGCCACAAAGAATTTCTTTCACTTTTGAATTCATATACCTACATTAAAGAACCTTGGTTATATTTCTTACATTTGTTCTTTTACTAAATAATTAGGATAATTTATTGTTACACTTGGTTACAATGTAACTTTTCTATCTTTAGATGGAGCTGCTCTTGATATTTTTATACTTCTTAGAGGGTCTCTATATATAATTATCATTCCAGAAGTTTAATTCTTTGTGTTCATCCAGATGTTGTGGGGGGAAATAAAAGCCATTAAATATACTTTTAGGATCTTTTTTATTTAAAATAAACACAATTATTGCTGCCATTTTCTCCAGATATGCCATGGTAATTTTAAATTGAAAGCATGTGGGCTTATATATGCTGAGTTAAATTCATTATTTATAACAAGCATTTGGGAATAAAAGAATGCTTTTATACAAGTACTGTATAGCAATGAGAACATCCATGTAAATTGATTGAATTTTCTTTATCATAGTCTAGAAAAGTAGAAGTAAACTATATTAAAAATAACATTGTTGAGAGGTAATATAGTTGGGGGATTTTTAAATCTCTTTGACTTGATGGGATTTTAAGGATCTTTCTTTTCAGTTGAGGAAAGAAGTGAAACATTTCTCTAACCTACATAAATAGTTGCTGATGTTGCTTTATAGCACATATTCACTCACTTCCCATTCTTGTTTTAGGCCATCTATTTCTTTCTCTTTTTTTTTCAAGTTTTTATTTAAATTCCAGTTAGCTAACATACAGTGTAATATTAGCTGCAGGTGTATAATTTCATAACTCATCACTTACATGTAACATCCAGTGCTCATCACAAGTGCCCTTCTTAATCCCCGTGACCCATTTAACCCATCCTTCTGCCCACCACCCTCCAGTAACCCTCAGTTTGTTCTCTTCAGGTGAATGTATTTTGTGGCTTGCCTCTCTCCTTACCCCCCACCCCCTTATGTTAATCTGTTTTGTTTCTTAAATTCCACATATGAATGAAATCATATGGTATTTGTCTTTCCCATACGTATATATCATGGTAGAGACTAAATCAATAAAGTAACTGAAGACAAAAAATTGTATAGAAATAACTTTAAAAAACCATACTAAATAATTTTTCTTCAAATACAAATATCAATAAATATTTGCAAAATGCTTAACACAATCTGGTTTCTGAATCTGAACACAATGAGTATCCACTGATCAAATAATTCTTATTATTCAAAATCATCCCATTTTGAATATAACTTTTTAAAGAAAAAATTAGTTTATTATGCATGTATTTTAAAGGCATTATGAAATGCAGTTCTCTGTTTTATGCTAAATATTCTTTATTTCTTATAAGCAAAGCAATGCCTAGATGAGACCCTGAAAATTTCTAGATAAAGAATTTTTTTTTAAAATATCAAACTTTTTCAGTTCTTTTCTATATTGTTTGAAAAAAAATTGTTTTGGTTGATAATGAGATTGTGGAAATTTCCTTGGGTCATCAATAATCATCGCTCTAGTAACTAGGTAAGCATATGTGTTTGAAATCTGTTTTTATTTCTATTTCTGATGATTTTGTCTTTCTTTTTATACCTTAACTATAAATGTTTTGAGTCCCAGTGATAAGAATACAGTAATGCCATTTTTTTTTACCTTCAAGTAAAACAGTATAGTTTTCTTCTGATAAATTAAAATGTATCAGCATCACATTGTCTCTAAGAAAATATAGAAGTACCGCATGTGTTAGTTATCAATTCCAAATTACTTGAAAATTTAGAACTGAATATAACAAAGAACTCAATAATAAGAAAAATGACCCAGTTTTTTTTTAATGGACCAGGATCTGAAATTAGTGATATGTACCAAGGAGAGATGCCAGTGGTTATTAACCAGAGAAAGATTCTCAACATGATTAGACATCAGGGAAATGCAAATCAAAGCCACAGTGAGATACTACTTCACACTCATTGGTAAGGCAAATTCCAGAAAGCAGATAATAACAAGTTTTGGCAAGGATGTGGAAAAATTAAACCATCATACGCTGCTGGTGGGAATGTAAAACAGTGCTGCCACTTGAGAAAACAGTCTGGAAGTTCCTCAGAATTTCAACATGGAGTTATCATATGATCCAGCGGTTCCATTCCTAGGCATACACCTAAAAGAAATGAAAGCATATTTCCAGTAAAAAACAAAACAAAACAAAAACTTACAAATAAGTGATGAAAGCAGCATTATTTATAATAGCCCAGAGTGGAAACAATTCAAATATTTAACTGATGAATAGATAAGCAAAATATGGTACACAGTGGGGATATATAATTCTTTAAAATGAAAAGAAATGAAGTGATACATGCTACAATATGGAAGAACCACAGGAACATTATTTTAAGTGAAATTAGCCAGTGACAAAAGACTACATATTGTATCATACTATCTATGTGAAATGTCCATAATAAGCATAGAGAGAGATGTCTCTATGTTTAGAGATGGAATAACTCAGTGGTTGCCTAAGGTTGAGAGCTGAGAAGCAGAAGGTGATGAGGTGAGGGGGTGACGAGTAGTCGCTGCTGGGTAAATATTTATTTTGGGGATAATAAAAGTGTTCTAATATTAGATTATGGTAATGGTTGCACAACTTTGTAAATCTATTTAGTTACACTAAATTGGATACTTTACGCTGAATAACTATGATATGTAACTACATCTCAATAAAGCTATTATAATAAAAACAACAAATATTTATGATCATGTTTGCATGTGTGTGTATGGAAATTGGGAGCAGCATAGCTGGTTGGTTTTGGCACAGTGCCTTCCATGATGTTATAGGCAAAAGTCATCTGGAACTACAGTCACTTGAAGGCTTGACTGGGCTGGAGAATTCACTTCCAATATGGCTGACTCAGTCTACTGTGAGCAGGAAGCCTTAGTTTGTTGCCTTGGGTTTCTCTCTAGAGGGCAACTTGAATGTCCTAATGACGTGGTAGATGGCTTTTGTTAGAGCAATGATCCTAATAAAGAAACCAGGAGCCACAGTGTTTTTCGTGACCAGATGTTAGATATTGTCACTTGCACAATATCCTAATTGCTACACAGGCCAGGCCTATTCACTGTTGGAGGATGTTATTCAAGGCTGTGACTTTTAGGAGGTGAGAATCATTAAGGAATATCTTCTCTAGCCACCTTTTCTAACTTGAAATTAAAATACATAATTTACATTAAAACAATATTTGAAAAAGGGACAGCTCCATAGAATTTGTGATATGTATTTCCTCCTATATGTACAATGATTTGACTTTTTAAGCCATACTTCTCAACTTAATTCACTTTATAGAGGGAATTCGTTAGAACATTATACTTGCTACACCTGTCATAAATGGATCTCATATTATCCTCACATTACTAAAGAATTTAACAAAGATCTTTTATGGCAACTGAGATGTGCAAATAATTATTAACTATTGAGGATTTTTCTTAATTGGACAAGATAACTAATTCTAGTTTCTAAATTCCAATCCTCTAAGAAAAGCAATTATTAGCGGGATTTTATTTACATATTTTCTCCTGTGGTTTGCAAGCTGAAAAGCTGCTGACATTTGTATATCTACTATTTATTGTTTTAATGGTAGTTGAATTAATTGAGGGTGACTGCATACACAGAATTAAAGGTAACCATCCACATTCTTAAGTCTTCTTCTTGCTCTATTACCAGGTAAACAAAATAAAGATACATTATAGACATATATTCAATAGAAATTATAGAGTATCTTTCTTCTCTTTTTTCATCTACTATGATAGAATATCTTTCTTCTCTTTTTTCCCATACATATCCTTCAGGACTGACCACATCATCTCCATTACTTCTCAAAATTTTGTTCCACCTGTATGCTTCTGTAACATTTGTATAGCATTCTCTCATTTTGGAATTTTACTGAATGATCTGACTTAAGATCTAGACTAAAGCTTCTTGTGGGCTTGTGGACTTAACTTCTGCATCTCTCAATCTAGTGTAACACCTTATAAATTATAGACATGAATTAAATGAATTGTTTGCTTCATGTTGGAAAGGATATACAATGGTATCTGTTCTAGCATCGTCCACTAATATGGAAATGCCTTCTGCAGATATCCTAGAAGATGACCTTCAGCTTCTGTTTCAATAAATTCATTGATGAAAGAGAAGCTTGGCATCTTACTAAATACCTCATGATATAGTTGTTGTGTTTTATAATTTTTAAATTGATGTTGAATTGAAAATATGTTTCTCTTTGACTTGAATTTATTCATATTATTTCTATCTTTGATAGTAATAACATACATCTTTAAGATTTCTGAGTAGTTTCATTTCAAATATTTGAGCATCTCTATTATGACCCCAAATTATATTATTCAGACCTCAACGTTCACAGATTTCCCCCAGTTTCTTCTTAGGAAATAGTTTTCATATTTTTTACATATTATTTTTTTCTCTAGATTATCTTCAGTTCACCTATAAAGTGACACCTTGAGCTGAAAACAAAACCACTCAGATACAGAGTTATAAAAGGCTAAATACATCTCATAAACATCTATTGAGGTAAGTCTTTGAATGTGATGTGAAATCTATCTATCACAGTTGTAATTGTGTGGTCAACTAATCCCCACCTGAGATTTTTTTCAAATGAAATATTAGCAAGTGACATATTTTAAATAATTTCGTACCCTCCTTTCCACTTATTCTCTTTTCAAAATAGGTTTAGTCCTACTTGATGGTAGCAGGGGCAGGCAAAGCATTCCTCATAATAGGGCACACAAATTGGAAAGCAAATTATCAAAAGCCACCACATCATAAAAATGTGTTCCACCTAATCTCATTCCAGGATTTAATTCTATGCAGCAACAATATTATAAAGTTATCACCAACTAAAGAAGGTATCCATGAGCAATTTAGTTTCACTTAACCACCTTTGCAGGTGAGGCAAGAATTCTGCAAGGCCTAACAAATTTTTGAACAAGCAAATTCATTATAATCCATATTATAGTTGACCCTTGAACAACCTGGAGTTAGTGGTACTGAACCTTTGCAAGTCAGAAATCTCTGTGTAACTTTTGACTCCCCAAAAACTTCTGGCCTGTTGTTGACCAGAAGCCTTACTGATAAGATAAATAGTTGATTAACACATTTTGTATGTTATATGTATTATATGCTGTGTTCTTACAATAAAGTAAGCTAAAGAAAAAATGCAATTAACAAATAAGAAAGAGAAAATGCATTTACCATAATAGATTTATTTTAAAAATCCATGTATAAGAGGACTCACATAGTCCAAACCCATGTTGTTCACAGGTCAGCTATATTTAAAAGCCATGTTCATTCTACTGTACCAATCCTTTGTCCCTTGTGCAAACCCTCCTCAAACCACCCCCCTGATCTTCTCCTAAGATGAAATAAGTTAGATCTCATTTTGTTCAGTGTTTCCTTACTATCTAATTCACTTGCATATAGCTTATCAATTTGTAATACAGTTAACATATGGAAGGGACAGCCATAACTGAAATGTAAGTAGTGGCATCTATGCAATCCAGTATCACAAAGACTCTTCTTTATTTATAAAACCCCAAATGTGTTCGTAGTTTAACTTATCCGTGTGGTTATAGGAATACAGATATTTTGTATTTTTTCTCCCAATATCTCCTTTGAACTCATTAACAACATACTTTACTGCTACCAACTAAACCTAAAATTTTCTCCTTCTTCAGCATGTTAGATTGCCCACATGACAAATACTGAGGTGATCATAAATAATGTAGAAAAAAATTATATTTCTTTGGCCTAATAGTAATAATACTGAACATTTATTAATGTTTAATATTGGCCAAGTACTTTGCTCCAAGTGTCATATGTTTTGAACTATATTGATACATAATGTTACATTAATTCCAAGTATACAACATAGTGATTTGACAAGTCTATATATTACACTAAGTTCATCACAGATGTAGCTACAATCTGTCATTATACAACTCCATAATACCATTGACTTTATTTCCTGTACTATAACTCTTATCCCCAAGACTTATCATTTCATAAGTGGAAGCCCAAGTCTCCCATTTCTATTCACTCATTTTGCTCATCCCCTACCTTTCTCCCTTTTGGCAACCATCCATTTTCACTCTATATTTATGGATCTGTTTTCCACATTGTCTTTGTTTCTTCATTTGCTGTGGTTTTTTCTTTTTTAGATTCTACATGTAAGTGAAATCATATGGTATTTTTATTCCTTTTTTTGACTTATTTCACTTATCATGATACCCTTTGGGTCCATCCATATTGTTGCAAATGGCAAGATCTCATTGTTTTTTAAGGCTAAATATTGCGTTGTATATACCATATCTTCTTTCTTCATCTATTGATGGACATTTGGGTTGTTTCTTTATTTTGGCTATTGTAAATAATGCTGCTGTAAACATAGTGCGTATATATTTTCAAATTAGTGTTTTTGTTTTCTTTTAACAGATCATATGGGAATTCCTATTTTTAACTTTTTAAGAGCCTCCATACTGTTTTCCATTGTGGATGCACCAATTTACATTCCTACCAACAATGCATGAGAGATCTTTTATTTCCACATCCTTGCCAACACTTGTGTATTTTTGTCTTTTTTTATTCTACCCATTCTGACAAGTTTAAGATAGTATCTCATTGTAGTTTTGATTTGCATTTCCCTGATGATTAGTGATGTTGAACATCTTTTCATGTGTGTTGGCTATCTGTAAATCTTTGGGAAAATGTCTGTTCAGGTCTTCTGCCCATTTTTTAAACCAGATTGTGTCTTGTTTTGGTGTTGAGTTGCATAAGTTCTTTATATATTTCATATATTAACCCCTTATCAGATACTTCATTTGCAAATATTTTCTGCCAATGAGTAGGCTGTCTTTTTGTTTTGTTGATGGTTTCCTTTTCTGTAAAAAAGCTTTTATTTTAATGTAATCCCAATAGTTTGCTTTTGTTTCCCCTGCCTTAGGAGACATCTAGAAAGAGATGTCAGAGAGATTTCTGTCTGTGTTCTCTCAGGACTGTTATGGTTTCAGGTCTCACATTTAGGTCTTTAACCCATTTGGATTTTATTTTTGTGTATGCTGTTAGAAAGTGATGCAGTTTTATTCTTTTGCATGCAGTGGTCTTGTTTTCCCAGCACCATTTATCAAAGAGACTCTTTTCCCCATTGTATTTTCTTATCTCCTTTATCATAGGTTAATTGAGCATAGAAATGTGGGTTTATTTCTGGACTCTGTTCTGTAACATTAATTTCTGCGTCTATCTTTGTGCTGTGCCATATGTGTTTAATTACTGCAATTTTGTAGTACATCTTGGAATCCAAGTGTCACATGTCTTAACTCACTATACTCTCATAAGAATCATCATGAGAAGGATCAGTGTTATCCTAGATACAGATGAAAAAACTGGGGCAGGCAGAGTTGAAGGCAAGTTATAAACCCAAGCAGTCTAACTTAGAGTTTATTTGATATAATATCAGAATCATTTAAAACTTTGGTTTTTTCACCTAGTTTTCTAATTTTGTTTCTAGTGCATATATGATGAACATAAAAATATGATAAATATGGTTTCTATATACTTTTTTATTTATTGATAAAAGAGTTCAAAAAGCAGCTTCATATGGAACTTTACTGAGACCTAGCTAATTTTCAGAAGTGTAACAGTGAACTCTTTCCCCAACACACAACATTGATTATTCATGATCTGTATTTTGTTAGTAAGAAGAAAATGTATTGCCATATATAAAAAGAAGAACAGTGCTCTGTGCATGGTAAATCATGGCTCCTGCCTCTGCTTCTAGTAGTTTGTGGTTCTAGTGTTCGTTGGTAATATTTTCAATTTCAAGCTGGAAAAGAGATGGCTGTAGCCATTCTAAAAGTCACACGACAATGTTCAGAAAGATGCCTCTGTGTGTCTTTCCTAGTAGGATAGAAAGCTTTTCCTGAAGTTTCTGAGTTACATCTTTGTCAAGGGAATGGATGTACAAACAATGGCTTAAACTAAATCATCTGAGAATTAGATGTTGAAGCACCAAGAAAAGTGCATATAATAATCATTAAGGAACACATTATATTTTGTCAAATCTAAATCACTGTCAATTCTAAGACATTATTTATGGTACCATTGAGAAAGTAAATAAATATATTGTTAATTAAACTATGCCACATCATTGGTCATAAGATGTGTTCTTATTCATAGATGCTGAAATGTGGGAGCAAAAGTGCAATTCAGGATAAATGAAATACAGCATTACTTTACCTTCTTTCTATTTTTGTTTTTTGCAAATAAGAAAACTAAAGTGCAGAAATACTAGCTTGGACAATGTCATAAAATCAGAATTTGAACCCAGATGTGTAAGTTTAATTTTTTTTAAGGTTTACTTATTTATTTTGAGAGACACAGAGACAGCACAAATGGGGAAGGGGGAGAGAGAGAATCCCAAGCAGACTCAGCCCTGCTCTCAAAACTGCAAGATCATGACCTGAGCCAAAAGCAAGAGTCAGACACCTAACTGAATGAGCCACCCAGGCACCTCCAGATGTGTAACTTTATATTCAAAGTTCTTGCTCAGAGTGCTTCGCTTTCCTTGGTCTTTTTTTTTTTCCCTTCACTTTTTATTCACTTCTGAGCCAGAATATGACTTTGGTCTTGATGAGATGGTCCTATCAGCCGTCTTACTTGAAAGCAGCCAGAAGGAGCTTCCAGTAAAGAAATATGTACTGTCTGAAACCATCATGAAAGTCTAGGTGAGAGTATCATCCAACCTTCCCCCTAGAAAGAAAGTCCCAATTGTGGAGTATTACAACAGAAGGGAGTAAATCCAAGTGCCTTAACAAAATTGAAAACTTCTGCTATTAGTTCTAGGGTGGAGGTCTTTAAATACTGTGAAGGATACAAGAAATAGAACTTAAAACGAATATATGGTACCTCCATGTGGATGTTGGTGGAATGGCATTTTAACATAGTGTAGAAAATGGGTTCTGGAATCAGCCTGTCTGAGCAAGGAGATAATAGTTACTAAACTGTTAAAGGTCTTGTTAACATAAGGATAATAGTTGAATCTACTTTATAGAATTTTTTATAAGATCAAATAAGACAATATATGTAAAGAGCATTGTACAGCATCTCACATATAGTAAGTCCTTGGTAGTGAAAGATGATGATAAAGATGATGATGATAAACATGATGCTGGCAGATCTTCCTTTGATAGTTTAGGGCACGGTGTTCCTTCTTTGTTGTCCTCTGATAGGGTTTCTCATCTACTGTCCTGGAAAAGGAAAGTTAGGTTTTGAAATGACATTAGTCATTATAAATATCCGGATCCCTAAGATGATGAGTCTGAAAAATCTCAAAATTGAGAAAATAAACAATGGGCAAACCTGATTTAAAATTCTATATGTATCTTTTATGATTTATGGGGCTTAAGGCAATTACTTAAATATATGTGATTTTCTCATTTTCATAGTAAGTTAAAATGTGTAGTTTTGGGGTTAATCTGAAGTCTAATTTAGTTAATATATATAAATCATCTAGCACAGTATTTCAACATATAGTAGGCACTTAGAAAATGTCACTAATTTTTTCTTTAGAATAGCCACAGGAACCCTCGGACACTTCTTACTTATGTAATTGAACCTCAAGCACTCAAGATCAAAAGGATTAGAAAGATAATTTCTATTTTAAAATGTCTGTTTAGAGTAACAACAGTATTATGTTGTACTTCCTCCACAAAATCATATAATATATCAATAATATTATAGATTAAATTTAATTTGGAGGATGTACCTGGCAATCTAGACACTGTTTATTATATACTTTAGTAGATAAAATGTTACCCTAATCCCTAATAATCTATTTTCAGGTAAAATTTTGGAGCATTAACTATTTGCAACTTGGAATATATACTCCACTGAAGTATGTAATTTCAAATAAAATACAGGTATTTTGCTTTAATCATGTTACTACAATCTTTTTTACATATTCTGAGAATTTATCACCTGTATCACAATTCTCCATAGAATTAAATGACCCCATTAAGAATCTCCTTTGATCCCAACAAAAACACATTATAATAAAGATGTTTCCACTGAAGGAAATGAATCAACTGAGGTAAAATGAGTTTCCCATTTTGTGGATTTAAGTGAGTTAAAATTTGTCTTTTATCAAAGAGTGAGAAGTAAAATAGATTCATGTAGAATGTCAGGCTTGACACTTCCTTAAATATCTGTAGTTGGAACCACTCAATAATTGGGTATTTCAGACATTTTCACTTTTCCTCTCAGAAGTTTCTTACTTACATCTTTATATAATAGGATTTCTTCTCCGTTTTTAAGTGGTGAACAAAACACAGAAATTTAGGATGTGAACCTCTTAATTCTTATTCTGGTTCCTAGAAAACACACACACACACACACACACACACACACACACACACACACTGTTCATATTAAGAGAGTCATGGACCATCTGTGTAACTCATTACCAAATAAAAGCTTATAAGCTCTTTGTAAGCAGTTGTGAAATTGTGATCACTATTTTATTGTTGATAGTATTAATGCTGGAAGACTGGTATTGATAGATATGACTCTGCAATGAATGTACCAGCAAGAAGACTTTATTAATCGTATATCTGTGGTGAACATTTGTAAACTAGGCTTCTCTATTTCCTCTGGACTACTACAAGCCTAAGTCAAATGTTACACTTAAATAAGTAAAGTTTTTTATGTCCTTTTTTCCTTTCCTTGATGATCCATTCAGGTAAATCAAAAATATTACATTTGAAGCTCTTTTAAATACACTTTTAATAAAATGCTAGTGTATAATTATTTGTCATAATCAAGGAAGCCCTTGACATAATCAAGGAAACCTACCACCTAGATATGGAATAAAAGTTATTGTTTCTAAATGTTTGTATGAATGTTTTTGTGCACACATTTCTCCTTATTTAGAGTCCTTTTTCTACCTCCTTTGGATCATTTTGAATCTTTTCTGTTTCAGTCTTCTTTCCATGATGCTTGTTTTAAGCTTCCTTCTCCCTTCATTATTTATTTTCATTCACCCATTGTTTATTGCACACCTATCATGTGATTTTCCCAGGTTTCTCAGTTTTACAGATAATGTACCTAAGGACTAAAATTCAAATCATGGACATCTTTATCCAAGCACTTCCTGTGGTACAGTTTCTACAGACATACTGAAAATCTCTATATAGTGTGATAACAATCTTATTTTCATCTTTTGTGTTCTCTGTTCAAATAGCCATTCCCCTCTAAATATGCAGATGGTCCCAACTTAGTCAAACCTATTTTTCTACCTCCCACTCTCCTCTCCAATTTTTCACACTTGCAGTTAGTACCATGGCCCATATTTCAAAGGAGTCTAACATCTGTTCATCTTCCTGTTCATAGTCTTCTCATCGACAGTAATGGGCTCTCTCTGCCCATTGCATCTCTACTGCCCATTGTGTCAGGATCCCCCACTGTCTCAGTATTCCCTGGTATGGCATAATCACAGCTCAACATTTAAACATAGACACTGTGGACATCAGGAATAGTCCATTCATCTCTTGAAACTGTTTATAATAAACTTTTTGGTAGGGTTTGAGGGTGTTCCTGATTATGAATGTGATTAGAAAAGACTTCCCCCTCCCTTGGTTTTAATTTTTGATCCTTTAAAAAGTTAAAATTGACTCAGGAAATCATTTATTATATTTAATAATAAGTGTCCTTCTAAGACACCTTGAAATGTCCTCTACTGGATCTAGTATTTTAATAGGAACTACAAAACATATTCTGTATCAAAACTTCATAAACTTTGGCTAGTGTAACACCTAAGTCTTGCTCACTAGTATTTGTTCACTGAATTATTCTTAATTGCTAAAGGATAACATATAAAAGCTAAAACTAGCATTTCTAACTTGGTTTTGTTTAACAGTCTGACTACCACCCACATTTGCCAGCATTGCCAAAGTTGATCCTGCAATTTTATTACAGTAGGTTGTGAAAATTCCCAGTGTTCCCATTTTCATGAAAGACATTTTGTCATTTATGCATCTTCAACACTGTTTTAGGTTGAGCATGATTTTCTACCATTATAGCTTTTTAAACTATGATTCTGTTAGTAAAGCTTTACCCCTCTGTTTATTTTGTTACTTGATGGCTTCTTACCCTACAATGAACAGTGAGGCATATCTACATTACTTGTAATAAATAACAATATAACAGCAACAAAAAAAATTATAAACTAGCATTTTCTTGAGGACTGACGTGTACTAGGTACACTGTTGAACACTTGATAATGGAGTATGAAAGTCATTTTACAAAAACCATCTGAAATATGTACTATTTTTTTTGGTAGGCTCCATGCCTAGCATGGGGCTTGAACTCATGACCCTGAGATCAAGAATCACATGCTCTACTGACTGAGTCAGGTAGGTACTTAATGAAATATGTACTTAGGTACTGTTATCCTCAGTTTAGGGATAGGGATACCGAAGGCTTAAAGATGAAAGTATTATTAGTCTGAGCACAATCGCTAATCCTAAAAGTTTAGAGAGTCTGATTCCAGAGTTCATACTCTTAATCATTTTATTATAATAAAATTTTGAGACATATGGTATTGCTGTTCAAAGAATAACCACAGGTTATCGCTAATCCTTGTCAATAACACAGAGGTAACCACACCTCCCAGCCAAGCTACTTGTACAGTGACATCTCTTGGAAAACACTACTCTTCTACTGTAAAAGGTATACTACCTTAGGGGCGCCTGGGTGGCTCAGTCGGTTAAGCGTCCAACTTTGGTTCAGGTCATCATCTCATGGTTCACAAGTTTAAGCCCTGTGTCAGGCTCTGTGCTGACAGCTCAGAGCCTGGAGCCTGCTTCGGATTTTGGATTTTGTGTCTCCCTCTCTCTCTCTCTCTCTCTCTCTCTCTGCCCCTCTCCCACTTGTGCTCTCTCTCTCATTCTCTTTCTCTCAAAAATAAATATATAAACATTTTTTAAAAAGGCATACTACCTGCTACATGCTGTACTATCTCAAGTTTCTGATTGTTGAGTATTGAATGAACTGAAAAGCAGGAATGGATGGAATATAAAGTTGTTTGTCCAGTGTCAGTGATAGAGCACAGCATTTAACAAAAGTCATCTGCATCTATGACTTTCCTAACAACTTCTCTCCCCTAAACCTCAGTATTAGAAATGCAACAGTCCATAACAGCATTTATGTTGTTTTTTTTTAACATCTTTTTTTTTTTTTTAACATCTATATCCCTTTTTTCTTTAACATCTATATCCCTCTTCAGCCCTTTTGTCTTCCGGGCAACATGGGTAAGTGCCCTAAGGTCAAAGATCAAATTTAATTTTGTTGTTGTTGTTGTTGTTGTTTGGAATTTACCACAGAGCAATGAATCTAAATACATATGTTGACTTATTGATTAACCGAAAGATGGGTTAGAGAAGCTGTACTACTATTACTAATGATACTAAGACCAACTATTACTAATGATACTAAGACCAATAATAAAAACATGGAGTAATTGCATATCTAGAAAAAAAAATAAATGCCAATGAAACACACAGCCAGCCAGCCCCAGATTAGCCTCATTTTCATCAGAAAGAATAATTCTTACTAATAATTTTACCTTTCAGATATTTTCAACCATACACTCAAAGAGAGGTGTCCATTTGCCCCAGAGTTTCTCAGTCCTGACTCCATATTAGAGTCATCTATCTAGGGAAGCACTGACTAACACACACCAACCCCTCCTTCCATTCGTGGGACAATTAAAGCAGATTCCCTGGGGCTCAAACTCCAGCAGTGGGAAGTTTTACAAGTTCCACAAGGGATTCCAAAGTGCAGCATGGCTTGAGAAACTGTGCTAACTATGTATGTGTGAACAGATAGCTTGAGCCATAGAGGGAATGGGTTTTTGTTTGAAATTGTGTAGACTTGAAAGTAGCAACTTCCCCCTCCTTTTCTTTTAACTAGAGCTATTGATATTCTTAACATCATGAGTGTGAAAGAATGGTAACAGATATTTTTAACATTATTCTCAAGGCTACTACGCTTCATTTAACATTTTGTTCTTTACTTATATGACCTCTGCCCACAGAAGCTAAATTACAAAACAGTCTATGATAGAAGTTTAAAAAACTGTTTGGAAAACTGGAAAGCATTTTCCAATGCCTGCAGAACCCTTCATTACCACCTTACCAAGAGCCCTAGGTTTGGTGATGGGACAGAGAGTAGGTTAATTAGTCTATAGGATCATTTATTTTTTATCCTTTCTCTGGAGGCTATCAGCAAGGGCACCTACGTAGGAGACTTATTTTTGTAATGTGAACAACTGTTCTTTAGGGATGAAAATCTGTTCTGCTGACAAAAGATGTGAGAAAGCTCAGGGTGCCCCCTTGAACTGTCTGACACTTTGCACAAAAGGTAAATCTGCTAAAAATATTTTTTTAAATACTTGAAATTCTCTCCCAACATTTTCTAAAGTGCTGAAGAATGAGAAATCAGCTTCTAGAAAAAGACAGAAAGAACAGAAAGGCTAACAAGGCTCACAAGAAAGCAATTTTCTGGAAAAAAAAAGTAGTTTTCTAAAATTGAAGAACATTATTCCTTCAAAGAAAATGTCTCAAAATGTCTTTTAAAAATATCAGTCCCTGGTAAAATCAGATTGTCATTTTTATTGAAGTAACCATAGATCTGTCAATTTTGTAATTGGCTTGGTTGGGTCATCCAATTTGACATCTGTGGGGATTTCACCACCAGGCATTCTTATCAATTTTTTAATAAATTCCACAGATTGAGAATGGTAAATAATAAATGATATAGAGCTCACAAAGTCAATATTTAATTTAACATAGACTCAGGGAAGCTAACCCCATACATACACATAATTCTATGGTTTGAGTTTAAAAAAATCAGGATTTTTATCAGAAAAACTGAAAAGAATAAAAATGAGATCAAGGTATTAAAAGTCATGAGACTGTAACAAATCACAGACTTCATAAGACTGAAACATGCATCCAGTTAATCAGCTTATTCATCTAAATAGGGAGACACCTGAATGCCAGAAAGAAGTCTCCTAATTTCTTTTTACAGTTGAAACAAAGCAAAGAACAATATTACTGTTTAGCCAACATAGCTTTTCCAAAATGAGTATTCAGTCCACAAAGGATTTTAAATAATTAAGGAAAAACTCATTCACAAAGAGAAAATAATAATAATTATTAAATTTGGGTACACGGAGTTTGGAGGAAAACATTCTGATAAGATCATAGTTACTGCATTTTAAAAATGCTAAATAACTTCCATGCTAAACGCTAAAATTTGGTTTTACTTATGTTTAAAAATTTAACATATTCAGTTTTCTGCCCTATTGAATCTATGAAATAGGACTTTTCATGCAAAAATGTTTTTTACTACCTGATTTTACTGGAGGAACAGAATTGGCATAAATTGAAATTATATATTTGAATATTATGATTAATAACCTCAACCAACCAGCAAGCAATGCCCAAAATTTTAAAGACATCTGAGCAAGCAAACACCAAATGTTTGCAGAACCAAGAGAAATTTTAAGTGCCACAGTAGTCTAGTAATATGGAAGGCCTTTATCCTATAAAAGGTACTTAGTGTATCATACAAATATAGTTAGCTGCCTATAGCTTATACATATAGCTGATCCTGTCCAGGATTTATGGCAAGAAATGAAAGAGGAATTGTGGATGAGTGAAATAGAGTGAGAGAAAAAGTATAACTGGATTTATATATATAACTAGATGAATGTAGTTACCAAAGAATTAGGAAATAAAACCTGTTAGTGACAGATACACATATACCATCCAACAAGTATTTTTTGCATTTATTGACTCAATAACAAGCTACGTTTCAGGGTCAAAAGTACCATGCCAATGCAAAAAGTAAGTCAGACCAATGGACACTGTGTTTCAGTCGTCATGCAGAAAGAAAGGAGTTTGTTACCAGTTAAACTAGATAGATCTACTTGATCCTCACTTCTAAATCCTGCAATGTTTTTCCATCGCACTTAAAATCCAAAAGCCAAGTTCTAGCTACCGGGTAAGCGCTGCCTGCTTCTCTGGCATTATATATTCCTTTTAGCTTTTGTTCTCTGAGCCCCTTGCCCCTTGTCTCGGGAACAGACTGTAATTCTCACTGCTAAGTTCTTAGAGTCCCTGTTTCTTATGCCCACACTACCTTCTCATCTCAAACACCAGGTCTCAGAAGAGCCTTCCCAATCAGAGCATCTCCTCCCTCATTATCACATAACACTCATTTCTTCATAGCACATACCTCTAAAAATCTTATTTATTTGTTGACACACTTATTTCTATTATTTTTCTCTAGAAGACAAGCTGAATAATTCAAAGATTTGACCTATTCTACCTGTGCATCATGTATAACATGACTTGGACTAGCATAGGTGCCTAACTGATACTTACTGACTTAACATTTTTTAACTTCATATATTTATTATGCACTTATATAGCACTACTATGCTTCAGTCTTTTTTCTAAGCTCTTTACAAATACTAACCAACATGACAACTTATAAGGTAGGTATTGGTATTATTTTCACTTACCAGATGAAAAAAATGAGGTATAGGGAGATTGAATTACTTTCTAAAGATCAAAAAGCTAGTAAGAGGCAGAACCTACAGTCATGTTCCAGGGTCTGTGGTATTAACACAACCATTTGCTGCCTTTATTGTAAGCTATTAAGACAAAGTTAGGAACAGTGAAGATCTGTAATGTTTGAGATAGAACCACAAGTTAGTCCATACATACAAAGGGTGGCTGAACTTTCAGAAAGTTCCACAATGTTCTAAGGGCTTTAATTTTGTGACTTAGAACAGTATTCCCTTGCCTTCCTTTTCTACTTCTAGACTAATTGCTGCCTCTCTTATATGCCCCGCTTCCTTGACCAAGTTTCTGAGTTAATGTTTAATTCAGGGAAGGGAAAAAAATCTTGCCAGCATTTCTTAAATTATGTTTGTTAAATACTAGTGTCCCATGATACGTTGATAGGTGTTCCTTTTAAAAACTGCTTCTCTGGTGAGAAAATGTATGAATAAAGTGAAATAAATGGTTAAAATAAAGAGAATATTTTGTAACACATATAAGAAAAAAATGTAATATGTGTAAATTGGCCCCAAATTATAAAGCCATACGTAGTTTACAAAATGTCATTTTCATATATTTCTGGGTCTTTTATATTTATTAAAATGCTTTAGACTAAATTGATTTTGAGTACTAAATGAGGCAACAAGTAACTAATTCTCCAAATTCTTGAAGAATTGAGGATTGCATTTAAATATTATTTAAGAGCATTTTCATTCACATGTTATCATGGCACTTTTTCTTACTTTACCCAAATAACCAGTGATAATTTGTGGAGTTTTCCTAAACCAAGTTTCTGCCTCTCCATTAAGAAAATATGAATGCCTCTGCTAGCATTTTCTTTGTGGTCCTATTTTGCCAGAGCTCTGAAAGAAATTCAGTTAAACCTAAGATCTAAACTCTATCAACCCTACAGGCTACAGAACCGACATGTCATATAAGAAAGATTTATGTGGTCTATCACCAAAATTTAGCTTTTCAACACAGTTATTAATCAGCCTGTTATGATCCTAATTTTTCTGAATGACACAATTTTCTGTAAGCCAAGAAACTTTCACAAAATTAGGAGTGAGGGATAGGGGCAGAGAGAGTGGAAAAGATATTAAACATGGCCAGAAAATGATTATTCCTGGAAGAACTGGGAAAATTTAAACACTTGAAGTTTTAAAAATAACCAGTGTCTAAGGGTGTGTGTGTGTGTGTGCGCGCGCGCGCGCACGCATGTGTGTGTGTGTTCATGTGATAATAGTTTTCTTCTCTGCCTCCTCATTTTCTTCCTCCTCTACCCATATCTCCTTCTTCATCTTCACTACTTCTCTTGCCAAACATCTTGTCTCATCTGTCTGATTTTCTGTTACAGATTGGTGTGTTGATATTTGTTTTAATAGTATCTTCCACTTATTTAAATTCTCTCTTCCCGAGGGGGCGTGAGACGTAATTATTTGCATTCAAAATGTGAACCAAAATAGAAACTGGAATTACCTGTTTACAAAATTTAAACTTTAGAAAGTGAGGAAAATGGATTGTGAGCAAATGTCAAGTATGTCATCACTGTAGTTGTGTTTTAAGGTGAGAAATAGTTTTAAGCAAACATTTAGAACACTTTTGCTCAATTAAAATTCCTCCATTGTTTTTGTAGTTGTACGCCTTAGGGTAGAATCTAAATTATTTTTATTTTTGTTTCCTTTTCATGTCCTCCCATAGTGAGCCCAACTGTAATTTTCTTTGACAGTCTTGATGTTTTCTTCTTATTCCCATTAGTGTTTTGTTTGTTATTTTTTCCCCTTCATATCACTGTCGCCTTTCTCTTTTAACTTTATGGCATCTGTATCTGTTGAGATAATTGGGCCCCAATCATAATGTGTGTCACAATCATTATTTAATGGATATTTCTCCATATATATTTAGATGTTAGAAATGCTTAGGATCTAGACAAAGTGAACCACCCACATCCTAGAATCAATCTGTACTCATCTTTTTGATGTAGGGGTGGGAGAAATATAGTTTGGCTTAATTAAATGAAAGAGAGGGTAAATGAGATAGTGTCATTGATCTTTACTGTATAAACACTTCCATTAAAATGATACATTCTTAAATATAAAGAATAATTAGCAAATGCACATGGAGAAAATATGTGACATTCTATCTCATTGGACAGATTTATGATTGATTTCCAAAGGACCAGGGAATGAAATATCATGAAAATGTTATTCACATGTATTACTTTCAAAATACTTTGGCCAATAGGCCTCCTGACCAGAAACTTACATTTTTTCCCATCTCTAAAACATTTTAAGTCAATTAATCAATTAGTAGTAAGTGAACAAGAGACTTCATTATGGCAAATTTATTTTTTTCATCTATAAAATAATAACTGGACCTTCTTCATAGAAGTAGAATGAGGATTAAATGCATTGATACATGTAAAGGCCTTAGCACAGTGCCTGAGATATAGTAAGCAATAAATATATATTTATTATTATTACTAATTCATATTATATCAAATATAAGCCAGGTAATGTGAGAAATACAGAAATATATGGCATGGACACTGTTCTCAAGATGTTTTCTACCTAGATGGGAAACAAAATTTATTATAAAATATACTGTACTAGTCAGCATGCAATTAAGTTCTAATTACATAGTAGGAAGTATAAGCACCATAGCATGTTAGAAGTAGAAATATGTGGGGCACCTGGATGGCTCAGTTGGTTAAGCATCTGATTTTGGATCAGGTCACGGTCTCACGGTTCATGAGTTCAAGCCCCCCATTGGGGTCTTTGCTGACTACTTAGAGCCTGAAGCCTGCTTTGGATTCTGTGACCACCCCACCTCCCCGTCCCTCCTCAGCATGTGCTCACTCTGTCTTTCTCTCTCTCTGTCTCTCTTCCTCTCAAAAGTAAATAAATAAATATTAAGTATTTTATTTTTAATAAAATTTAAAAAAGAAGTATAGATACGTATTATGAACAATATCATATTGGATGGTGGTGGTTACTATAATAAACACTTCTTTCAGTAGTTCTAAATCATCTACTGAATTAAAAAAAATCCTATGTCATGCTTGCATTTTAATCTCCCATTATGTCTGCTATGATATGCCCTTCTTAATTCCTCACATTTCTTCATCCCCTAAATCTCACTCACCATTCAAGACTAATTACCATCTCCATAACCCTTAAGTTGATCTTTATAAAATGTAACGAGCTTACTCATAAATTTGAAAAATATTCCAAACTCCTCTCTAGGCCATAAAACCTATGTGATCTGGCCCCTGCCTGTTTCTCCAGGATTGTCTTTTTCTACACTTTCCTTTGTTTACCTGGCTGAAGTCCCCACCAATCAGTTCTGAGAACAAGTCAAAGTCTTCCCTCCCTAGGCTATTTATAGGTTCTCTTCCCTTCCCTGGAATGCCCCATCCTTCTCATTTTCCCATTATTTAAATTGTATATAAAATATCGCTGCCTTCCTCCAGTTCTCCCTCCATACCTCCCCTCAATCCATGCCATTGTTCTCTATCTTAGCTCCTTGTTTCCTTTACAAAATGTGTTGCATTTTTAAGTATTTTATTTGTTTGTCAGAGAATGTTTTTGTTAACCATTTATCCCTCTCCTCTGTGGAAGTATAAGTTTCCTGAAGGTAAGGAACATGTTTATCTTATTTACCATTACTTCACAGAACCACAATAAACATTTATTTTAAAAGTGGACAAGCCATTCTTCCCAATCTTTTCTCTCATTTCTATGTTCCCCAGGATATATGTGTGAACTGGTGTTATTGCTAACCCTTGATCAGATCTTGAATTTGTCCTTCCTGGATCGCTTTGCTGATGTTGTTCCCTCATCCTTAGACAAGCTCTAATCCAGTCTTTTCTGACACCCATTCTTTCACTTCATCCATAAAAACTTATTTTTAATCAAATATGAGCTGGCTCTCCATCTTTTATTTCCTCCTAATATACTGTTTGTTTCTTCCTATAGTACTTACAATTCTGAATTACAATACAGTTCTTTCAACACTTGATTATCCCTTATGAGCTTTGCTGTCAGTCTTTATGTCAGGTTTCTTTGGTTACAAGCATTAGAAACCATCAATGGCTACCTTGAGAATTTTTTAAAAAGTGTTTTTTGTTTTGTTTTGTTTGTTTCTTTAATAAATGGGGTAGCTCATAGAATGAATGGAAACACAGAACCACCATTTTTACATTCTAAAAATGTAGAAATAGGGTAACTCCTAGGATCTGGGGATTTAAAACAATTTAAAAGAATCATCAGGTTCCCACTGTAACAGAATGCATAAACTTTTCTATTAGTTCATTGTACTCAGGATTCAAATTCCTTAGAGAGATTTTGATTGACCTAATTTGGGTCATTTTCCACCTATATTATTCTAATATTATAATTAGCACCTCATATAAGTATCCCATCAAAATGATAGCCAAATGAAGGGATCATATTCTCTAACAAGTAATTGAGGTCATCTATTTCCAGAAGAGAGAGGACGGCTCTGAGTAGGCAAACACAACACATTTTGACTATAACAAGGTTCAGTGAGAGAAGAAAGAACCACTTTTCCTGAACAATTAAAGAACATAACAATATATGCCATATGTATAATGGTACAAGTGTGCTTTCCTGATGACTGAAACCATAATTATTTTTTAATTCTTAAATAAGTTTTATTGTTTTTACTACATCATTGCTTTTGGAGTTTTTAGACTGAGAGGCAGATTTTTTTTTTACTTGGATCATATAGCATATTATTGTAACAATGGATAATTAATAATAGCATTTAAAATTTAGCATACTATGATCATGATTTAAAGGTATAAAAAGATATGGTATAATTTCTACATATCATCATAACTAGGGAATTATAAGAACTGATGTGTCACTACATATTCATTAGCTTGAAACTGAACTCTCATTTAATTCACTCATATTACTGGGTCTAGACCGCTGGTTTTGAAATGTGCATAACTCAGTATAATACAAGTTGATGGCAGAGGAACTTAAATATAGTGCACACTGTTCACTTACGGGAGCAAAACCTTACCTATAGGCTCAGTAGTTCTTGCAGCGAGTAAAACACACGATCCATTTTGATCCACCACCTGTGGCATCTCATCTCTGATCATTCTTTTTGCCTGATGTTTAAGGTAAATGATAATTAGATTGGAGTCTGAAGGTATCATGGAGAAAAGCAGTCCCATGTATTGACAACCACTGTTCTCTGAGAGGTCTAAAATCTGAAGTTACCACCATGCTTATGCATTTCAAACAGGGAACTCTCCTTTCTCTAGGGAAAACTGGAGGAAAACGAGGTGAAAAATCCTGTTTATATAGATAATTATGCAAAACTACTTTTCAAACCAATGAGTAGGTTAATACACCTGAATGACTTTGTTTTAGAACTTCAGGTCAAATAGATTTTAATATTTAATATATATGTGATATTTTTACTATATTGCTAAATTTCCTGTCGCATATGTTCATTACATAAAAATAACTTATTTTGAAAAAGTATTAAAATTTCTAAACATATGCACATTTGCCAACATAGTTACCAAAGATAGAAGAGAAGAAGAAAGGAAGAAAGGGAGAAAGGAAGGAAGGGAGCAAGAGAAGGGAGGGAGGGAGAGAGTGAAAAAAAGAGAGAAAGAGAGAGAAGGAAAGAAAAAAGGACAAGAAAAGAAACAAAAGCATACGTGTGTATACATATGTGAATGCATATTTATATGGGTGCCTATATATATATTACACTGCGGACACAAACTGGTCCATTTGCAAACAGCCATCTTATCAGCATCTTAGCTTAGCCAAATCCAAAGAAAAAACTTGTTTCTTTGTTCAGTCTTAAAAAAATAAAAGCTGGTTTCTTAAAAAAAATACATATGTCACATATATTCATTTGAATTAGATCCAAAAACACATTAAATTGAGACATTTTAAGTTAACTTTAGGAAAGCTTTTATTAATGAATTGAAAGTAAGGCTGGTAAAAATAATTTAGTAAGAATTTCTTAAGGCCTCCATGAGGCTAACACTCCACTAGGCATTGCTTTTCTTGCTCAAAATCTAATTGTGATTTATAGGTTCAGGTCCCTCCTCTTAAACAAGGCATGAGAAGTTAAGGTGAGATCTGTCTCCTCACCTTCCTGTTTATCTCTTGCTCATACCTCTTCTTGTATATAATTTTTGTATCTGTGTCTCCAGTGTTCTAACCTGGTTAACCCCTGCACTGCCTTGAGCTCTCTGGGTGGAAGTCTTTTTTTTCCTGGGAAGACTTCCTTGACGCTTTTTTCTCCTCCCAAATTTAGGAACTGTGTGGTCTCCACCATAATCATGCACTTCACTTACTACCATCACATTTATCCCATTGCATTATAATTGCATATATATATATATATATATATATATATATATATATTCCCTGGTGTTTAAGGCTATATATATATATATATATATGCGCAATTATAATGCAATGGGATATATATATATATATATATATATATATATATATATATATATATATCTTTTACCAAGCTGCACTGGAAACTCAGGAAAGACATAATCTGGATCTTATTCATCATTATAACTGAGTGTAATGGGCACTCCATAAATATGTATTGAATAACGACCTTGTTTGGGTTTTTCTCTCTGGCTCTCCTCACCCCTGCCACTTCCTTTCTCAAACAAAATGCAGTAGCATCCTTTGTAAAAGCAGTTTCCCAAACCACACTGGCCTTGTGTATACATACAGTGAGAGTCTTTCCTCCTCCTTTTTTACACTACTTGGATATGTCCTAGCCTCTCCACCTAACCATGTATTCAGTAGGTTGACTGCTATAACAAGATGGTTCTGTTTTATATTCCTGAGTGCACAACATCTGAAGAAAGTACAAGGTGACTTTGCTATAACTCAGCAGTCTTTTCAAAAATGTCTTTTCCCCCCCTTTTTAGGTCCTTAGAACACTGTCATTAAGGGCTGAGAGGTGAAGATACATTAGATAAGAAAATAGCAGGCAGAGACCCCTGAAGCACTTTAAGAAACCTCAGTCTGCAGGAAATCCTCATCTTGGCGCCAATCATCAGAAAACCTGTTCTTTACTACAGGTAGGTCTGTCAACATACATTTCTTTTAAGATTTTCTACAAATGCCCTTCATGGGAAAGACAGTTTTATTTTTCCCTTACGTCTAAAATAAAATTAACTTTCAAAATTGGAAAGATTTTACTAAAATCCTTCTAAATTGAATGGTTTATTTGGTAGGAAATGCAATAGTTTCTATATAGCATCTTTTTGGGGAATTTTACAGATGACTTCTCATTGGTTATTCTAAAAAAGTTGCTTTAAATGATGTGGTCTGTCAGCAGCCATTTTGATATCTCTGCATCTAACTACTGAATCTCTATGAAGACAGATTCTGATTTTCCAGAAAAGGAGTCCATTCAGTTTCAAATGGAAGTGGATGTGTTTAGGTTAGAGTAAAATTAATATGAATGATTTTCAATTACTATTGTCTTGCCATCTTAATGAGGGAGACAGCCTTAGTATGGTAGAAGGTTTTAAAGAAAAAAATACATTGAATAACACTCTTTAAAAATGGTAAGGTAGACATATCATGGACTATGACCATAAATACAGGATCCACTGCAATGGGATTTTAAAGTAGGGAAGAGAGACTGGTTCAACTGTGAATGTAGCATGGGCCAGTGGGAACTTAAAGCCAAGAGGCAGGATGGGATCAGTGGTTAGAAAATTGCTAAGAGGAAATATCAGGATTCTTGCCAAAGACAGTCCAGAATGATCTCTCAGACATCATTTGGGGGATGGTGAAGGATGAGGAACCTGATCAGATCAAGGGTGATCAGAAATTGAGGGTGGGGTGTTACGGTCAAAGTGATCCAGCAGGGGTTTTGCTAAAACTAGATTTTACAAGAAAGTGCACAGGTATATCTAAAAGAAAGTTTTGGAGACTGACTACAGTTTGGTCACGGAAAGAATCTTTGTCAAAGATTAAGCTTTTTGTTTGTGTTCTTGTAATTTTCAGACTTGCAGGAAAGCCACATAAGGTTAATTGTATTTTTATTGTGAGTCTGTTTCTCAGATAACTCACATATGTAATATTATGTAATATGGCTATGGCTTGTTTTCTCTCGCTCTCCCCCCACCCCCATCTCTCTTTACTCTGGGATATTTCTCAGTAAATTTGCCAATCTCGAGAAGGAATTACAAATCTATTGCTCAAAAGATAGTGGGACCTGGATTCAACTGAAGGTTATATAGAATCCTCAAGATATAGAGCCATCTAAGGTTAACCTGCTATAAAGATTATGGGAGGAGAAGCACCAACAAATTCATTAGCTCAAGTCTTTGTGAAAACAGTTGCAAGATGGGAGTAGCTCCAAAATGAGCCTTCTGAGGAAAGCAGACAGCTTAAAAATTTTACAGGATAGGTTAGGGCAAATCAAAGTTCAGTTTTATTCTGAGAACATTTCATTGTGCAATTTCTTTGAAGGTATGGCAAATGTTGCTTGTGTTTGTTAGTGTCTCTTACGTGATCAAGCCATGGTGCTTGAGATTGCAGAACTATTTATCACTATTATCATAGTGTTTGTATATTCAATCTATTGACATGGTTTATTGGGTTCTATAGTAGATGATTTTCTAAATTGATATATGTACACTATGCTTTCACTATAATATTTACATCATATCTTCTGAGAGGCCAAAACACTCTTTAGTCTCTGGTTCTGAGGAATAAATGTATAACTGAATCACTTTTCTACTGGGTTTAGTACTTTCTCACTAACAAATGCCTAGAAATGTAGATCTCTAAATCTTAAATATGTTTGCCATTGCAATGTCATTGTTAATGTGAACTAATCATCTTTCACTTCAATATCCCTTTTCCAGTTGTAGAGTTTTCTCAGTACTTCAAGCTTTATACTATTTATATGAGTATTTTGATCCCTCATCTGTTTTTCTATCCTAATCACACATTTACCTAATTGTTTCTACTTTTATGTCAAGTCTTTTACCCATTGTTTACAGAATTCTACTTCAACCTCACTCTTGCTCAAGCTTTCATGCCCTCACTTCTGAGCTAACACCTTTTATTCCTAATAGGTCTCCATTTCTCTATCCAAAAACTGAAATTCAGCCTATACCCAGGTAAAATAATGAGATTTCTTAAATAGCACTTCTATTCTTTCTCCCAGTTAATAAAATTTTAGATGCATCTCATTACCTTAATTTTAAGCTTGAGAGGAACAGCATTTTTGCCTCTGAAACCTAGTACTATCAGTGCATAGTTTTGTACTTAGAAAGTATGTATTTGAATGTATCAGAAATGAAATAATTGCATTTTTTAAGGATATAGATTCCCAGGAGTTTATATATACTCACTCTATTAATTAACCAGGATTTTTAACAAAATAACAATGCCTTAGAGTTTCAGTGGCTTTGGAAATGAAGTGGGAAGGCAGAGGTAAAGGTCAGGAGGCAATGTGGGGTAAATTCCTAGTTAGAAAACAACTCCCCAATGAAACTTTTCTGTATGAGTATAAAATATAAATATGCAATGTCATAGTTTCATAGAAGGGGCACAGAGAGAAGAGTTTCTAGACTACTTTGCATTGATAGAAATGAGTAACATTACTCCTTTTTAATTTTTTGTCCTCAAAGTATAAGCTTTCTTAATGGGTCTCTTTCCTGAAGGAAGAAAAGCTGCCAACCTATACAGTTATCACTGGCCTGGGGCATTATAGTTTATTTCAACCAATTAAAATAATAATTACTGCAGAAAATGCTAATAGGGGCACCCTTATGCTGGTGAGTTTCCATCACTCCTCTTATGATTAAAACCCCTCAAATTCAAATTTTTATGTTGCAATGACTACCTCTACTTCAAAAGAACTTGTATAGTAATTTGGAAGAGTACATTCTATTTATTCCCTTCACTTTCATTTTCAAATTTTTATTCTTCTTAATGTCTTATACAGTCTTTTCTACAGTATTATAGCCCAGGCTTTATGTCTCCCTACTCTTGCTGGGAACAGTTTATGCCTACCAAATTATTATTTTACAAAAGCCAGGACCATGCTGCCTTAGTCTGACAGGGGGATGGTGGGTTCTGTTGTACTGAAAATGTTGAGATATTTTCATAAAGGATTTCCAGCGTAAGCTGCTTTATGGTTGACAAAAAAATTATCATTCCAACCATCCCAACTTGACATATGAAAAATCTCAATGATAATACTGATTAACGTATCATTTGCATTTAAATTACTATGTTTTTTTTAAAAAGAGAAAATCGTACATTTGGTGGGTTGTTTGCCTAGCCGAATAAACATGTATCAGGATGTACAATCTAGTAATTAGTTGCATTTATCCACTTGTAACACCACAGGAAAATAGTCTGAATGAAGATTCTAGGGGCAAAATACTATGACTTGGATTGTCATCTGAAAATGCATGCCTTCACTTAGCAAAATGAGAGCTTATACCCAAACATAGGAAGCATTTGCCTAAGTGCTTGGCGACTTAAGCTAGAGTAATGTATTTGAAATAAATTTGTAAGAGTATATCCTTTATATTTTATGGTTGTGTTTGCTTTATGCATCATCACCTTAGTAGAATCTGTATTTGAAAAAAGAAAAAAAAAAGAGCTAGGACTAGAACATTTCTATTGTCTTAAGAATATGGGTATTTACAGATGATTTAGCATTTAAAAGTACCTGTGTTGATCAATGTCCAAAGGAAAGAATGCTGAAAACTGTAAGATGTTCCATTGTGATATATATTCCACAGTTAAAAATGTAAATTCAGGTATTGAAGTTTTCAGTACTTACTTCACTCAGAATTAAGAAATTTGGAGCCGAGGGGTTGTTTGTTTTTATGGAAATTCATAAATGATCCTAATATTTACTTTTCCTTAAAAATATCCAGATAGTGCTATAAATATTTACAAGGTCATTGAATACAGATCTATTTTATAATGTTTGGCATCTTCGTAGAGGTATTTGAAATTGAGTCCTGAACGAGCAGCAGGCCTCCCATGAGTTAATACTACACTCTCTTTATGCTGACCTCAACAGATTCAAGTGTTCTAGATAATCTGTGAGAACTTTGTTCCCTCTGACCTCAATTTTCTGGTCCTTTTTTATTTAACAACTTCCTTTTCTTGATACCACCCAACTTTAAATATAATAATGTAATTGACGCCACTACATTCAAGTCACGTGCATGTTTTTATTGACTCCATTTACTAAAGTGACAGTAAAAGAAAAAAATTAATTTATTCTTTACTTCTAAGGAGAAGGGTGGATCTGAACAAGAGCAGCTTCTATCTTTTTGGGGATGGGTGTGGATGGGATGTCAATCTGAGAGCTGAGTGTAGGGTGAGGTGATTAGATGCTTTAGGATAAAGGAGAGATTTCAGTAAGAGAGAGAAACTTTGAGAGGAAAAAATAATAAAATAAATTTTGTCAGTTAATTATAATACTCTCTTCCTCATTTCTTCATAAAACCATTAGGAAAATCTTATAAAATATACTTAGCAATTCTACTAGATAATGCAATATTGTGACAATACATAGTAAAAGAAGTAGATATTTGGTTTTCATCCCCAGTTCCTGGCATCGAGCTCCTAAAACCATACACTTTATTGAGTAATAGAAATGAGAAGACCATTTTTTGTTACTCATAATAAGCCCCATTCAACTATGCCTGAGTTTATGCTAGAGTTGACCCTTTGAACATGGAAGTTTGTTGCTAGAGGAACCAACCATGTGATTAGAGGGTTGGGACTTTCACCATGATTCCCCAACCTTGGGGAGGAGAAAGGGGCTGGGTTAAGTTAATCACCAATGGCCAGTGATTTAATTTTCCATGACTATGTAATGGAACCTCCATAAACACCATAAAAGAAAGGGTTTGAAGAGCTTCCAGGTTGGTGAACACAATAAGGTTGTAGGAGGATGACATATCCAGAGAGGGTATGGGAGCTCTGTGCACACCCTTCATGTATTGCCCTATGTAACTCTTCATCTGTCTGCTTATCTGTATTATTATATTGTTGTCAACAACCGACTTCCGTGCTCTGGAGCCAAAATATAACATAAAAACAGAGTTTGGTGATAAAGAGAAACAATAGTTTTATTACTTTGACAGGCAAAGAAGGCTTCAGCAGGCTAATCCCTTCAAAACTGCAGACACACCCAGAGTAAAAGGCTAAGGGGTATTTATAGGAAAATATAGGATCTGGGCAGTTTTGATAGCAATTTGATATGTGCTGCCAGCCATGTTCCTCATCATGTCTTCAAGGTGGTCTCAGCTGGTCCTCTGATTCTTGTACATCAGGGTTACCAAGATGTCAATATTGATACTGAGTTCCTAGAACAAGAGTCTATAGAGAAACAAGTGAAGGGGGCAGGGAGGCTTCAAGAACGAGGAAGAGAAAAATGAGTTCAAAGTCAAGCTTGCTGAAGCATTAGTGTGTCCATCTTAACTTCCATCCATCTGTACATTTCTATAGTGGTTTCAGTATCATATATAGTAAACACATAAATGTAAATAAGTGTTTCTTGGGGGCACCTGGGTGGCTTAGTCAGTAAAGCATCCAACTTTTGATTTCGCTCAGGTTATGATCTTAAGATTGTGGGATCGAGCCCCACATGGGGCTCTACGCTGATCATGAAGCCTCCTTGAGATTCTCTCCCTCTCCCTCTGCCTCTCCTCCCCCTGAAAAAAAATTAAAAAGAGTAAATCCTGAGTTGTCATCACAAAGAAAATAAAGTATTACCCTGAGTTGTGTGAGCTATTATAGCAAATTGCTGAACTAGAGAAGGGGGTTATGGGAACTCTTAATTTATACTTGGTGTAAGTATGGGAGGCCTGGATTTGCAATTGGCATCTGCTGTTGGGGGCAGTCTTGTGCTGCTGAGTTCCTTAACCTGTGGGCTCTGAACTGACTCCAGATAGTGTCAGAATTGCTCAATGAGCAGGAAAAACCCACACATTTTATATTAGAAATGCTATAATTCAAGGAAACCTGAGTTTTTCTTTTAGAGAATTTGGAACTTGTGTTATTAGTGTAGTTTACAAATGGCATGTAGATCTGGTGGCAGGAACTGGTTGACAGCAGGGTAATATTTTTATTTTATTAATTTACATTCTGGTGATGACCTCATCTCATTACCTATAGATGTGATTCTCAGTTTACTTGAGAGTCAAAGTCTGAAATAGCTAGGAAATATTATCAAAGGTAACGTTAGAGGACACTGTCAATAAGATTCCATTCTAGTAGAGTGCCTGTGGATTCTCAAAAAACTTTCCTAATGATGATGATATACATTTGTTATTTGGCAGAGAGAGAGAGAGAGAGAGAGAGAGAATTATCATGCTAAACAGAAGGAGGTATATACAGCTGATAATTGTTTATTATAGCTGAACATTCAATTTTCTTTTGGACAATGGAGAAACAACAGATTTTTAAATGTTAAAATATGTTCAATAAAATATAATATTTTACAATATCTTGGAAAGTTTTAAAGAATATATGTAATATTTTCCATAATCAATTTATCAGTGCCATTAATTCCAAGTACATAACATTAATTGTAATTCAATGAACATGGTAGTAGGATGGGGATAGAGGTAGGGTACAAAGCAAGTATTGCCTAAAGATTATTATATATTTAAGTGGATAGGTACAATGTTTATTATACTGTCTAAGAATGGTCAGATAAAAAAATATAAGGGTTACTTGTTTAAAATATAGATTCTTAGTCCTTACAGAATTAATCCTATGGAGGTGGAATCTGTAAATATCAAGTGTGGGAACTCAAATTTTTATAAGATCTTAGTTAAAATTATGCACTGTAAACTGTGATAGTTAACTTGCACCTTTAGAACATCTAGACCCAGTTTAAAATAGTGCCTTTTAGGGGCGCCTCGGTGGCTCAGTCGGTTGAACGTCCGGCTTCGGCTCAGGTCATGATCTCACGGTTCATGGGTTTGAGCCCCACGTCGGGCTCTGTGCTGACGGCTCAGGGCCTGGAGCCTGCTTCGGATTCTGTGTCTCCTTCTCTCTCTGACCCTCCCCTGCTCACACTGTCTCTCTCTCTCTCTCAAAAATAAATAAAATATTTTAAAAAATTTTTTAAATTGTGCCTTTTATTAGAAGTAGGAAATGGTGGCATTCAGTACTGTTGATTGAATACTGTAAACCTCTTGCTTTGACTTGCCTTCATTTGGAACTATTCTATCTTGGCGCAATACTCTACGTTAGAATAGAATAGTAACAACAGCTACAATAACAAAACAAAATAAAAAACAAACAAAAATAATAACATTGCCATGTATACGTTCATACATTAAACAGTTATCTTTTGAGTGACTAAAAAGCACATAGTGGATTCTTAACATTCCAGTGCATTATTAAAAGTTAAATGACTGATATTTTCCAGTACTTTCTTAATAATAAAGCTTGAAGGTAATTCATTCAATAAACACATACAGAGTCCTTAATTTTCTTGATAGTGTAGGCTAACATAATGTTTTCATTGATTCTTTGGCAAACTCTCGTCAGTAATCTCCTTTCCTGAGATAAGAGACTCAAGAGACTATTTAGATATCTTGGGATAATGGAATAAAAATATAATTTTAAAATTATTTGGTAATTTAAGTCCTGTTTGCCTATAAAAATATGTAAAGCAGTTTGTTAGGTATTTACCTTCTATTAAGTAAGAATTAAATCAGGACTTATTAGAATCTGCTTTTAAACTTTGAGTTTCCTAAGTAATTGCAATTTTGGAAATCTAGTCTCTTGCTCTACAGCCCCATGCTTTTATATTACATTTGTAGTACATTATTAGAATGATAACACTTGGTATTTATAAGATATAAAAAAGATATAAATTATGCCATGACAACTATCTTTGAAAACTATCAGTTGGAATACAGTATTAACTTATGATGATACCATATTTTTTAAAAAATATAACTTCATACCACATATAATTACGATATAACACTTTAAACTTCATTACAATTAGATTTATTCTATATTTTGATATAATCAATAAAACTTTTTGGATACATATTAAAATTCTATTGTTATCCAAGTAGAAACTATTATAAATTGGACATATTTTCCCACTAATATTTATAATAAATTTCTCTCAAAGTATTTGAATATTTATTTGAAGTTAAATATTTCAGTATATATGCCTAACTAGCAGAAATATCATCAAACAGAATGGATTCTTCAAAAGTAAAATAACTATGAAAGTAAGTGAATGCCTGAGAACCTGATTGGAAAGAAATTACCAAGAAGTAATAAACTAGATGAACCTCCATTTTAAGACAAGGTACAGATATCACACAGAATACTTCTACACGATGTTTTATCCACTTTAGACCTTTATCCTTATACTTTTATCCTTTACATTTTAATAATGTTCATGAAAAACAAAAGATTATGCACATTTCCTTGAATCATAGATAATATATTGAGCTAACTTTTAAGTGAAACACTCAAGAATAAAATTAGTGAAAAAAATTTAAAAGGCAGTTGAAAATAGTGTAACGGAGTTTTATATAAGTGATCATAACAGTTGTATTAGTAAGACATAAAATATCCTCACTAGTCAGTCCACCTGAATCTGCCTCTTCCAGAAATTATAGTTATCTCTGAACTATTTGGTTATGTGAAACAGTAATTTCATACATAAAGGTGCATATGTCACTAATTGGAACATTTTCTTAGGAATTTAAAAAATTTTGGTGTTTTACCTATAAAGTTTTTATTCAACATCAATGTGCATTAAGCTAGTTTGAATACTTTTTATTGTTTTTGCAGCCAAAAAATTGCTACATAACTTACTAAGCATCTTATCTGTGCCAATTACTTTTACACATATGACCCATATCAAATTGAAATGGACTTCCATAAAATGATTTGGGCTTTCCTATGTCTGGTATGCCTGCGTTTCTGTGGCTCCCTCCACTTGGAACGTGCTCTAGAATTGTACTGTCAATAGGACTTTCTGCAATGATGCAAATGCTCTTCTATACTAAGTACATGCGATTACTGATCACTGTAAATGTGGCAAGTCTGAATTGCTAGGTGCCATTAATAGACATGGCATTTCAAAGACTTAGTATGGAAAAGAGAAGTAAAATATCTCAAATATCTTATATTGATTACTGTTGAAATGATATTTTGGATTTATTGGGATAAGTAAAATTTATTACTAAGATTAAGTTGATTTCATTTTTGTTTTCGTTTTTACTATGACTAGATTTTGTAAGTTACATTTGTGGCTTGCATTGTATTTCCACTGGATGGAGCTGACCTAGAATCACCCTTTGATGAGTAGTTTACGGATTTTTCTCCTCTCCCTCTCCTGTCTCCTATGTCCAAACTTTCAAAGTATCTTGGGTCTTTGTAAGTTGCGCTAACAGGTTTATAGAACTATTTATGTTATCAGTGGAGTAAATTTGATCACCGTTTCTAGATTTTAACATTCTCGAGAACAGAGATGATCATATTGGTCAGTGCAACCGCACAGCAGTAACAGAGTGACCTACCTGCACAATCGTTTATGTTGGGTTGGTTTTTAGTTGACTTAATGGTGAGGGGTTTTGGCTTTTCATAATTAGAGGTAGAGGTCATAAAATCAAAGGCTTACAGAGGCATTTTAAGTATAGTAAATGGGTGAAAGGCGAGATGGATAAGTCAGATAGCATTATGGAATCTCTGGTAAATTGAAAAGCAAATGCCCCATCTAAAGGAAGTACTAGATACTTAGCCAACTTTTGTCATGCAGGTGTTCTAATGTAAGGCTGATACATTTTCAGGTTGTTCAAGAGAAGCTCAACATCCAAATCATTATTTCTTAATACTTCTTAAATATTAAATAATAATCCAAACCTTGTAAAAACATTTGCCAGCAAAATTAGCTTTATGGTCCGGATCTGGCACACAGGCCACCCAAATAGGGCCTGAGGTTTTCTTTACAAGAAGTTTCCATCTCTGTTTTAGAATTGTGTTCCCTGTTATAGATAAGGAAAATGTATGGTAAAGTTACATATTAGCACCACAAATTAGCAACAGACTGAAAAGAAAACCACAGGAATTCAAAGTTTCTGACTATCCTTCATGTTATTGAATCTGCCACTCTCTGTAATTAGGAGGTAGCATTAATCATTAATTAGAAAAGAAACCCTCAGTGAACAGTGTGAGATATCTCCATGGGAACAGCACTGGCTGAATCTCAACAAGAGTGAAAGATATGGGAGTACAAAAACAGATTTAGTGCACATCTCAGTAGGTCTGATTTAGGTAGCTAATATTCTATCCATGTAAAAACCAAATAAAACACTTTCTTTTTTCCTTCTGTGTATAGCCATATTATCTCTTTCATCCTTTTCTTTTAAATCTTTGGTGATATGTTTCTGTTTGAATGAGGTAGTCCAACCTATAGTACTCATCGGAGTGAAATATCTTCTCTACCTGCAACATCAAACACTGAAACAAAAGAGCAGTTGTACTGAGTTCATTGAGATTCACTGGAAAGTGTTGCTCGCCTGCAGAGCAGGTGAAAGTTTCCTGCCGGTTTCTCATTTAGGGAAAACCTCTTGGCTTATGCCTCAAGAACTGTACAGCCTCTAAAGAGGGGTAGTGAGGGATAGACACAGTTTTTTCCTATAGAGATAGTTAAGTTACATCGTGGAATAAGGATCAGGGAATTAATACGGAAAGAAAAAGGGAGATGTGATGGACTTAACAGTCTGAGTCTTTTTCTAACAAGCTGTCTTCATGTCCCCACCCCCCATCTGCTGAGGAATTTGAAATACCACCTTGTTGGAAAAGTGCTTAAAGAGGAGTATGTTATCACTTGTCTCATCCTTCTAAACCAGCTACGCTTTGCCTTACCTTTGAGAATAAATATTTGCATCCATTTCTATAAAATCATTTATTTGTTTCAGATCTTTTCATCAAATCTCTCTAAAAAAAAAAAAAGCACCAAATAAGATCTAAGCAATCAGGGATTACCTGGATGTACTTGGGAAAAGAGGGCTGATTTGGTGGAATTAATTAACTTAAAAGGTTGGAAAACAAAAGCAGATTCTATTTATTTGGATAGATTAATTTTCTTATTGTAATGTGACAAGCAATGTAATCATACAGATTCCTTTATTATTATTAAAAATAACTTACTCTGTGCCAGACACAAGTGTTAAGGGCTTACCTTCGCCATCTCATCTACTCTTCCCAGCTTGAGGAAGAAATTGTCACTGTCTATTTTACACAGGGTTCAAATGGTTAAATCAAGTGCCAGTTGATCTCACTATTGCCCAACAAGTAATTGGTGGTCTAGGATTTGAATTAAATCTGCTCTGACTCCATAATTAACTCTTACAAATAACAACAAAACAATAGTAGCAACCTCCTTCCTGTATTAGATTTACTGTGATTTGGGAACTATTCTAAGCATCTTACATTTAGTAACTGTTTAATCACAGCAACCCTTTGATGTAGGCATTATTATTATTCTCATTTTACAGATGGGGAATTGAGTCACAGAAACCCATTGACTCCAATAATTTACCAAAATGAAATATAACGTGAAAAGTAAAGCAGTTCCTTCCGAAATGATAATCATTAAATTTATAAGCTGCATAGCACTCCCTAGATGGCATTTGCAACAAATATTTGCTAGGGAAAATGATTTTTTTCATGTCAGCCGTACAATTAATTTATTCATTATCAACATCTCTTGCTTTGCAAACTTGGAGCCTGGTAATAATTACTTTAGTCACTGTTCCTTTGCTGTAATGCAAGAGACTCATTTTGTCAAGGTCTGATATAATTTAAAGACAAGTTATCATTATTATTGTTAGGTTCTAAAGATTATCTTTTGCCAAATTGTTGTGTTGTCCTTCTGTTGATATTGGTTTCTGTTCTGGCCTTCAGTACCATCTGGTACTGTGTCTGCAGGTACTCAATTCTTCTTATATCCAATAATAATAAATTACACATGTGATTGAATAATTTCAGAAACTTTTTAGTTGTTCAAATTAAACATGATTAAAAACAGGCTCACACTCCTGAAAGACTGCTATGGATAAGTGCAGGATAAGGAATAAATGATCCAAAGAATACCAACAAAAAAATGTAAACCACGGAGCTCATGATATCTGATCTAATAGCTTGAAGTATACAGATTCCTTTTCATGAAAATAAATAAGTCAGCTGAAGGATTGAACTGGAGTGACTAATGTAGTATGGCAATGGAATTGTGTCCTTCTTTCCCCCCACTTAAAAATAATGATAGGTTCTTCTGGAACCTGCTTAAGTAAGTGACACTCGTAGAGATGGATTGCTCTGCTCTGACATATGGTGCACTGATATTCCGGTTGTATTGTAGAGATTATTACTAGCAGCAAGATTTTATAGTTATTGCCCTGTCAAAGCTGGTGTTTTAATCACTATCATCAACACCGCCTTCATGTTTTACCTCATAGTCTATCCAGCAAGCCACACCAGTGTGTCATCCAAAGAGAAACTCATTTGTTTGGGTCCATTATTTCATTAAGATATATATTTCACAGGGACAAGTGAAAGATGACTTTACGAGGAGGGGAAAATACTCATCATAGGGAATAGAATTTAAGGACTGCAATTATTGATCTGAGGAGTCATAATACCAGAGAGTTTGTGAAGAATCCCATAAGCCTGCCTTAGAGATGAGGGATGACTGAAGGTGCAGGTGTTTCCTCTTGTTCCTGAGAGCAATTAGAGCTCCAAATTATTTCCACTGTTACCTAATAAGGCAACAAGTGTCACCTGATGAAGTTAATTCCAGGCACTAGCAATGTAAACATAGCTCAGCTTCTTCAGTTCACTGGCATCGCATTTGTATATCGCACAGCCTCGGAAAGCAGAGGCAAAGAATGCAAACCATTCGTACCTTTAAAAATCACAAGTAAAGGAGAAGAGGGAAGTGAGTTAAGAACTGTTTGTCATTTGGCCTTTAGTTATTTTACCTTGGTTAAAAAATACAGTGAAATCAAATAAACCTTTCGAAATGAACCGGAGCCCACCTCCACCTCATTCCCAAGGTTTTCAAAGCTAACTTACTACAGTGTCAGTTGTCAGTTTCACAAGGTGGAATACACCATAATATTTTTGTTTTGTTTTCTTTGGAGGGAAACCGGACTATTTTCCCTCAAACGTTTTTTCTGCCTCCAGTTTGAAATATAAACGTGGTTGAGAAGTTTTGATGGTGAAAGTTACAGCTGTGGAGCTCTTTTCCCCTTTGTTTGTTACAATTGACCTTTTTCCCAGCACATTAGATTCAGCCTCAAACTTAAATTGCAAGGTGTTGTGAATAACGTGTTTGTCAC
Organism: Cryptoprocta ferox; assembly: GCA_028646485.1. NCBI lineage: Eukaryota > Metazoa > Chordata > Mammalia > Carnivora > Eupleridae > Cryptoprocta > Cryptoprocta ferox. The sequence continues at coordinate 91,685,118 of CM053572.1, read as the reverse complement.
TTCAGGCTTTGCTGGTAGAGCTGTTCTTTCCCAGGGCCTCAGCACAAGCACCTCCAAAAAAGCCAAGAGAGACAAATTTCTCATGTGTGGAGCACAGCGGGTCAGCCCCTTCCATATGCTCAAGATTTGTGGCTCGTGTCACTCGCAGCCCATTCTCATCTTTCAAGTCCTAACAGCTCACTAGCCTCAAATCCCTTTGAACTCAGATTAAATGGGTTCTGGAAAACATGCTACTGTGTGTGTGGGGGCTTAGAGTTCTCCTGAACTACAATGCAGCCGGAGCCTTCCTAGACTACCCTTTGGCTATCTATCTAAATAGCTCAGTACCAATCTTTGGTCTATTTATCATCCAAACATGGCGTGTGTGGGTGGCCATGTATATATGCATATTTATGTATAATTCAGCATGCATATTTGTATCATTTTACTCTCTTGGCAAGCACATTAAAAGACCCGGCTTTCTCAGCCAAAATGAATTTCACAATTTAACTATAATGCCACGTCTTTCTTGCCAAGTATGGGGACACATTGTGATGATTTCTCCCCACTGAGCTTAATCTGCAAGTCTTATAGGACACTGCAGTGGTATCCTAAAGGAAGAAGTACCTACTCTTTAGGGCATACGGAGACATGAGGGCCATTTAGTCTTTTTTCCACTGTTACCAGTATTTTACCTTATCCCAAACTTTCTAGCTAACCTTAATGATGTTTGTATGTTCTTTTATTGATAACCATCTTAAACTCCGCCCAGTTTGATGGTAACTTAAATTGACTATTGTTTAAAGTCACATTTTTTTAATGTTTATTCATTTTTGAGAGGGGGGAAGGAAGGGCATGAGAGCGGGAGTGGGGCAGAGGAAAAGGGAGACACAGAATCTGTTAGCACAGAGCCAGACGCCGGCTTGAACTCATGAACCATGAGATCATGACCTGCGCCAAAGTCATATGCTTAACCAACTGAGCCACTCACATTTTTAAAGTCACATTTTTAAAAATTACTTTTAATGGGCTTATTAACAGCATCTTCAGTAGTCCAGGGACAGTGAACAAGTCTGTTCTGGATTTTGGTGTTTCTACTGTAGAAATATGTTCTATCTTCACTTCTGTAAGAGTCCATACCTCTTCCATTTCCTCACTCTTTTGAGAAACTTTCCTTTTATCAATACCTGTGTTTTTAGTACCATTATAGGAAGGGAGACAGTTCTTCAGGTGTTTCTGGAGATTTTTTTTTTACATGTATTCTTCCATGTAAACTTCAGAATTGTTATGTATACTGTGTTCCTGCACACGCCAACACAAAAATATTTTGATTTTCATTTCTATTTAAATAATTGAGGGAGAATTGAAATATATCCATCTTGATTATCTCCATTATTTACCTTGGCAAAGCTCTCCATTAATCCAAGTTCTTCTATACTAATTTTTCAAGTTTTGTAGTTTCCTATTTTATAGATCACTTATTCAATTTGTTTCTCTGACTTGTAAAATTTTGTTGATGTGAACTAGATCTTTTTCTTATACAATTTCTAATTGAATATTGATGATGTCTAAAAAATCTATTGACATGTGACTCTTCTAGCCTTCTAACTAATTAAATGATGTTATTAAATCTGAAAGATTTGGTTTCATTCTTTTTATTGTTTATATATAATCATATTATCTGTACAATCATATCATGTATGTATGAATGATAAAACTAAAAAGTGATAACTTTGACTTTTTAAAAATATTTCCATCTCTTTTATTTTCTCAAACGTTACCATTTGCCAACATGCCTTTTAGAAACTTCTTAGTATTGAACATACCCTATGCATTCTGTAGGACCCAGGTCAAATTTTTTTTCAAAAATGAATACCCTACTTTACCTCAACAATAAGTAATACCCTCCTTCTAGAAATCTCCATAGTATTTCTCTTATAGTTTTTAACACCTTTCCTCCCTTATTGTGCTTTCATATTTAATTCTTTTTATGTATGGAAAGATAGGGATCATATCTTTGCTTTCAATGTATTCACTAAAAATTTGCATAATAAATACACATTTCACTTGGTATGTGGAATTTTCTCCAACATGAAAATAATAATAATACTTATCTGTAAAGTTCTTGTGTAGATAAAGTTGCTATTAAGATGATAGAAATGAATAAATATAATACAAGTATTACCAAATATGCATAATATGATTTTCCTTTATAAAATAAGTCTCCTTTTCTTCCATGTTTTTAAATAATAGCTCTGACCAGCTTGTCTTGTGTGGAAGCTATCTCTGACATTGAGAAGTCATTCTAAGACCATTTTTGTGGATTAGGGTTACATTGGCACTGTACATTTCTTAAGCTTGGTAGTCATTTTATAAGGACAGGCTACCCACTTTACTTAACTGTTAAATTTTTACCCTTGAATTAGTATGATTAGATCTAGTACCACTAACCTGTCCAGTTCAAATGCATTTTTGACTTCCACTTAAGTCTTTTTAGTATAGCCTGAAGAAAAAGTTGGTTTTTGTTTTTTTTGTTTTTTTTTTTTTGGTTTTCCACTATAGTCTTTTTAGCCCTTAATGAGCTCTTTATTTCAGGATCACCAAATGGCCCCACTGCTTCTTTAGATGAGTTATATAAAGAACATCTAACTTGTTATAAAGTTACTACTAGTTAACTTTACTGGTCATTTTTCATATCTAAATTGCAATCACATTTTACATAATATGCGTTTCTCTATTCACTTCTCCTTGACCTTTCTCTTAAAAGAGTGTGTTTTTTCTTGCAAGCTTTTTGCATCTTTCAAGGCTTTTGTGACCTTTATCATATGATCCCCTGACCAGGGTTTCAAAAAGCTTTTCAAATATTCTTTAGGAGTATTATTTTTTTCTACTTTTCACATTTTAAAAAACATTATTCATTCTCTAACTAATGCTCTTATTTAGTCATAGTCTACTTTCCATTCTCATGTTCCTAGAATCACATCTAGTCACATGTAGTCACATGTTGGGGGAAAGGAGTGTCATTTGGTAATTTGTTTTCTATTTCCTTCATCAGTGTCACTGAATATAGTTGATAGGTTATGTCCTATACTGGGACACCCAGATGAAGGAGCAAATGCAGCTGAAATATAAATCTGTTTTGTGCTTGCCAAGATGACATGGTCTATTTCCCCACAGAGGATAGGGTGCTTTTGCTAATTTGCAGAAAGTCATTGTATATACTGATGTAATCTTGCCCCTCACTGGAAACTATTATTTTTATGTTTATTTATTTATTTTGAGAGAGTGGGAGAGTATGTGTGCCCTCATGAACAAGGGAGGGGCAGAGAGAGAGGGAGAGAAAATCCCAAGCAGGCTCCTCCCTCTCAATACAAAGCTTGACTCAGGGCTTGATCCCACTAACCTTGAGATGGTGACCTGAGCTAAAATCAAGAGTCAGATGCTTAACTGAGTGAGACACAGAGGTGCCCTAGGAAACTATATTTTAATCAAAAGATCAAAGATCAAAAGATCTTTTAATCAAAAGATCTTTTAATGAAATGATCAAAGGAAGAAAGGAAGGAAAAAAGGAAGGAAGGAAGAAAGAAGAAAGCATAAAACAAATGAACTACTCTTTTGAATATAAATATAGTCAAAGGAATTATTTGGAGGTGGTATTAGACACATATAATTGTTTTATTTCCCTTATGAGGTATGTTATAATAGAAATTATAATTAAGGAGCTGGGATTATGCCCCTGAGTAGATATTTGGGTTATAATGGGTGTCTTTGCAACTTTGCAACATTTTTTTTAGTAAATGCATAATCAGTTATTTATTTAATTTAATTTAATTTTTTTCTTTATCACTTCTCTTTAGAGGTCTAATCATGAAGCAATGTGATTCATGTATTTGAAAATTCTCTTTAAAATACATTTTAGTAAATATTTCTATTTTAACGAAATTTGATTTTCTAATTAAGTACTCTATGATATTTAAAATATCATATATATAGATACATTTGATATTTCTACAAATGCCATCACTTAAATAGTTTAGCGTAGATATATTAATGGTAATAAAACCACAAGAGTTGATTTCATCATTTGTTCATTAGTGACCATTTTCAAGGCATCAAAACACTTTTAAATAACTGATGAGCTTTTTGGTTAAAGAGACTGATAATAGAAAGTAAAAATGATATTTTTTAAAGCTTAAGTATAAAATAATTCAATAGATACATATACCCTGTTAAATTTCTTTTTAACAGTATATTTAGCTGGCATACAACACATACAGAAGGGTTCACTCATCATAAGTTCAGTGTGAAAGCACCATGCCAGAGTTAGACTCATCAGCACTGTGACATTTTTTTCTAGAAATACTTGCCCCTATATTTTAATCAACTTTGTTTTTTGTGTTACTATTAAATAAATTCCAGAATTTATTTGGATTTCACCAATGTTTTCATTAATGTCATATTTCTAACCCATGATCCAATCTAGACCACCACATTATACTTAGTTACTAATGTTTTTATAATTTGAATGAGTCTTACCTCCATTTCTAGTATTCCTCCTTCTTCCCCTTTCTCAAAGTTGAACACTTTTCATCTGCTTTACAACATCACAAAGACTACATGAGACACATGTAATTGGAATATTACCCCAAATAAAGATCCCTACAAAAATCAAAACAGATGAAAGCAGAAAGAGAAAATATTTAATTCAGGCAGTTTTGCCATTTGACTTTGAACTCTGTTCTGATGTAAGTTCATTGTGATAGAGTAGAAAGAGCATAGCTGTAGAGACAGACAGTGCTGGTTTTGAATCCTGATTGCGTACAGGCTAATAGTGTGAACCTGGGCAGGATACTTGATTTTTTAGCCTCAGTGCCCTGAAATTAGTTTGTTTGCAAATTTTCACAGACATGATATTTTATATTTTATATAATGCACAGTATATTTCTATTGATCTCTGGTTTGAAGAATTTTATATTGATTCTTAGAACTTTGAGGCTTTACAAGACTTTGAAGACAAAGTTAATGTTTCTATATTTTATGTAAATTTATAATAACCCTCATTTGATCAAGTAATTTTATATACTTTGAGATAAATCAAGGATCCTCAAATTAGTTAAAATGATAATTCATTCAGCCCCGGGTTCCTCATCAATGAAATAGGGATAATAATGCCTGCTTTGTGCTTTAAGAACTAAATTTCAGTTTTCACAGGTAGAATTGGATTATTTTTCCTCTACAGTTAAGAGAGCTTTTAAATAGAGACACAGACTCATGGAGATGAATAAAGCACTGTGGGGAAGAGGATCCTTGCCAAAAAGGGGAGAGTTGTAGCAGTTTCTCACTATTCAGGTTTGATACACAGTGATGGAAGAGAAGAGGTGGAGGTATGAACTTCTTCTGACAGTCTTTGGGTACCCAGGAAACTGGGTCCTTCCTCTTCCTTGTCCGAGAAAGAATGTCTCCTCCGTCATTGGGTCTCAGTGGGTATAAAAGTAGCAGCAAGAACAGAAGTTTGTTCCGTTGTCTCAGGTTACCTTGGAGAACCAGGCATAGGGTCTTCCTTTTGATGGTGCCAGTGGGGGTCGTCCTGACTGATCTTGAGAGGCTAGGTATTCAGGGGACATGCCTCTCAGGCATCTCAATGGTAACAAGGCATTTATTAGTCCAAATCAGGCACCAACTTACACTTCAGACATACTCATTAGAGACCAAATTGATAGTTCAGTGTTCAGTTGCACATCTAAGACTTACTGACTTTTAGCTACTTTAGGGGAGAATTTAACGACCAAAGAGAATATGTGTATTTTCAAAATGGCATCTTCCAGGGTGAACAGGGCCCAGGGAAGAGATTGTCCAGAGGATCCATTACTAAAATACTTCTTCATAGAGTAGGTGCTTTGAGCTAAGTGAGGTACCATATGTAAATCATTACTGACTAGTGCTTGGGCACACAGCCCCTGTGTGTGCAGTCTGTTACCTCTCTGTTTCATTCTGCCCCAACTCTATTGTTGACATAAATTTGTAATTTTTTCTACTGTTATTCTGAACATCATCTTTCATGTTGTCAGATGAAAGCTATTAAAGTATTTTCTTAGCTAAGTATAGGTCACTATGTATGAGATTATGAAGAACACCAATGAACAGTAGTTGAAAACCTAACACATTTCTGTGGCTTATTCTGCTGGAGTGAAATTGCTGAGTCAGAGTATTTCTAAATTCAATTTTTCTTAATTTTTTTCTTTTACATTTTTTCTGGTTATCCTAGCCTCTAAATTCTTTAAAAATTTTGAAATATACCATTACTCTTAGTATTTCCCATATAATGCTAAGATATTAAAACATGTTAACTCATGTTGTATTGTTTCATCCATTTATGTTTATTGTTGTTGTTGTTGGATTTACATCTGCCTTTTTTTTTTGTTTTCTATATTTCTCATTTCATCCAGAGATAGAATTTCTATCTTATGTGTGGGGGCTGGCTAGATGACAAAAGCCCTCAACCTTTGGCCATATCCATGAGAAATTTAACTTCTTCACCTTAAAGATGGAGAAGATAAGAAATACTGGTGGCTTCCCACTCCCAGTGAGATACTCTAAACCCTGATCGGAAGCTGAGGGATGAGGGATCCCTGATTTGTGGTTCATACTTGCCTAGAATGGAGCTTCCATCAAGCTGGATTAGGGTGAAGGGGGTGGAAAGAATAAGGTGTGGTTCAAATGCTACAGATGTTGATTCTTACCAAGTTTTGTGAGTAAATGTTTTTTCTTATGCTCCATGTCATTAGGACAATTTCCAAAGATATTAACTGGTTGGTTTCCTTTATGGTTTTTATCAGATTTTTCTTTGATTCAGTGGGGAATTGAGTCTGCATAGCTTCTCATACGCGTGTCTCAGAAGTAGAACTACCTGCCTTTACCTGTGAAGGCCTTTTTTGCTGGATATAGATTTCTATGTTAGCAGTTATTTTCTTTTAGTACATTAAATAGGTGCATATTGAAGATTTTTGACTTTTGGCTTCAATTATTTTACTTCTCTCTAGTGCCTTGTACCCCCAATTCCTGCCTGCCTCAGCTGGACTTGAAGCATTGAAAGACCTTTCTTCTTTCTTTTTTTCTTTTCTTTTCTTTCTGTCTTTATTTATTGTTTTTGGTATTGTATCCATCTTTCAAGTTGTTCTCATTAAAAGTTTTGGTCTCTTACAACCTGTTTAATCATAAGAAGTAATAAAATTTGTTTTTTTAATGCACTGAAAGCATTAAGTAGTCTGATAAATTGACCACAAAAATTGAAAGATCTGCATGTCAAAAACTTAACAACAGTAAAGCTAACGGTATTTTTTAAATGACTCAATAATGGCCAGTTTAGGTATTTTTTAAATAGTAAGTAAAGCTTAAGAAATATGAGAACTATAACTTTCTGTTTTATAAATATTTCTTTCCAATTGCTACCATCCCCAATCCCAAACTGAATAAATTTTGATGGTTTCTATTGCACAAACAATTGATGAAGTGAACACTTGAATGAATGAAGAAGGAAATGCCTCTGCCTAATGATTTGGGATAAATACCTGTCTAAATTATACCAAAAGACTTCAGTCCCTCTTATCTCTAAATTCAAGTTGTAAAATAAAGATGAAGTTAATTATCATATATAAATAACAAATCTTCCTGACAAAGAAAAAATAAAGGGACTAAATAAGAGCTTAAAATTTTAAGATAATATGGAAGCCAGCCTATTACATCAATTGCTTTGAAACTTAAATAAAGATATATAAAAGAAATGATTTTTATACTTCGCTTATTTATGCAGCCATCAAATGCATTCAAAGACTTTAGCCATTATTAGGAGTTTAGTGTTCAATACAATTTAGAAGGAAAGGAAACAATATAAAGAACATATAATTAATGGGCTAAATCAACATAAATTTATTTTAAAGAATAGTTGGTCTTTCTAGAATATGAGGTAAGCCAGCATGTAAATTTCTGCATTATAATTAAGGATAAAAAAGATTTCCTGATCCTAAATTCTGCTTTTCTCTGATCATCTCTAACTTAACTTGGCAATTAAAAAGATCACACACTAAAGAAGTTGGTGTCTCTTATTGACTTGCTAATCAATTGTTTATTTGTTTTACAAATCCATTCTTTTTCCAAAAACTGACCTAATTTTCACAGCCTTGATTAAACTGAGAACCAAATTAGAGGATTTGTTTTCTTCATCAGTTGTCTATATGACACTGGTTTAGAGGTGAACAAAAATATACAGAAACCCAGTCTGCCTTCAAGTGAGATTTCCTTGCCAGGTTCAAGTATTTGTCAAAACAGAATCTGCTTAAAATGTGTCAAACTTGTCCATTATCATATTGCAAAATGTAGAATGAAAAGGGCTTAAAATATGCAAGGAAAATACTCATAACTAATATTTAGTCGGCACTTATTATTTTCACTGTGTTAACGTGCTTTGTGTACAGTTATCTCCTTAGCTCTTCCACCAACCCTATGAGGTAAGTGTTATTGTTATCGCTCTTTTACAGACTCAGTGAAAAATTGGCCTAGAGAGGTTAGACAAGTTGCCTAAAGTCATGCAGCTTTTAATGGGTAAATCAAAATTCTTCTTCATGTAATTTGACTTCCTAGTGTGTATAAGCAGCCCATAATTCTACTTCCATTCTTTCTCTAATGTTTTTTAAAAAATAGTTTTTCCAATTCATTATTGAAGAAGTAATGACGTAGATGAGCCCTCTAAAATATCTGATATATGTATATTATCAGCATAAAACACAGCTGACAGCTTCTCTTGTTCACTTTTTAAGTGCTTAGTATAAGAAATCCTAATTGAATACGTATAAAATAATTTGTTAAGCTGAAAATCTAGTTGATTTTTTAAGCTATTATATATAACATATAGAAACTAAAGTATGAGTTTAATTGAGACAATAAGATGATCAAGATAACAACCCATCTACACATTCGGCCTGTATGGTTTTTTGGTTTTTGGTTTTTTTGCTATAGAAACATGAATCAAATTGACCATTGAAAAGGTGAATCAGCTCTATCATGGCATCTAATCTACTTTGCAGCCTCAGAAGTTGACCCTTGTGTGTAAAATGTAGACAGTTTAAAATGATAGTAAGGAAAATAGATTCCAAATAAACTACCTATTTTTGGAAGTAGCTGTATATAGAGCTCCTTCTACTCTTTAATCTTAGTATCCGAAGTTATTGCATAACTGTGAATTCTTTCATATTACAGTAAGAATGCTTGATCACAAATACTGGCTTATCTTCATAAAATCTGAGGAAGAAGACGCAATAATGTCAACCATCTGTATTTGTATCTAGATGAGACAGTATATGAGGTCACTTCTGCAAAGCAGGTTTTTTTTTTAAGTTGCCTTTTCTAAATTATTAAGCTTTTACTATGGAATTATTAGTGTAGTAACTCATACAAGATTTCTAGTCTTTGAATCCAATGAAATCTAGCTATCTGGTACTCTCATCTTCTCAAATATTTTCTCTTTACTAAGTAACAACTAAATAGATGTTCAGAATTGTTAATGTCTTTAGGTAAATGTTCACCACTTGCCGTAGTTAATGTTTTAAATAGGTAGGGTAACTATCACTTCTAAAGCAAAGTAAGTCAAATATTATAACTGTTTTACATATGGTATTTCTACTCACTATAAACTTTTGGTAAAGCTACTATCATTCTTATTACAAGTAAGGAAACTGGCCTTCAGAGGGAATTCACCTATGGACATGTTGCTAAACCAAGTAGTATGAAAAGGATTTGTATCATAATATTTAAGTTTTATATGAGTGTTATTCCATGAATCAGAATTCCCTGGAACTCAAATAAATGACTCTAATGTCATAGTCATTTAGTCACTCACAGGTAGTACATATAATAAAGTCCCAGGGCAGCTATCAACATATGTGAAAAAACAGTCCAGTCAAGCTGGCTTACTGGTTTGAAACTCTGTTCCCTCTTTATATCAAGCAGTGAACAACAGATATATGTCCCAAGGTTGAAAGAATTAGGAAGAATGCTCTGCATCAAGAAGACTAACTGGTATCATCAGTGGTTAGGGATTCAGAGGTCTTTAATGATAAAAGTCAAGCTATCAGCACATTTAATTTGCCAGCAATCCCATGACTTGCCTGTAGTCACTGAAAACAGTTTATGGTAAATAGAAGTGGCATCTTAAAATGAGTAAATATGGAATCCCGAATACAAATATGACAGATACCTAAAAATCAACAATTATTTGAGAAAAATAAATGACATTAAAAGTAATCAACCAAACTGTAAAATGGAAAAAATAATATCCAGGGCCACAATGTCAATGGAGTAAATGCAAGTCTTTTTTTAAATATATATTTTATCTTCTCAGACAGTGGGAATGGATATTATATGCTTGGATGCTGGGAGAATAAAATAAAAACCTTGAAAATTGAAAAATATTATCATTTATTATATATAATAATGTATTATTTAGATAAGCACATGGATAGAATAAATTTTCTTAATTGAAAATGGGAGGAAACAGTGAGACTAAGGTAAAGGAGGCCAAAGATAAAAAACGTGAAAGAAATTTAAAATGCTTAGTTGAAAAAGAAAAATAAAAACCATTATTCATTTAGCACAACTTCTATAAAGAGAAATTGATGAAAAAGGAAAATAAATAATTAGAGGCAATGGAAGAAAATAATCACAAGCTAATGCAGTCATAATTATTTATAGTGAAAGTTACAGACAAAATTCAAGTGGAATATATGAAAAAAGAACTACATCATATGTGTTGTGCAGGAAAATGATTAATCCAAGGCTGATGAGAAAATCTTAAGATTTTTAAAGAGAATTTAAAATAATTAACTACAAAGTAAGAGTCAGTATCTCAGTAGAATCAAGAGAGCTGCTGATTATTAGATGACAAGGAAATGATAATACAAAATTATATACTCTGCTATAGCAGCATTCAAGAAAGAGAGAAAACAAGTATGGTTTTAGTAATGTCAGAATTGAAAATTCTAACCACCCACAGATATATTCTTAATTTTGAGAACATAGCTTAGTAAGATAGGCTTAAAAATTCAAGAAACAGATTTAGAATAAGAGGAACAGAGCAGAGAAACCAGTAAGTGATCTGATTACATACAAAAACCTTTTGAATTCAAAATATAATAATCATCTAGAATGCAAAATCTCAAAGAAATAAAATGGTGGGGAAGGAAATTGTGGACTCATGCCAGAATATTTTATCACTTAATGTAAAGCTTGCAGCATGGAAAATGGAAAATTTACTGTCTCTTGTTTATGGCTACATATGAGTGCAGAAGATTTATAATCACATGAATGGGGATGACCCACAATAACTGTAGGGAGGTAATTGTGTCTAAAGAGAGAGGAATAACATTAGAATGAAATATTATCTGTACTAATATTTTTCCTCTTTAATAAATCTCAAGCCAAAGAAAAAACAAGTTAAGATTAGATATAGTTAGTAGCCACCCAAAGTTGCTATGTTATTCATTGTGATATTTTTGGATGTCTGAAATATTTCATAGTAATATAAAATATTATGAAAGTATGAACAAGTGAATAAGGAGGAAAGTCGTATTTCATGAAACATGAACTAATTCATAAAACAACATCTTTACCTTCTATTTGGAAAACTAATACAATCAAATCATAGATCACAATATTCACACAGATTCTTCCTAGATGGACTAGAGTTAAACTTAAGGCCAAATATGAAAGCATTTAAAAGAAGTTTTGAGTAATTGTTATAATTTTCTGGTAAGAGCAAATCTGCCTTAGCATGAGAATGCAGCCAAATCTTAAAGAAAAAAAAAAGAAAGAAAAAAGAAGGAAAAAGAAAAAAACCTGGGAAGTTTAACTATATGAAAATTAAATGACCTATGGAAAGGAAATATATAAACAAAGATAAGATTTTAATTGACATATTTGGGTAAAATATCTGTTTCCTTTCTATAATGGGCAAAATTAATGCAGAAATATAGAAAGAAATACTAAAATTAAATAACAAAAAGAGGGTTACGTAGAAAAAAGACAAAATAATGAATAGATTATGCACAAAACAATATAATATGCATTTCTCTAAATGTATGACACATTAACTGAATAATTAGGAATGGAAATTTATTTAGATTTTTTCACCTATTACATTTGCAAGAATAACAAAGTGATTAATGGTATCAGTTTGGGGTAAGAATGTGGAGAAACAGTATCTCATTTACCAGTGATAACACATATTTATAAAATATTCTTATCAAGTCAACCTGGCAGTAACCATCAAAATTTATAACTCGCTTATGTATTCCTCCTGCCACTATTGTAGAACTAGGTATTTAGCTCAAAGAAATACACATATGCACAAAAAATTCATCACAACAACATTTTGAATAGCAAAAAAATAGAATATAACCTAAATTCCCTTCAATAAGGGAACATTACATATACAAAGATGCCTTCGTAGTATATTTTACAATACAGTAGGTAAAAGAAAATGAAGTGAAACCTATATGAAGATACCTGGAAAGATTTTCTTGTCACATTAGCGAGGAAAGAATATTTCAGAACAATACTCAACAGTACCATTTGTACTGTACTGTACTGTACATTTGTATGACTAAATCATATAAACTAAAACAACATAGTTTTAGGCTACGTATATTAGTATGTAAATATTTAAACAGAGGTCTTGAAGAACAGTGAGCAAGCGTTTTACAGTGATTCTCTGTGAAAAGGGAACTGCATCTTTGTATCTTCCTCTCAATTGTGTTGTAAAACTAAAACTGCCTTAAAAAAACAAAGTCTGAAAAATAAAGAGAAAATTGCAACTTGAAATGAGGAGAGGTACATCTGTGTATTTTTTTCTTACTACACTTTTTGATCATTTGAATGTTTACAATGAGAATATATTCACATATTTAGTTTAATTAATAAATGTATTTATTATTTATTAGATCAAATGTTTTAGTAACAGCTGGAGACCCTCTACTTTTCCTTTGAGTCACTTATCTAAACTATAATACTTGAAATTACTTGAGAAAATCTCTTGTTTAATATCTACAATCCCCTTGGCCTTTTCCTCGTGGTGACTTGAAAAGCTCCAGGCATCATATCTGTGTTAAAGGGAAGAAAAGTGTAAGAAGGAATGTTGCTGATTATGTCATTTATTATTAAGGGCACAGAAATTCCCAGAAACCCACAAAGTTGTACTATTTACAACTCATTGTATATACCTATGCTACATTAGCAAGCCTAGCTGTAAAGGAGGCTGTGAAAATTAGTATTTAATTTTTCTTGTCTTTATACTTCTCTATGGAAAGGGAAAAAATTGTAAAGGGTTGTTGGCTTAGGATCTGTCATATCAGGCTTTAAATTTTTTACCTGATAATTTAAATTTGTTGATTTCATTTAACTGATAGCATAGAAAATCTGTGCTCTAGATATTTGCCAGAGAAAGTGATTTCTAACTCACTGTTTCTAATTAAGTGTGCATAATTATACATAACTGTGGCCAAATGAAACAATGTTAAGAAAGCTTTCCTAGAAGATATAGCCTGTCCATTCCAAATACTTTAAGTTCTACCCTGTAAGTAAGCCATCTTGCTCAACATCATGTACTCTCCTACCTTGATCCTTTTGCTTTCAAAGTCTTTAAATTACTTTTCTCAAATTGGTTTTGGTATTGATACCACCATCCATTCATTAAGAATATTATAAAAATCTACTCCGTGAAACTAATTACTATGTTTTCCTATAAGTTATATATCTGTAGTGTTATAGAATATAAAACTCCATCAATTAAACAATTGCTGTATTTTGAAACGTTTTTTTAAATTTAAGGGTAAACACTATATTTTTTTTCTGTGAGATCATATAGTTTTCACCAACATCATTTTTAATGTATTTTTGTTGTTGTTGTTGTAATGTTGTGCTATACAATTCATTAACTAAGTCTTCACTGCTCAGCATATAGCACTTTCTAGTGTTTCTATTATAACTATTAATGACATAAGTATTAAATCTTTTTGACCCTCATTGACTATTCCCAGAAATGGATCAATGAATAAGGATGTGTTTAAGTCTTTTAATTTGCCATAAAGTGGTATTTTAAGGGAAGTGAGTGACATCAACTGGTAAAAAGGTGGCTGGGGAATATTTTACTTGAAGGAACTGCAATGATTAAAGAAACAGCAGTAAGTCTAATTTGGCGCAGCAAACATATTGATTTGGTAGGAATGATGATAAGGTAGAGAGTTGGGGACTGAAATGCATTCATAAAACATGGTGACAAGAAGGCAGGTGTGATAAGGGTGATAAACAAATTCTTCCATCACAGTATAAATGAGTTGGACGGGATTTGCAGACAGTGTAGAACTTTTGATGCCATTTGAGTAGGAGAAGGTTGATAATGCAAGCATAGGTTTGGAGGAAGCTTAAATTGACCGCAGGGCATTCAGTGAAATAAAGTTATATGAATGGCAACTGGAATAGCAGAAGTATTACATGATCATTACTGGGATTTGTATTAAATTGCATGTTAAAACTGTGTCTTTGTTTTCCTTTTAAATTTTCAGCCTTTTACTTTACTTCAGGAAGACATGTATGTACAAAGTGTAAATGAATGCAAAACGTGATTATATATTTGTATCTTTAGAGTAGTATTTTCTTTGACTTCCCCTCCATTATTCATCCTGTAATATATTTTTTCTTCATATATAAATAATCCTATTTATCTCTATATGTACGCATAGCCATATATATACCCTCAAGTACATACTTCAATATCTTGTACACATACAATGCATAACAAAGGTTTTTAACTTGTTTTTTTTTTAAAGGAGATCAATTATGCATAAATACTTGAAATTTGGTTTTCTCATTTAGTGGTACCTCATGTAAACCATTTGAGTCTGGAATATTTCTACTTCTTTTTTGTTTTTTCATTTGTACAATTTTTCACATGATCTGGATATCCCAGAATTTGTTGAACTATCCTTCTTTCTGAGCATTGGCTTTGTTTCTTAATTAATTAATTAATATTGGGGTTTTTTGCCATTATGAACAGTAGTGCTTCAACCATTCTTGCTTATGTCTGCCCCAGACCTAATATATAGGACTCAACAGACTAGCTTAGACCCACCTGCACTCCCATTCCCACAACTGGCTTTTTGCTCCTGGGAAAGTCAAATGGCCACCGTTACTTCATATCTTCATCATTGGTTCTCTAAGCCTCTCTTGAGGATTAGGATGGGTTTCTATCACAGCTGCCATGGAAGACCTAATGTCCAAAGTGCTAACTTTCACCAGGAGCTACCAGAGAAAGAGTTCAGAATACATGCCCAGATGAGTGGAGTGGGGTACATGCAGACAAGGAGAACTGGACAGGAAAATTCATTGCTTTTCCTTATTCTCATCCATTACTCTTCAGAGGGCACTAGTTTTATAGAGCCTCTCAACAGACATCACTAGTGATTAAGTAAAGGGATATGTTTCCTGGGAGGCTGTAGCTAGCTTGGTAATACAACACTTTACACACCCTTTCCCTTCTTTCCTGATGGCTCTGGATTGCACCCTCACTAATCTCTTAAGAGTAAAACTATGCCATGGCCTCTGTTTTTATGGAAAATTGAGCTAAGGCAATGTCCTTGCATTTTATATAATATATTGTTTTATTCATTTGAGAAGGATTTGTGTGTGTATGTTTGTGTATGTTTTCAAATTACTTTCAAAAAAGATAGTTCATATTTTCACTATCTGTGTGTATGGTTAGCTTTTATACCACATTCCTATATTGGGGGTATTATAATTCTTTTAAAATTTTTGCTGGCCAGGAGTTTGTTTTCTTTTTTAATTAACATTAAGAAAATAATTCCAGTATAGTTAACATACAGGGTAATATTTATTTCAGGTGTACAATATAGTGGTTCACCAATTCCATACACTACCCACAAGTGCACTCCTTAATCCCCATCTCCTATTTCACTGATTCCCCACCCCCAGCTCCCTCTCTGGTAACCATCAATTTACTCTCTATAGTTAAGAGTTAATTTTTTTTGGTTTATCTCTCCCTCTTTCTCTCTCTCTCTCTCTCTCTCTCTCTCTCTCTCTCTGTCTGTCTCCCTTCTTCCCCTTTGGCCTTTTTTTGTTTGTTTCTTAAATTTCACATATGAATGAAATCATATGGTATTTGTCTTTCTCTGACTGATTTTGCTTAGCATTATACTCTCTAGCTCCATCCATGTCATCGCAAATGGAAAGATTTCGTTCTTTTTTGTGACTGAGTAATATTCCATTGTGTATATATACCACCTGTTTCTATCCATTCATCTACCAATGGACAATTAGGCTGTTTCCATGTGTTTAGCTATTGTAAATGGTTTAGCTATGCTATAAGCATAGGGGTGCATATATCCCTTTGAATAAAAATTCACTCATTTTAAGTGTACAGTTCAATGATTTTAGTAAATTTACAGAGTTGTACACCTCAACTCAATCCAATTTTAAAACATTTTCATCCCACCAAAAAGATCCCTTGTACTCATAAGCCGTCATTCTCAAACTCTTCACTTATTTCCAGCCCCAGGCAACCACTACCCTAATGTCTTTCTCTAGAGATTTATTTATTCTGAGCATGCCATTTAAATGAACCCATACAATATGTAATGCCTTGTGACTGGCTCAGTTTACTTAACAAAGTACTTTTGAGGGTCATGATGTTGTAAGTATTTATAATTTGTTTATTTTTTTAGCATATTGTATTATATTGTATGGATATACCATAATTTGTTTATACACTTATCAGTTTGTGGTTTTGAGTATTTTTCCTAATTTTTGGCTATTATGAATGATGCTATTAACACTTATACCAAGTCTTTGTGTAGACATGTATGTTCATTTCCCTTGGTCAGATACCTTAAGACTGGAATTTTGGGGCATATGGTAAATTTATATTTAACTTTTAATGAAACTGCTAAACTTATCTCTTTTTATTTTTTTTTCAAGTATCAACTCATGAGCTTTATTAAAAAATAAAGTAAAATACAAACTTTTAGAAACCAACTTAGTGTTCAAACAACTTTCAGTTTTGGACAGGAAGAGTGGAGCTGTCAGTGTTTGGGTCCCTGTGGTTTCCCATCTCTTCTCAACTATTTATTTATTTATTTATTTATTTATTTATTTATTTATTTATTTTTAATTATATCCAAGTTAGCATATAGTCTAACAATGATTTCAGGAGTAGATTCCTTAATGCCTCTTGCCCATTTAGCCCATCCCCCATCCCACAACCCCTCTAGTAACCTGCTGTTTATTCTCCATATTTAGGGGTCTCTTATGTTTTGTCCCTCTCCCTGTATTTATATTATTTTTGCTTCCCTTCCCTATGTTCATATATTTTGTATATATTAAATTCCTCATATGAGTAAAGTTATATGATATTTGTCTTTCTCTGACTGACTAATTTCGCTTAGCATAATACCCTTTAGTTCCATCCATGTAGTTGCAAATGGCAAGATTTCATTCTTTTTGATTGCCAAGTAATACTCCATTGCATATATATACCCCACATCTTCCTTATCCATTCATCCATCAATGGACATTTGGCTCTCTTCCATACATTGGATATTGTTGATAGTGCTGCTATAAACATGGGGGTGCACTGCCCCTTCGAAACAGCACACCTGTATCCCTTGGATAAATACCTAGTAGTGCAGTTGCTGGGTCGTAGGGTAGTTCTATTTTTAATTTTTTGAGGAACCTCCATACTGTTTTCCAGAGTGGCTACACCAGGTTGCATTCCCACCAGCAGTCCAAAAGAGATCCTCTGTCTCCTCATCCTCGCCAACATCTGTTTTTGCCTGAGTTGTTAATGTTAGCCATTCTGACAGGTGTTAGGTGGTTTCTCATTGTGCTTTTGATTTGTATTTCCCTGATGATGAGTGATGTTGAACATTTTTTCATGTGTCACTCTGCCATCTGGGTGTCTTCTTTGGAAAAGTGCCTATTCATGTCTTTTGCCCATTTTTTCACTGGATTATTTTTTTTTGGGGGGGGGTGTTGAGTTTGATAAGTCCGTTCTTTATAGATTTTGGATACTAACCCTTTATCTCATATGTTGAGTTTGGATACTCTTTTATAGATTTTGGATACTAACCCTTTATCTCATATGTTGAGTTTGATAAGTCCGTTCTTTATAGATTTTGGATACTAACCCTTTATCTCATATGTTGTTTGCAAATATCTTCTCCCATTATGTTGGTTGCCTTTTAGTTTTGCTGATTGCTTCCTTCACTGTGCAGAAGCATTTTATCTTGATGAGCTCCCAATAGTTTATTTTTGCTTTTGTTTTCATTGCCTCCAGAGACATGTTGAATAAGAAGTTGCTGTGGCCAGGGTCAAAGAGGTGTTGCCTTCCTTCTCCTTGAGGATTTTGATGGCTTCCTGTCTTACATTTAGGTCTTTCATCCATTTTGAGTTTATTTTGTGTATGGTATAAGAAAGTTGTCCAAGTTCATTCTTCTGCATGTCACTGTCCAGTTTACCAGCACCATTTTCTGACGAGACTGTCTTTATTCCATTGTAAATTCTTTCCTGTTTTGTCAAAGATGAGTTGGCCATACATTCATGAGTCCATTTATGGGTTCTCTATTCTGTTCCATTGATCTGAGTGTCTGTTCTTGTGCCAATACCATACCGTCCTGATGATTACAGCTTTGTAATACAGCTTGAAGTCTGGGATTATGATGCCTCCTGCTTTGGTTTTCTTATTCAAGATTGCTTTGGCTATTCGGGGTCTTTTCTGGCTCCGTACAAATTTTAGGATTGTTTGTTCTAGCTCTGTGAAGAATTCTGGAGTTATTTTGATAGGGATTGCATTGAATATGTATATTGCTTTGAGTAGTATTGACATTTTAACAATATTTGTTCCTCCTATCCAGAAGCATGGAATATTTTTCCATTTGTGTGTGTGTGTGTGTGTGTGTGTGTCTCTTCTTTAATTTCTTTTATAAGCTTTCTATAGTTTTCAGTGTATAGATCTAATCTTTGGTTAGATTTATTCCTAGGTATTGTATGGTTTTTGGTGCAATTGTAAACGGGATTGATTCCTTGATTTCTCTTTCTGTTGCTTCATTGTTGGTGTATAGGAATGCAACCAATTTCTGTTCTTTGATTTTATATACTGCTACTTTGCTGAATTCATGGATCTGTTCTAGCAGGTTTTGGTGGAATATTTTGGGTTTCCCATATAGTGTATCATGTCATCTGCAAAGAGTGAAAGTTTGACCTTCTCCTGGCTGATTTGGATGCCTTTTATTTCTTTTTGTTGTCTGATTGCTGAGGCTAAAAGTTACAATACTATATTGAATATCAGTGGCGAGGAGTGGACATCCCTCTCTTGTTCCTGACCTTGGGGGGAAAGCTCTCAGTTTTTCCCCATTGAGGATGATATTAGCATTGGGTCTCTTATATATGGCTTTTATGATCTTGAGGTATGATCCTTCTATCCCTACTTTCTTAAGGGTTTTTATCAAAAAAGATGTTGTATTTTTGCCAAATGCTTTCTCTGCATCTATTGAGAGGACCATGTGGTTCTTGCTCTTTCTTTTATTGATGTGATGAATCACATTGATTGTTTTGCAGATATTGAACCAGCCCTGCATCCCAGATATAAATCCCAGTTGGTCATGGTGAATAATTTTTTTTTAATGTATTGTTGGATTTGGTTGGCTAATAGCTTGTTGAGGATTTGTGCATCCATGTTCATCAGGGAAATTGGTCTGTAGTTCTCCTTTTTAGGTGGGTCTTTTTCTGGTTTTGGAAAACTTATCTTTAAAAAAAAATAATGGTGCCATTTTATGTTCCCCTCAACAGTGAATGAGGTTCTAGTTTCTGTGCATCCTATTAAACACTTGTTACCATTTATCTTACTTTATTGAACTATTCTACTGGATGTGAAATGGTATCTACTGGATGTGAAATGGTATTACATTTTTCAAATAACTGATAATATTGAGCATCTTTTCATGTGTTCATGGTCATTTATACATGTCCTCTAATGAAATGTCTATTCAAATCTTTACACATTTTTAATGAGTTTTTGATCTTATTATTAACTGTAAGAGTCTCAGATTTTCCCCTTTATTTCTAATAATCTGGATATAAGTCCTTTATTAGAAATGTATTTTATAAATATTTTCTTCCATTCAGTTGTTGGTCATTTCTTTCTTAGTGGTATTTTTGGAGGGCAAATTTGAAATCAAATTCTAATTTTGATGAAATCTAATTCATTTTTTTCTTTTATCACTTTTATTTTTAGTTTTTTACCTTTAAAAATCTAAAACAGGTAAATAGAAAATAAATAAGAATAGAAAACTAAAAACTATTAACCTGGGGCACGTGGTTGGCTCAGTTGGTTGACCATCTGACTCTTGATTTCAGCTCAAGTCCTGATCTCTGAGTTGTGTGATGGAGCCTCTTGTCAGGCTCTGCTTTGAGTGTGGGACCTGCTTAGGATATTCTACCCCCCCACCTCTCCCCCTCTCTCTCCCTCTCTCCCATCAGCCCTTCACCCACACTCATCCATGCTCTCTCTTTCTCTGTCAAAAATAAAATAAAAACAAAAAACCAATTAAAATTAAAATTGAAAAAAACTAAAAACAAACAAAAATAAACTATTAACCAACTTGACCTAATTGAGAAATATAGAATGCTCCATCAACACCTACATAATATACATTCTCTTCAAGTGCACATAAAACATTTATCAATTTAAACCTATTCAGGACCATAAAACAAGTCTCAATAAATTTAAAGTAATTTAAGACATAAAACAAAGGTTCCCTGATTAAAATGGAACTAAGTTAGAAATAAACAACAAAAAGACATCCATAAAATCCCATATATTTGGAAACTACATAATATAATTCCAATTTATCCATGAATCAAAGAAGAAATTAAAAGGATAATTAGTTTTGTGAATTGACTGAAAATGAAAATAACAACCAGTCAAAATTTGTGACACGCTGATAGAGCTGTACTTAGAAGAAACTTATAGCACTGTATGCTTTTATTAGAAAATAGGAAAAAGTTTTAAGGGAATTATCTCATTTATTCCTTTAAGGAAAGAGAAAAAAGAAAAGCAAATACACCCAAAGTAAGTAAAATAAAGAAAATAATAAAGATCATCATGGGAATCATTGAATTCTAAAACGGAAATATAATAGAAATAAAGAAGCTAAAGATGATTAATTGAAACGACCAATGAAACTGATAGGCCTCTAAATTGATTATTTGACAAATTAATCAGGAAAAAATGGAAAACAGATAATTTCTCAATGTCAGGAATGAGTAAGGTGACATCACTAAAAATGTACGTGTCTTAAAATGACACTTAGGAAATATAAGAACAATGTCATGTTAATAAATTTACACCTTAGAGGGAGCCTGGATGGCTTCTTTGGCTAAGCTTGGGACTCTTGATTTGACCTCAGGTCATGATCTCACAGTCATGAGATCAAGAACCATGTGGGGCTCTGGGCAGAGCATTGAGTCTGATTAAGATTCTTTCCCTCTGCCTTTCCCTCCACATGCACTCTCTCTCTAATAAAAGAAAAAAAAATTACAACTTAGATGAAATGGACAAATTTCTTAAGAGACGCAAACCACCAAACTCACATGAGTAAAAATGGATAAATGAAAATATAACTATTAAAGAAACCAGAACTCTCCCCACAAAGACAACTCTGAGCCAAGATTGTTTACTGGGGAATTCTATCAAACAATTAAGAAAGAAGAATAACAAGGATTTCTAAGTAAACCTTTTTTATAAAATTTAATAGGAGGTAATATTTCTCAATTTATTCAGTAAGACCAGCATTACTATGATACCAACAGTAAACAAAGACATTTTAAGAAACAAAAACAACAGACCAATTATTTCATGAATATTGGTACAAAATTCTTAAAATTTTCACAAAATTTTATCTCACGTATGAAAAAGATAATACGTGATGATCAAACAGTGCTTATCTAAGAATGCAAATGTTATTTAACACTTTAAAATCAGTCAGTTCTCCTTTACTTTAGTAGGAGCTCTGCACAATGACTTCCTTCCAAAGAATAAGGTATGAATAGGGGGTGGAGGGAAGGAGTAACTTCACAGTAGAGAAATCTGACACAAACCTGATCAATCAGGTGATCAAGGTCAAGACCAACAGTTGTTAGTCATATTGATGGTATGTATCCTGATGTGATATGGTGAAAGGGGCACTTTAGCTCCCTGATTGTTTGCCAAAAACCTATAATCCCAATCTAATCACAAGAAAGTTTCCCACAAATTTCAGTAGGAGGCATACTTCTGAAATACATGAGTAGTACTCCTCAAAATTGTTGAGGATATAAAAAACAAGTATGAGAAACTGTCATAGTCAAGACAGAATGCATGTTTATGTCCTCTCAAAATCCATATATTGAAACAAGATCCCCAATGTGATGAGATTTAGAAGCAGGGCTTTTGGGAGTTGACTAGGCCATGAGAGCAGAGCCCTCATAAATGGGATTAGTATTCTTTTTTTTTTTTT
>CM053572.1:91518130-91662026 GCA_028646485.1 Cryptoprocta ferox | reverse complement strand
GTCTAAAGTCTGGGATTGTGATGCCTCCCGTTTTGGTTTTCTTCTTCAGTATTACTTTGGCTATTCGGGGTTTTTTGTGGTTCCATACGAATTTGAGGATAGTTTGTTCCAGCTTTGAGAAGAATGCTGGTGCAATTTTAATTGGGATTGCATTGAATGTGTAGATTGCTTTGGGTAATAATGACATTTTAACAATGTTAAAATCCCATTGTTAAAATGGGATTAGTATTCTTAAAAGAGACTCTAGAAAGCTCCCTTTACGCCGTCTACTATGAAACGCTATAGCAAGAAGACTACCATTTATGAACCAGAAAGCAGGCTCTCACCAAAAACTGTATCTTCTTGTGCCTTGGTTTTGGAGTTTCCAGCCTCCACACTGTGAGGAATAACTTTCTGTTGTTTATAAGCCACCAAATCTATGGTATTTTTGTTAGAACAGCCCACATGAACTATGACAATGACCAAATATAATGTGATATGCTGAATGGGGTCTTGGAGCAGGAAAAATTCATAAGATAAAAACCCAGGAAATCAATAAACTTTGGATTTTAGTTAATAATATGCCAATATTTCCATTAACCACAACAAATGTACCATACTCTTGTATGAAGGTATTAAAATAGATGAAACTGGGTGTGGAATAGGTGCAAACTCTGTAGTATTTTTCTTTTTTACTTTTTCTGTAAATCTAAAACCACTCTAAAAATAAGGTCAATAAATGTAATCCACTATATAACTACACTTAAAATGACAAACCAGATGGTCATCTCATTAGATGCAGAAAAAACATTTGACAAAATCCATCATCTAGTCCCAGTAAAACTCATAGCTAACTAGAATATAAGGAGACTTCCTCATGCTGATAAAGAGCATCTATGAAAAACAGTTAACATCATATTTATTTAAAAATGAATTAATGGTTTTACATAAACAAGGTAAATATGTCTTCTCTTACCACTTCTTTCACACTGTACTGGAGGTCCTAGCTAGTGTCATACAGTAAAAAAAAAAAAAAAAAAAAAAAAAGAAAGGGATCTCAACTGAAAAAGAGGAAATAACACTGACTTATTTATTTAAGATGCCTAAAACAAACAAAGCACCAACAAACAAAATAACAAAAACAAAAACAAAACTAAAAAGAAAACCTAAAAACAAAGAAGCACAGTAGAATCAGCTGACTACACCAATATATGGTTGGATAGAAGACTAATAGGAAAAATTCTTTTGTATTTCTCTATATCAGCAGCAATTAGAAATTGGAATTAAATTATTTCTGATGACATAAAAATAAGGAATATTTAGGGATAAATATTACCAAAGGTATATAACACTCATACATCAAAATTTATAAAACATTGCTGAGATATCTCAAGAATTAAATAAATGGAGTGATGTATTGTGTTAATGGGTGAGAAAATTCTATATTATTTAAGAAGGCAATTAAATTATTCCCAAAATGATATATTGATTCATCCCAACCCCAATCCACAGTCAAGTAGAGATTATATAAAACTGACAAGCTAAATTTCTAAATTAATTTCTACATTGCATGTGGAAATACAAAGAACCCAGACAAAACAACATTAAAAAAGAACAATATTGGAGGATTCACACTTTAAATGTTATTTCAAAGGTTCATCGATAGAGGCTCTGTTAGCAAAATAGACAAATAGTTTAATGGAACAGGAAACAAAGTCCATAAAGAGACCCTCACTTATATGGTCAATAGATTCTTGATAAAAGTGCGAAGAAAATTCAAGGGAGATAAGGTAGTGTTTCCAACAAATAGTGCTTCAACAACAGAGTATCTATCCTACTGAAAAAACAAAAAACCTTAATCCAAACCTTGCATCATATGCATACATTAACTCAAAATTATTCATAAACATAACCATAAGAACTAAAACTTTAAAGCATCTGGAATAAAATATAAAATAAATTTTTTATGACCTTGGTTTAGTTGATTTAGGCAAAGATTTATTTCATACAACAAGAAAAGTCCAGTCTTTGATTAATTGATTGATTGGTATTTGGACTTAAAATTAATATCTAGTTATAAAGGAGAATTAAAAGATAAAATTATGAGCCACAGACTTGGGACTTGTATCCAGAATATATAAAATACTCTGAAAACTCAACAATAACAAACCAAAGAAACCAATTATAAGAATATATGTGACTATTGAACAGACACTTCATCATCGAAGATATTTGACTGGAAAATAAACATCTTCAGAGATGCTCAGAATCATTAGTCTGTAGGGAAATGAAAATTAAAACCACAATGAAATAACTCTAAGCCTCCATTAGAATGTCTGGAATTGTTATAAATGACCATAGTCAATATTATCAGGGAAGTAAAGCAACTGGTAAGCCCATATACTGCTGGTGGGAATGTAAAATGGTGCGACCACATGGGAAAATATTTATCATATGACTCAGCAATCCTACACTTGGGCATTTAACAAGTGAAAATGTATATGTGTCTATAAACACTTATACAAGGATATTAAGAGAAAGGTCGTTTGTAATTTATTTGAAGAGTTGAAAATTTCCCAAATATCCCTCAATAGGTGGTAGATGCAATAGAACATTACTTAGCATTAAAAAGAAAACAAACAAACAAAAAATAGATAATGAACATTGACTGTTGATAAACACCACAACATGGATGGATCTAGAAATAATTATGCTGAATTCAAGAAGCAAGAAAAAAAAGAGTACCTAATATATGATTATGTATATAGTTGACTGTTGAACAGCAGAGAAATTAGGAGCATCTCCTTACCCTAGTCCAAATCTACATATAATTTTTGACTTCCCTAAAACTTGACTACTAACAGCTTCAGGTTGACTGAAAGTCTTAAAAATACATAAATAGACAATTAACACATTTTGTATATGTATTACATACTGTATTCTTACAATAATACCTAACTTTGTCTTAATGGTTTTTTTTGTTCAGTTGTGAGGTTTTTCTTTTTTTTAATGTCAAAAATCTCCAAAAATTCTCCAATATATTTATTGAAAAAAATATGCTTGTAAGAAGACCTGCACAGTTCATGTTCAAGAGTCAACTGTATATAAAATTCTAGCAAACTCAAGCTAATCTATAGTGATTCTAAAGATTTTATAATCTATAGAATATGTATCAATGGTTGCCTGGGAATGGACTGTGGTGGGGGGTAGTGTTTCATAATGGAAGGGGTAATTACCAAGGAAACTGGAGGATAACGGATATATTTATTTACTTGCTTAATGGTGATGGATTTTCTGGTGTATACTTAACAGGCATAAACTTTAAATATATACAATTAATTGTATATCATTTATACCTTAATAACGCTATTTTAAAAAATTAAAGAGAGAAAGGGGAATGAGACAAGAGAAAGTTGAAGAAGAGATGGGCTCATCATATATATTTTTGTTTTTTGGTTTTGTTTTATTGTTGTTTTAATTAGGTGTTTGTCTTGCTCCTCTAGCAGTTCTGTTTCACTACATATTGTAATTATTCTACCTGAATTTGATCTTGTTTTTAGGATCCCTGAGATAGGCTGGTATAATTCACTTGTTAACTGGGCTCAGTTCTTACTCTGGCGTGTCCTACATAGGTATCCTGTGGATGGTGGATGCTAAAAGGTCCTTTAGGATTGAGTTTTGTAGAGAAGCTATAACATCTTAGGGTGGCACCCTCCTGAGCCCAAGAGAGGGAAACCCAGCAGTCTGTAATTTTGGAGGTTCAAGGAGGTTCTCGATAATTTTAGGTTAAAATTCAAGCATCAATGGTGACCATTCTGCAAGCGGTCCACTTGCAGTTTCTAAAGTTTCTAAATTGAAAACTTTTACCTGAATGCACTGCTTTCTTGTCCCTATCTCTGTGACCTTGTGGTGCCCCCATCTTGCTCAAGCACTTCTGGGAAGAAACCCCTTTATCGTGTCTCTGAAAAGATCCCAGCAGAGCCCAAGTTATCACCACACCCAGTTAACTGCATGTCCCAACAGTTGTTTGGCACTAGAGTATGTCAGAGTTGGAAGTGCAGATAGGGGCAATGTTGTCATAATTTCTCAGGTTTTTCAAGAGATATATTTTCAAATAAAAAAAAAATTGCCATGTTTATGATGGTGTAAATTGTTTACAAACTTCTCCTAAGAAGTACAGCTTAGACTGCAAACAGAGCCATACTGCCCGTGTACTCCTACGACTTTTCCTTAGAGCATTACTTTAAAAAATAATTGGTCCTTTTAATCTATAATGGAACATGGACTCACAGGTTGTCAGTGATTAAAATTGTCTTTTAATATAGTACTATATTCTTGTGTAAATGAGTATGAATTGATGCCAGTTGTGTGATGGACAGTAAGCTTATCCAACATGACGGAGACAGATTTCTAGGAAGACGACTCTGGTGTTTTTGTGTACAAAGGGGATGAGTAGACCATATCAGCAACATTTAATTATTCTGTACGTAATTATTCATTTGAGGAACACAACTTTTCAGAGAAACAGAAAAGAAGACAGACCAATACAATTACTATTTGCCTAAGTACACTGTTTGGTAAGAAACTGTAATTAGTTTTTCATTAAATTTGCATGAAGTGATTTAAAAAAAATAACAAGGAGGAGTTAAATGCACTCATCTAAGAAGAGAAAGTTTGGATGTGAGTTAACGTTATAATATAGGCTAATTTTTTAGGCAAAACTATAGCAAATGATAATTTCTCAGATTTAAATTAAAAGCTAATGAGTTTTAAAAAGAAGTCACTTTAAATGCAAAGTTTCATGCGGTATATATTCTAAAAATCCTGTAGGAAATTCCATTATGGATACTATTTAGTATTACTTGTGGGCAAATTTTTGTTTGTAAATGTGACTTTATGAGACCTCAGTTTCTGTGTTTAATATTGTACCCATAGAACAATACATAATTATCCCTATTTTGCTTGCTAAGCCAAGCTTACTAATGTGCTCCTCCCAGTATTAATGGAGAAGAAAAATCAGCATTATTTGTGAAATGTATGAGCTACACCCAAAACCTCTGTCCTTAAGTAGAAAGATTGCCACTATTTAATTTTACAAAGCAGAGAATCTTTTCCAAAATGTAGATTGAATAATTGAAATGGAAAGATGGATCACTACACTCATACATCTCAATTTTGTCTTGAATTTAGCTTCTTTCTAGGTAAAAATTATTATAGTCTCATCATTAATAATTTTTTAAGACTTAACACCACAGACCAAATGCTGTTCTCTTTGTATCACACAGATATTTGTAGTCTATCATATTCACCTGGCAAAACCATAGCTTTTTAAATACAGCTAGCTGCCTATACCACACCTGTACCTGCACAACTGAACACAGGTGGAAACTCACATAGCTGCTGGCTGTTCTCCCCCCTTCCCAACTGTCATAAATCTGTCTGTCTGTCTGTCTGTCTTTTTCTCAAATCTCAGTCTTTGCTTCCAAAACAAGCATTCAAAATAGAATTTGTATAACTCCCACAAAACATGTCCTGAACTACTTTCATTAGTGCCAATATTCTGCCTTCTGTGAATACTCTTTAAAGTGTCCGCAGGTAAGGCCAATGTGTTTATTTGTCATAGGATCCCTTCTCTTCTTGCCTATGTGAGTATTGACTTCTTCTCCAGCAGTTTTTCTCTTTGTCCTATATTATCACTTTTCCCTGCTAAGAAAAATTATATGAACTTGGAAATTAAATAAAATTATTTTGTACTTTACTAAACTTACACTGAACATGTGCTAAACATCTTGCTTAAGAATCATCTAACTCTTGAGGATGTATTCCAATTCTTAAAACTCTAAGAAAGTTTTAAGAATTATCAAACATATTGCAAATTAAAATAATTTTACAGTGAGTAATATGTACCTTACTGTACTTATTTTTTCACATATCAGTCCATCAATTTATCCCACTTTTGTTGACAAAGATGAACAAAACTGTTTTTTTCTAAAAGAAAGGATTTTATTTCAGTCCAAGTTAGGACAGGTGCCTGGGATACACAGTCTTCAGAAAGAGAGTGCTCCAGAGAAGGAATGTTTAATACAGGGTTATGTATTTTTTACATCGAGAGCTACAAATCGTCATGACATAAGACACCCCAGAAAAATACAAATTTTGTCATTTGCTTTTAGTATGTGCAAGGTTGCAGGCTTGAGAGGTATGGAAACTTAGGGAGATTCTTACTCTTACCTTTATGTTTGAAATGTTTCTTTTAGGTTATTTGCTAACAAAACAGATGTACAATGTGTGCTTGGGGCAGAAATAGAGCCCATACTTTGAAGTTTGGTTAAGTCATTCTGACCTTGGTAAAAGTTAAAAATATAGCTTCCCTGAGAGCCCAGAAGCAGAGCCCACAACAGTAAAAGTTGAAATTTTCTTTATCACCATCTATCCATTTATTGATCTTCTCTTTAGTGCATTTTAAAATAAATTATAAAAAAGGTAAGGTTTTGTTTGTACTATTTACTGTTGATTATGGCCGCAAACCTGTAAAGTTTGATGTTAACTTGTAGAAGATTGATAAATTGCAAACTGTTTTCATCTGGAAGCATACAAATGTTTTCTGTCCTACAGGTAAACAAAAACAAAACAAAACAACAATAACAACAACAAAACACACCCACACACAAAAACAACCAAAGATTATAGTTTAATTACTATAAGATATTGATCTTCTATATGTATAACTTCGCAATCTTATCTCACATTTTCTTTTCCAAAGCTCTCCTTTTTCTGAATCTTCTTTAACATTGTGCTTTTTCTCTCATTAATAAGTTAAATAGAATTGACAACCAGCACATATTTGTATGAGGCTAACGTTTTTTTTAATTTTTTGATATTTATATTTTCATATCTCAAACTTTTCCCATTATATGTATATACATATATATATGTATATATATATAATTTGCTCTTAAAAATCCCTTCTCTTGACCCCACTTCCCTTTTTAACCATTATTCTACTTTTTTTTTCCGTTTTAGGGCAAGATTCATCCAAAGAATTAATGTTCTCCATACACTCTAGAGCTTAACTCTCCATCACTATCTTATCAAGATCACCAGTCCTCTCCACAATAGTTAATCCAGTTATCCCATTCCCACATTAGTTATCAGGAGCATTTCCCATCATTTGTCCTTGACTTCCAGAAAGCCATTTTCTTTTGGTTTTCTTCCTCTGGTCTTTCACTGGAGTCTTAATCTCCTTTCCTGATATGAATGGATCTTAATGGATTTTGCATGTGCTATACCTTAAGTCTGCATGTAATCAAATACAATGATTTATTTCTAAAAAAACTATCAACTGGCTACTAGCAATTTTAGAAATATGCTCTTGGTTTCTTGTGTTCTCCATGTGTGAGTATTAATCTCTATACAAAACTTCTCCATGAAGCAGTAAATTTAACTTAATTATATGAATCCATAAGATATTTTTACTATGCTACAGCTTCTAATAGAACTGAATAGTCTACCATATTTAAAAATAGATTTGAACTTTTATTCTAACCATATCTTCCTCCATTGTGCTCACAAATAGTAGAATTATGATTCACTCTGTTGTTTTGTAATCTGAAACTATATAACTACCATAATATTTTTTCAAACTAGTCTTTTTTATTGAATTTTTTAAAAATGTAGTAATTTCAACATAAAGCTATCCTTTAATATATATTCTTTAAAAAGGTACAGTAGTTTTAGTAACATATCTCAACATTCAATAGGACTTTTACATAGTCTTGAAAATTGCCTCGTAAACTGAAAAAACAACTTAATTGTGATTTAAAAAAATTTAATGTTGATTTATTTTTGAAAGAGAGAGACAGAGTGTGCATGGGGGAGGAGCAGAGAGACGGAAAGGGAGACAGAATTGGAAGTAGGCTCCAGGTTCTGTACTGACAGCACAGAGCCCAACATGGGGCTCGAACCCATGAACTGTGAGATCATTACTTGAGCTGAAGTCAGATGCTTAACCCACTGAGCCACCCAGGCGCCCCGTTTTTGTTTGTTTGTTTGTTTTGTTTTTTAATGTTTATTTTTGAGAGAGAGAGAAGGACAGAGTGTGAGTGGGCAAGGGACAGAGAGAGACAGGGTAATTGTAAGTTTTAATTGTGTGACTTTCTTGCTGAATAGAACCTCTGCATCACTAATATAAACTGTACTTGCCATTTTGCATTTGAATCCCTACTCCTAATCCTTTTAACTGAACTCTAGCTAGTATGTTTTTGATTATAGATGAGGGACTTCAAGTTAATAGCATAGTCCTACTCTGGTCATTTTAACCGGAGTCCTAATTCCCTCAGGAAATATCTGGTTGGTTTAGGACCACACAGCTTTTTGGAGATCAGAATTCTCCTAAAAACTTCAAGATAAGTAATAGAAGGTCCTGTTTCATCATGCACATAACACCTGAGACTTCACGAACAATTGTCCATGTGACTGTAAACTAATGAGGGATTAATAATTCTCATATTTAAATATATATGTGCAAATGAAAAGTATGCTTCCAAAAAATAATGATAAATAAGGTTTAGATGTTTTCTAGTTTTGTTGCCATTATCTCATACATTTATGAGATTCTTGTGCAATTGTCTCTGACCTATTTATTATCCTAAATAAAATACTATCTCATTGCAGGTAACATAACTTTATTATTATTATGTTTTAAGCCTCAACCATATTTTATGTGTCCTGAATTACTCACCTTTTGCTTCTGGATAACTTTAGACTGTTTCCATAAAAAGAAATACTCAAGGAAAAATATTTAGAAAAAATTAAAATATTTAAATATATACTATAAAGGGTATTTACCAAGATGACAAATACATTTTGAGTAAATGCAACATCATTGGAAAACATAGTCTCTCAATATGTTTCTTAATAAATTAATAACCTTATATTTCTAATTTCTAGTGTATTTGTTCTATGAATAATCATTTCTCATATGTATTCAAAAGATGTGCTGTCCATCTGGCTTTAAGCATGAGTTTATCAAAAATGTTAACACTTTCTTTGAATTTGGAAACTGAATGATGGGCTCATTTTCCATTAAATTATTTCTAAGGCAAGGAAGAACTTGCCTGGTTGTGGAAGTGTACTGGAAGTGTACTGGTTGAGTAAAGCCAACAACCTAATTCAGTCACTAGGGTTTAGGGCTTAGAGATCAGGAATGTTCTCATTTTTAGCCCTGAAAGAGACCCACTGAAAACCCAGTTTAGATGCTATAATTAATAGGTACTCAATAAATGTGAAGGGGAGAAGGAATAAAGATAGGAAGAAAACCACCTTCAGTCTTGCCTGAAGACTGTACAATTAAGAAAATTTTCATAGTAAGGTTTTTGAGAATTTGGGTTTCCTCAATATCAGTTATTTTCTTTAAAAGTATCTCTACAGCGGTACCTGGGTGGCTCAGTTGGCTGAGCATCTAACTCTTGATTTCACCTCAAGTCATGATCCCAGGGCCCTGAGATGGAGTCCTGTGTCAGGCTCCTGCCTGCTTAAGATTTTCTCCTTTTCCCTCTGCCCCTCCCCCACACATGGGAGCACTTGTGTGCTCTTTCTCTTACTCTCCTCTCAAAAAAAATACTTCTGTGGAATCTTAAGGAAAATTAGAAATGTCTACATGTTGTAGATAACTTTGCTACTTTTTGTAAGTTATTTTTACAAACATGATTTTTATTTAAAAATCATGTTTGTAATAATAATAATAATAATATGCCACTTAGGCAATATATTGTCTTAAATGGTAAAATATCTTGTTCCTCAGGTGCTTGCCAACCCAACCGAGCCATAAAATAATTGCTTAAAATATACTACTTATTTGTACTAATGATCAATATTCACTGATTTTGCTCAATATCATTGTCAAAATGATGCCACTGGTATTTTTATTATTATTATTATTGTTATTTAATTTTATTTATTTTGAGAGGGAAAGAAGACACAAGTTGGGGAGGGGCAAAGATGAGAGAGAGAGAGAATCTCAAGCAGGCTCTGCACTATCAGTGCAGATCTTGACACAGAGCTTGAACCCATGAGTCCCAAGATCATGACCTGAGCCTAAGTCTTCAACTGATTGAGCCACCCAGGTGCCCCATTGTTTTGTTTGCTTTGTTTTTTAGGAATGCCACTGATATTCTAAAGGCATATCACCTGGTCAGGTTTAACAGTTCCCTTTCATCGATGTTCTTGTCTAGATGTTCTTTTTCCTGCATCTGCTTCCTTGCACTGCACTGAAATGAATGAACCAGCACAATGCATGATAGAAAGTGAACATTATGAAATCATGGTGTAATTTTAGTGAATCTTCCTTGGAATCTATTGATCAGGTTACTAGTTCTCTCACTGATAGAAATACTATCATTTAGCAGACTACATCTTGAAACTTCCCTATTGTGTATTTTGTTTTAACGTGAGAGGAATTCCTTTCCTCCACCAACCATAAGAAATATTTCATTACAATAATCCTAAGAATCTTTTAATCACACTTTATATTTTAAGCACATACCTTTCTTTTCCAGTAATCACATCATATGTGATCAAAACTAAATGTTTATTTTGAAAGATTTCAGTCCAGAATTCATGGTTTTTGACAGAAATAATAATAATAATAAATGATCCATTGATTTAGCATGAACATTCAGACTATGGTTGGCCATAGGGTCAGGGGACAAACCTTAATAATTTATTTTTGTATTTTTGGAGTAGATTTTAGGTAAATTGGGAATAGTATTGGTTTGGTTTAAAAACTTGAAACTGAACTGTTTTTCAAAAGTAAATTTTCCTTTGAGCGACAGTCATTTAATAATGCAGAGGAAGGAGGCACTGGGTAGAAGCTAACAGAAATTTTGTAATATAGTAACACCTCCCACAGCTTATCTGTGGGGATACATTCTAAGACCTCTTGTGGATGCCTGGAAGTGTAGAGTAGTACAAACCTCCCTATATATACATAGTTTTCCCCCCCTGTACATACATACCTATGATAAAGTTTAATTCATAAATTAGGCACAGAAAGATATTAACAACAGTAACTAATAATACAATAGAAAAATTATAACAATATACCATGATTAACCTTATGTGAATTAGTCTCTCTCTCAAAATATCTTATTGGACTGTACTCATTCTTCTTCTTGTGATGATGTGGGATGATAAAATATCCATGTGATGGCATGAAGTAAGGTGAATGATGCAGGCATTGTGATGTACTGTTAAACTACTGTTGGCCTTCTGACCATATGTCACAAGGAGGATCATCTGCTTCTGGACCATGGTTGACCATGGGTAACTGAAATCATAGAAGGCGAAACTGCAGATAAGGAGGGACTACTGTACAATTGAGACATTATAATCAGCATATGGGAGAGTGTTCTCCTACAGTCAGTAGTCAATGCAATGAATGGAAAGAAATCCCAGCTATTTGATGAATCACCAAAAATATGGATTCATATTCAGAAAATTCTTGTAACATCTCCAGGATCATTTGCCTAAAAACAAAATGGATGAAAGCCAGGCAATCACTTTTTTAAGTTGTCACATATTTTTGTGAGCAATAACATGTGTGCTACTTTTTGTGATGTAGTCATTGCATATGTTAATATCAATTTGTTTATTTTTTAGTGGCAGGAAGTTTTTGTCTTGTTTTGTTTTTGGTTTTTTCCCCTTCCAGAGAAGGTTTTTTTATTTATTTATTTTCCATGTATTTATTTTTTTGTGGATATATAGATATCTTATTTTATTTTATTTTATTTCATTAAATTCCAAGTTAGTTAACATAGAGCGTAATAATGATTTCAGGAGTAGAATTTAGTGATTTATCACTTACATATAATACCCAGTGCTCGCCCCAACAAGTGCCGTCTTTAATGCTAATTGCCTATTTAGCCCATCCCTCCCACCTAACAACCCTCCGGCAACCCTTTGTTTGTTCTCTGTATTTATGAGTCTCTTCTCTCTCTCTGTTTTTATCTTATTTTTCCTTCCCTTCCCCTATGTCCATCTGTTTTGTTTCATAAATTCTACATATGAGTGAAATCAGATGATATTTATCTTTCTTTGACTTATTTTGCTTAGCAAAATACATTCTAGTTCCATCCATGTTGTTGCAAATGACAAGATTTCATTCTTTTTGATCACTGGGTAATATTCCACATTGAGATACTGCCTCACACCATTCTGAGTGGCAGAGAGGGTTTGTTTTGTTTGTTTGTTTTTTTTTAAACTAATCATGGAGCATGTACCCTACATTACCAGAAGTCATGTCTTAAATATTCATATTCCCTAGTCAGATGTGATCCACTAGCTGTGCCAATCTAGGAACTATTTATTGCTGATCTGTAATGAGATGAATAAAGAAATTAAGTCTATCTATTTAGAACCTTTTATATCATTTTGACATTATTGTGGTATTCATGTGCAAGATCATTTTTTGCAGCAATTTACTTATTTAAAAAAATATCAGTATACAACTGACAGGAAATTAAAAAAAAGATGGTACTTTTTCACAGAAGTATGAGAAACACTTGTCAGTAGGTTTTGAATGCTGCTGTACAGTACAGATTCTGATCCTCATGTATAGACTATTTAGGCCACTGCATATTTTTGCTCGTCTTCACTCTAATACTAGTAATATTAGGACAAGGACAAATCAGAATACAGTGAAAGGAAAGGAAGAATTTTGTTCTTTCAATTTTACTTAATAATTACATTATCAATTACATCCCCTACTTAAAAATCATAACTTTTAATCCTCCTAATTATAGTTCTCTCAGGATCCCCACAGGAAAAGAGGTTTAATTTGTTAGATTACATTTTTTCCACCGTGGTCAACTAGCAAATCAATGCCATGTTCCAGCTGAAATTAAAATACCTTAAGTACTTAATATAAATTTATTGAAATTGTTATATGTTTGAGAATATTTATTAACATATAAAATATTTTGGTTCTAATAAATCCTATGCTTGATATTTTTTAACTCCACTGGAAGGAAGACTCTGAATTCCATCAGATGATCTCCTTGGCATGGAAGGAGGCCTTAGTGAATGCCAGTGTAAAACCTATACCACCTACTAGGAAGGAAGAAAGAAAGAGTTCAATAACTATGTTAAAGT
This sequence comes from Cryptoprocta ferox, assembly GCA_028646485.1. NCBI lineage: Eukaryota > Metazoa > Chordata > Mammalia > Carnivora > Eupleridae > Cryptoprocta > Cryptoprocta ferox. Next base: position 91,648,898 of record CM053572.1, on the reverse strand, counting down.
TAGATTCAGTGAAAGAAAATGAGGAAGAAGATCCCTGACAGTAACTCAGGAGAGGTGTAGGACATTGTATATAGCAAATTTTATACCAAACATTACTCTCCCTCCTTCCCCAAACTCTAAACAGGTAAAATTGCACTAAAATGCATATGGTGTCATGTTGCAGAGGTAGCCAAGGGAAATAGAACAAAAGAGAAAAAATTACATGTTGGAGATTTTAGGGAGATGAATTAAGGCGATGGATTATAATATGGTATTATCCTCTGATTCCACCTATAACAATGTTAAACTAATCCAAAGGATAAATGATTGCTACAACCATTTTCAAAAAGGTTGCATGAGGTTTTCTGCATGTCTATGTTGTATTATAACTATAATGGTGTAAATTAAGCCACCTCAAATGCACTTTTGGAAAATTATGTAGAGAATAAACAAAATAAAAGGCCCATTGTTAACTTGAAACTGTGCCCAGTATTTTTTCTCCAAATGTATGTTTAACATTATGCCACTTTTCAATATCTATGATTTTTTATAACTTCATAAATGAATATCACCTCTGAACTTCAATAAAAAATATCCTTGGCTCATAATCATACAGAATTACCTGGGGCATGTCACTACCATCATCGTGTAAATGAAAACATGTACTCTGAATCTGCCTAACAAGGTAATAATACTGAAGGGCTCTTAGGCCTGGTGCATTCATGTTTATTTAGAAATTATACAATTCTTTAAGGAATACTCAAAGAGCATAGTCAGTTAATTCCACTTTTCACTTTTTAGTATATTCAGTGTGGTAACTTTGACAGGTTTGCTAAGACCGAGTCTCCTTTGAGGATTATCTAACAACTATTGGAAGTTTCAGTTATCTACTGATAGATCAGAAAAGCAATAGTATAATAATAGTGAATTCAATTAATAGTTATAATATCAATAGCTGTTATATTTTGAACATTTATTCTAAGTCAGATACTTTTTTGGGAATAAGAGTAGTTCTTTGATCATAGAATTGTTGAAAGGATTAAATAAGATTCTATGATCAAAGGACTACTTTTATTCCTATTTTATAGATGAGGATACTATGGCATAAAAGAGTCAAATATTTTGTTGAAAATTAAAAAGATAGGAAAAAGGCAAAATTAAGAGGGTGCTTCATTTTAGCCCCAGCTGGGTCATGTTTTTCTCTACCTAGCTATGCAAGGAGGATAGATTTTCAAAGGGATTCTATGAAGAAAATAAAATGAACTAAGACCTGGAAGAAGAAGGAAGGGAGGGAGGGAAAGAGGGAGAGAGGAAGTCACTAGCAATACATTTTTATTATTTATAATCTTAAAATTTGTCAGAACTAAATATGACATTTAAGGAATAGTTTGCCAGTAGATAATTTAGTTTGTTACATCCTATCTTCTTGACACCATACCTTTGTTTGAATAGTCATTATTCTGTTTGCTTTAACAGATTTCTGTTTGAAATGTTTTAATCATTCCATCACATGCTCACTGCAAATCAACTTTTTAAGTATAGTCACAAATGGGGATTAAGTATTGTGCATTAAAGCTATTTTGTTAAACTTGCTGCATTTTGCTAATATTTGTTTGAAAGAGGAAATATACTATTATTTATCATCCTAATTAAAACAAAAACAAAACAAACCCACAGTATCTTTATACAGGTTGAGTTAATTAAAGCTAGATAAGAGACGTCCTAGGTGAATTAATTATCCAAACTGTGGAAAAAATCAACCTACTATGGTAAACATAACTTACAAATTTTAAATAGGTACAGACATTTTTCTACAACAAATATTTCACCAGATGTAGTTTCTTAAAACAAACATTGAGAATCACCTACGAAGAAGAAAATAAAAACAAAAAACACACACTTTCAATATTTAAGCAAAGTGTTGTCCTGTTAAGCAAGCAAACATTTACAGAATTTAATTTCATGATAAGATAATACATTGTAAGAGCAGACGTAACCAAAACTGTGTAGTGACTGAATGTGAATATTTGCTAATCCCTCTCCTTTTAACTGCTCTAATTTGCTATAATGTGTATCTCAGAATTTTCCAACTCAAAGTACTTTGTCAACAAATACCAATTTTTTTTAAGATTTGCTATTATCCTAAGGTCAGTTTGTTCCTGCTTCAGTTACTTTTTAGACATACTCCTCCTGGTCAAGTTCCAAAGTGGCTTTGTTCATATGAAGTGCTGCAATCCTATTTTCCTGATATTTCCATTTTTTAAAATGCACCCTGTTTTATTAATGATAGATACTTAGTTTCAGCCTATCTAAGGATTTAAGTTTAAAAAACAATGGCTCAGGCAACCATCAACTTAATCTCTATTGAAGTGTCCTTGAAAATTGCTGTGGAATATATATATTGGTTTATATATTTGGTTTATGTATTTGGCTTGTATATATTATATTGTACATATTGGTTCTATACAGTGTTTAATTACTTGTCAACCTTTAAAATTTAGCTGATTTAACATGAAATGAGAATGTCTGTCTTCCCTTAAAGAGTCTGAAGACGTGGTCAAAGTGAGCCTGCATTCAGTTTCCATGTGGCAAAATACTGACCAGAATTATATTGTAGCTGCTTCCTTTTAATGGATACAGACACCTTGTTTCCTTTCTTTTCCCATCTCTCCTCTGTAACAATCATTCTTCACCCATTTAACATACCTGTTTTGCCTTTGCAAGAATTTAGACTTGTAATCTTTTATTTTTCTTTGAAAGCATTTAATATATTTGCTCAAAAATCAACGAAATATGTGAATAACACACCTGAGATGTTACACCTTACTCTCACATAGAAATAATGAGAAACTTAGGAAATATTCTGTGGAATAAAGTTATCTTATGTTAGGTACAGCTTCTATGAATCACTTAAGACTTTCCCAAGTATAATTCTCCAAAGAAGAATGATATTCAAAGCAGGAAGGAAAAATAAGCCCAATTGTGAATTCCTGGTTTTAAAATCATTTTGTCAAGTATAATTTATTAAATTGAAACTTCTCTTTATCATCGGGTTCAGTATATCAGCCTTTCTGCCTGCCAAGCTCTGCAAAATTTTGAAAGGCAGCCATATGATATTGTAAATTAATGGTCATTCATTGTTAAGCAATAATAAAGATAGAAAGTGATGATAAACAGTAATAAAAAATAGAAAAATGGAGAAATTAAACATAAGATTAAACTTGCTAACTTGTTTATTTATTCATTTATTTTTGCATTTTTTCTATTGTAAGTTTTTACCAACTTCATACCTACATAGTCCCAAGTCTGTAAATATGTATGACCCACAATATAGCATCTTACTACTCTTTAAGATTGACTACATTTGTACAATGAATTGTGCACCCCATCTGTATTTTAAAAATGCAGACCAAGGATTCTACTCTAGATTTAATGCCAGAGTTAAAAGATGTGACATCAGCATCCAGTGTAGTAAAAATGCTTAAAATTAAAATTCTTGGTTATGAGTTATATCATGTCCCAAGTGAGTGAAATACTTGAAATGATAAAAAAATAAGGTATAAAAATGAATTTGCAATATTGATGAAAAGTGTAGTAAGAATAATTATGGTGTGATTTCTGTATAAAATCAATAAGGATGTAAAACAATAAGCACAACTATTACTCTAGTTAGTAATTTCTTTATCTACATTATTACCCATCAGGAGAAATATTTAGTTTTGTTCTTTCCTTTGTACTTCACATTTAATTAATTTTTTCTATCTAAAAATAACAATTATTATAGCTTTTCCTTTATTACAGCTTTTCCTTATTTCACAAATAGGGAGTTGAGCACATCACTCAAGAGAACAGATACACATGGTTGCAGCCCAACTTAATAGCTGTGTAACCTTGAACAAATTAATTCACTACACTGAGTGTTAATTCCCTACCTCCTAGGATAATGTATATAAAGCATTTGTCTTGGCATATTTTATATTTACATATGTATAACTATGTCTCTGCATATTTAAAACTATACTTTAAAAAGTACATATATATATATATGCTGGTTTTGTAATCTAGTTAAGATTAGGGAATTGCAAAATATTTTTATCCAACCCACTTTTGATGGCTGCCTATTCTTTCATTGTATGAACTTATCACAATTTTTTTTGACTTACCTATTGGTACATGATTAGGACATTTCTAATATTTTACTTTTATAAACAAAACTGGGATTAACTTTCTTTTAAATTTATTTCTGTGTAAATCTGATTTAAAAATGACACAATACTGCATCATGTTTATAGGTGCCACAGGATATAATATATATTAAATATATATATGCACATTTACATATAATATAATTATACATAGTACATACATATCCATATAAAATATATAAATATATATGTGTGTGTATTTTATGTGTACTTTTCATTTTTCATTAAGTAGATGTGAAATAGTTAGAAAAATAGAGTTCTCAAAGAGAGAAATAAGGTACTTTGAGAAATATTTGTTGTAAAGAAAATAAATTATTCTCCTACCTTTCAGTTAATTGTTTTAATTTTTATATAGGCAAAACTTAGCCTGCTCAGTAACACTTAGGCTGCTAACATGTTTAATTATATTATACCAATTGGAGTTAAAGTAATTTTTTGTTATGTTTAGGACCATAACAACTCATTTATCCTCAAGAATTCAGTCATTGTTGCTGTTGTCTTGTGAGAATCTATTTCATAAGCCATTCTCCACACCATTAATGTACTGTTAGAATTTCTGGAGTAAATGTATTTCAAAATATTGAAGGAAATATTTTATACAGAGAGAACACTTTTTGTGGAGAGCAACTGACATGGCATTTTTATATTTTAGCATTGTATCATACATTAGAAAAATATGGTAATCCCTGCCTAGTTTTAAATAGGGCATGTCAAACTTATCAGTTATTTGAGAACAAGAAACTAACCAAGCATGGGGGAAAATATCAGAAATTGAATCTCAAGTTGGAAAAAAATTATAAAGTCTCCACACAAATGTTGACAGTTCAAAGAGAAAATAAAGGAATTAATATATCATCCAAGGAAAATTTTTAGTACACACATTCATTAGTAAAAATGCAAATTCATTGGCATATATTATTGATAATAATTATAACAGAAATGTCTAAATAGCATGGAGAATGACAAAATAGACATACAGTCTACCATTGTGTGTTTATAGGATTTTGAAATAAATGAGTCTGTAGTTATGGAAGTGTAATCCATTAATACTAAGATGTCTGGATATAAACATCAGAATAAGTCTCTTTTTATTTTATTTTATTTTTTGCCCCCCTCTCCACCTTCCCCAAGAGTAATTCTCTTTTTAAATTAGTGTCAATATTGACAATTGATTTCAGTAGTAATTATAAAGAGAAAAATACCTCTAAACTGAAAAGATTTTATTTAAAGAAGCCAAAACTAAATAATGCCCAATAATAGAAATACTCATATAGCACTTATGTATGCTAAGTAGAATTCTTAGCACAGTAACTAAGGAACTGAATTAATGAATTTTTTTTAATCTATAAAACAACTCTATGAGGTGGGTACTATAATGGTATCAAACACTCCATTTAACAGATAAGATCTGTTCTACCTTCTCTGTCCCTCAGAGAACAGAGAAGGTAGAATACCTGGCTCATGGGACACCTGGGTGGCTCAGTTGGTTAAGCATCCAACTCTTGGTTTCCTCTCAGGTCATGCATGATCTCATGTTTTGTGGGTTCAAGCCCCACATCAGGCTCTGTGCTGACGGCACGGAGCCTGCTTGGGATTCTGTCTCCCTCTTTCTCTCTGCCCCTTCCCTGCTCGCTTTCTCTCTCTCTCTCTCTCAAATATAAATAAATAAATATTTTAAAAAATGCCTGGCTCATGGTGTTAAGGATAGGAGGTAGAAGAGCTGAAATCCGAACCCAAGCAGCATGGTTCCAGACTGTGTACTCTTAAAAATATATTATACAGTATTTTTCAATAAGTCACAGTATTGGACCAAGTGAAACTGTAAATACTAAATCATTTTAGGCTCTCTTCTAATAAAGGGAACTGAGGTCAAATAGGCTTATAAAATGCATCATTTTCCACTTCTGTATGGAAATTCCCATTTTGAATATTTATCTATAAAAAAACCTGAAAACAAACAAAAACTCTTGATGCAGGTACTATAAGTACTTGATTTCACCCAAAGATAATCTTTTTGAATGCGTTGACTGAAAAAATCTAAACTAGCTATTTAATCAAGACACAGAACATGTCATTAATTTAGTGGGGGGGATTTTTTTTTCCTCCTTAGGTGATGGTTGATGTGTCCTGGCTCAATCAACAAGATGAACAATTGCCCTTAATCTGAGGACATATATAACAAGAAGCCATCTAGTTCAGGTTTCAGATTCTCTCTGTCAAGTGTCTGTGTGAAAATAATAATAATAATAATAAATATGGATATGATCAAAGGAGATTATTGAAACTACAGAAATGATAATTATATATTCTTAGTCATGGGGGAGGCATTGCAAGAGGAAAAAGAAAATGACAAATCTTGTCAGATTTTGGGTACCTGACTCTTGAGCCAATGTACTGATTCTAAATTATGCTATTAGTGGAACATTTACAGTTTCATTTCTGATTTTCTCATTCTTCCCTTAAGTTTTCACATTTCTAGTGGCAAAATTATGGCCAGATATTTATTCCAAAGTGAAATAAGAAAAAACATATAAGATTCTTAATAATAAAAAGATAAAATATTGTTCCATTAATCTTCTAGGTCAGATACTCTTAACCTGTGATCTATGGATATCTTAAAAAATAATGTGGTGTATATATATTGGTGTGTGCTGCATTGTTTTCCAAGAAAAAATGTCTGTAGTTTTCATCAGAGTTTTCTATTTCCTATCATCTTCTAAATGTTTGATATTCCATATACTGAAGAGACAATATAATCTAAATTAGGTGGATATTTTTTTGTTAGTATTTTAAAGAAGATTTAATCTAAACTTGGGACAAACAGAACAAAGGCACATTTAACAGAGAATAAATAAGAAAAACAACAAATATTTTTGCTCAAAATGAATTTGTTTTATTCAGAATAATACTTTCTTGGACAAATCTTACAAACTAAATTATTTAACATTATGAAAAAATATAAAACTAATAATAATTTTAGATAGTAAAAGTGTTTCTGTATTAGGTATTTTTAATTAATATATAACATTAAAGGTGCTGCATATTTATTTTATTCATAGTAATTATAGACATAATCGTTCATTATAAAACTGTTTTGAAAATATCTGATTACTTTATTTTTAGTGTTTTCCATGTATTTGAATATATAGGGCAATTTTGATATTATCGCTGATTGAAGTATGAGAGTAACACAAATCAAATTTTGCTAATCTAGAATTTACTCTAAGCTGCATATATGCTTTATAAAATCCATATATAAACCCATCTGGACAATTGGACATAGCAGTTTGATGATGTTAAATAAACTCAGCATTTATATTAAGGTAGCATGATCTCATCCTAAGGATTTCTGTAGATGTCAAGAGGATAAAAAGGCTCAAGAGGGTGAGGAAGAGAGGATGTTTTCATTAGTAGGAAGGACTTACAGTTCTTGCATAATCACATTATTAGACATTTTAAAAGCTCATTTGTCTGTCCAGAGCATGTTAACAGAGTACCTAAGTCATTTTAAATCAGCACACTTGTGAAAGGACTGTTGTCCTAAGAAAGATCTTAGATAAACACCTACCAGGTTAAGGCCTCCTTCTTTGGAATTGTTTTGGATTTTTTTTTTTAAGTAATAGAACTTCCTGAAATTCTGGTTAAATATTGTGTTTATGAAGGTTAATTTTTTTAACACTAATAGGTCATAGAGTTTCGGAATGATTAGTTAACTTTATAAACTCTTAATTTTTAATTAAATCTTACTTTTCATATTCTCTTTCCTTTTCTTCTCTAACAGAAAAATGATTGAAATATTAATAAGGCTTAGCAGCATTTCATGAAAAGCTAGCATAATCATCAGGTGAGGAGTTATATTAATGAAAATACTATTGTTGCCTCAATATCTTTTGATCTTTTATATTTTCCCTTTCAAGTAAATATTAAATGTCTGCATTTAATTAGAGTAGGGAATCTTGTAAAGGACAATTAAAAATAAAACATGAATAGCAAATTGATGTGATAAGTTTTTCCAGAAAATTCTGAGTAAAATAAGAAAACAGGAAACAAGTACTATTCAGGAAGAAAAGTGCTGAATACTGTCAAATATTTTGGAATGATACAGTCAATGTTATGACCAGTAGTGACACTTACAGAACAGATTTCAGCTTTAAAATGTATCTTTACTTTCAGTGTTACTATGACACTTTTTCTAAGGAGTCTTTGTGCTGAGAGAATGGAAATCAGTAACTGAGTAAGAACTATGTTCCAAAATCAAATATTTTCTTGTTTTACACTTTTTAATTTGAGTATAGTTGGCACACAATGTTATATTAGTTTTGGGTGTACAACACAGTGGTTCAACCTCTTTATTCATTATGCTATACTCACCACAGGTATAGCTAAAAGCTGCCACCACACAGTGCCATTACAGTATCGTTGACTATCTTCCGTATGTTGTACCTTTCAAAATCAAATTTTCAATGTAAAAAAATAAAATGATAAAAAATAAAAAAGTGAAAAGTAAAAATAAAATAAAAAACTTCTGAATAGCTATCAGGTCAATTACATTGTTTACCTTCATAGTGCCCATAGTGTTTCTTGAGACATCATTTCTTTCATCATACTCTCTTTGAATTTATACTGAGACATTAAAAATCACTATTTAAAACAAGTTAGTTGGAAATATTTTAAGACTTTCAGTGATGCATAATTTTAGAAGGTTTAATACAGCATTATTTGATGGCAAATCTATTATATTCTAATGAATGGCCAGTGCTGCAAAACTGATTAGAAAATTACTTAATTGTTGTGTCATGTACCATTCTTTTATGGAAATTGAAGAAGGCTATTTATGAGGTATATCCAATAAGCAGATGATTCCTTAAACAAAGGTTATAAACATTTGTAGTAACCTTCTACTAATTTATCAAAGAAATGTATCTGCTACCAAAATGGAAGCAAAAACCCTTTAATTTATTTTTGAAGGACCATTACTTGTTTAATAGGGGGCCAGGAATTGGAATTAAGGTTTTACTGTTGAACAGTGAGACATATATTTTCTGTGAGCTAATAAATATGGCTTGTGGTTGGGGGGTAAGGGGGGAGTGGTGAGGAGGGTGCAGCAGTCAACGACAAAGAAAATGAGACCAAAGAGGAACATTTGTGTGTAGTTTCCTGGAAAACAAACAAGGAATATTTATTAAGAGGCTTATTTTGTTAACCCAACATAGTTCCATCGATCAGATAGAGGGCTATAAGGAAATATTGCAGCTATTTTTCTCAGTGACTCTGTGAAAATAGAAGCCTAAGCTGAGATATTTGGGAACCCAGGAGTTAATAATACAGTAAGAGAAATGGACAAGTTCCCCACACCTCCCGCCCCACTCCCCTGTTCTATGGAATATACTGTTGATTCTTTCTCTGGAGAAGTGAGAGAAAAATAACCCTTTGTCAGTTTAAGGAAGACATAGATATGCAGTAGAAATAATAGTATTAAACAGACTAAAATCATATTTCTAAATAACACAAACAACTATAGTCATTGATTATAAAAATTGATTGACTTTTTCAATATGAACACGTGTCTGTGGTAGTGCGTATGTTGAAATGTTTATCTTCAAAGGAGTGGAGGCTGAATTTCCTGCTGTCCTTATGTAGAAGAAATTGGTTTTTGCTTGAATAAAGATCAAACCCTCTTTTGGCACAACAGCACAAGTTCTGTAGTAGGTAAAGAGAATCAGTGAAACACCTCCCTTTAAAATGTGATAAGGTTTTCAATAAATCAGCTACGTTATTAGACTTACTGTGTCATTCACAATGAAATAGCAGAGCTGCATGTCCCCACCAATATTTCATAGTTTTATTTTGAAAAAGCATCATCTCTAGTGTTCTGCCAGTATTGTATGATTTACTGTTCTATACTCAATTCTGAAATATCCATCTGCATCTCACCTATTCTATTCTTGGCACCAGGAAAGATTTTGCTTGAGGTTTTATTTATTCAGAGCCTGTTAATGTTGTAATTTTTATATCACTGTCATGTCATTTTGCAACTAATGTCACATATCTGATAAAAGCGCATAGGGAGAGGAGCTGTGTACTTATTAATTAAAGAGGTCTGATAAATGGATTATCTTATTTAGTAAGCAAGTCCTTGACAAGCAGGTGAATACAGATGGGCATATTAATGCTGATTTCCTAATATACTGCTGTGTTAACCTGAGACTTATAAATTTATTTATTTATTTTTTTATTTAGTGCATTTCTGAACATTTCCCTGAAACATGCCTTAATAATAACAACTAAAACTTACTAAATGACAACCATGAATTATTGTATATGCTATATTTGCATGCATCATTTCATTTTACTACTTTAATCAATTCTATAAGGGATGACCTATTATTGCAAATCCCATTTTACAGATGGGGAAACTGAGGCAAAGCAAGGTTATAGGAAGATAAGATTTAATGGCTAATAAAGGTAGAGTTGCAATGAGCCTTCTTTGAAGGTGCTTTTTTTGCATTACTACCTTTGATAATGTTTACTTCCTGTAACTCTCATGCTGACCTTTTGAAAAATACATAAATATTTATATAAAATATAACTTAGTGTAATATATATATATATATATATAGTAAGCTTTTCATGTGGATTTTGGGCTTATATTATTGTTTGCTCATTGATGAACTATACAGTTTTTTGCTTCCGTTCTGTAGCGAAATGCTAACTTGCTTATTATGCACTTGATAGGGATTCTGACTAACGTGCTTTAAAATGTAGAAGAACATTATCAATATTTATCTTGTTTTTGTATGAAAAAAGTAATTTCTATTCAGTGCTATCATTCAAATAATTTCCATTTGAAGATGAGTACATTTTCTCCTTCCAATCCTCTTTATTTTCTGTTGGCCCATTCACTGACTGGCTGCTTGTATAGGAAATGCCTAAGAATGATTAGTTTCTTACTTATGTGTTATAGCTTTTTAAATTTTGATATTAAGCTGCTGGAACCTCCCTAAAACCACACACACACACACACACACACACACCATTGGTTTTAAGCATTCATTTTAGAAAAATAAATGTGTTATAGCCGAGATGTATGAAAATCCTTAAATAAATCCTTATTATATTGTGTGTAAAACCTATTCAACAGGGGGCACCAGGGTAGCTCAGTCAGTTAAGAATCTGACTCTTGATTTTGGCTCAGGTCATGATCGCAAGGTTCATGAGATGGAGCCCCACATCAGAAACTGTGCTGATAGCACCGAAGCTGGTTGGGATTCTCTCTCTCCCTCTCTGTCTGTCCCTTTGCTATTCATACGTGCTCGCTTGCGTGCATATTCTCTCTCTCTCTCTCTCCCTCTCTCTCTCTCTCTCAACAATAAATAAATAAACATAAAAAATGAAAACATCACCTATTCAAGAGGAATTTCAAGAAAAAAATGCATGTTTATTTTAAAAGCAGGATGAGACAGACTTGGTTTCATTTCCAGATGCAGATCCAGTTTGTTTTGTCCGAGAAGGGATTCTCATTCATCTAGCCACATCCTAATTACTGTCAAATCTTGCAGTGTCGGGAATGTCAAGATTTGTAGGATGTTAGTGTCAACCCCCTGTCCAACTCTGATAAACTTGGATTCTATGATACCTTACTTCTAAAGGTTTGGCCACACTTGGTTCCTGAGTCTCTCAGGGAAGTTTCCACATCCCATAAAAATGAATCAGAGTAGAACTGTGTTAGGCTTTTGTATGCCTAGCCCTTTAAGTTCCTCCAACTGGTTACTTCTGTCAGTTTGTATGACTTTTGTTTCCTAACTCCCACAGGGACTTCACTCCCTCTCAAAGTCATAACTTCTTTGGTACAGCCCTAATACTGGCCTATATTCTTAGGTACTTCTCCTTAGTTTTCTATTACTTGATGTGCCTCTGGCTGTCCCAAAATGTTGGTTTACTGAGACTGAGGGCTATATTGCTTTAACTTTGAGTATTATCACTTAGGGAAACCCCTGTGTCCTCTGTACCAGATTATGTTCTTTTGGACCTGGTCACTGGCCTACATCATTTCTGAATAGGCTGGCTTCCTATAGGTAAACATTGCCTGATAAAGTGTTACTAATGGAGCTTACCTCTCAGGATAATTCATTTATCTGCTGCTACCTTGGCTTCCTCCCCTTCCCTATCAGTTCAGTCCACCAGGTTCCCAGCATGTCTATGAACTGAGCCCATCTGAGGAGGAACCACAAATATGTAGTTTTTTTCTCAAGTAAATCTGGCTGTATGTCCAGTGGAATACTGACAAACACATCCTAGGTATTGAATACTGCTTTCATTTTTGTTTGTGTAATGTAAAGGGCAAAACAGTTTGGAAAAGGACAGTGTGATCACTAGTTTTCTGCTGATATGGAACCTAGAAGCTAACTTAATAAGGTCCTCCTGGTCAAGACCTAGCACACCATGTGTGTGCATCTCCACATCATGTACTTCTTATGGAGGGAAGTGACAGAGATGGAATTTCAGCTCCGACATATGTGATTACAAGATCCCACACTTTGTACCTCCTCTTGCTGCCCCGCTTCCCACTGTGGCACTCGAATTAGCTATCTTAACGTGGATCACTCACTTAACCTCTCTGGACTTGATAGATTGTTTTGTTAAATTAAGGAGGTGGACAAGATGCTGTCTACTTTCAATATCTGGTATAAGATGTCACACTAAGTGTCAAAGCACATTTCCAATGAGCAATATGCTTTTAGCACTTCTAAAAGGCTGGGAATGAAAAGAGGATGAATTGTCTTCACCCAGAGCCTGCCTTTTCTGGGGACTAACTCAGGTTTGAATCTATTTCATTGTGGTTTGGCATTTTGAACATTGTTATCCTGCCTTTTATATTGAATAACTTTAAGTTTATATCTTAAATATTTTCACATTTCAATCCAAACTTTATGAGGAATAGATTTCTTCACCATCCAAGTTTTACTGAAGAAAGCTTTTTAGAATGTTGTAGAGGATAAAAAGCCATACTTTCATTGCCATTAACATTACTTTCTTGTCTCGTTTTTTGCTTTGCTTATTACAAATACACATATTGGGAATCTCTCTGCCCAACAAAGCCAACAACAACAACAAAAACCACCTTTAAAAAAATTATTTATAGGGATTCTCTTTTATTCCTTCGAGTTGTGTAGGCAGGACATATGGTAGATGGAAATATTCTGTGGTAAATACTTAGAATTCTGAAATATTTTATGTAATAACAAAGTATCTCAACAGTTTATTACAGATTTAGCTGACTAATTACTACAGATTTGGTTGCAACCCAAGTCACTTTAGTACCTTACAAAAAGTGAGATGCTTCAGGCAAGATTATCAGCATGAGAATAAATGACTTAGCAAGCATTAATAAACCTGGAGAACAACAGTGTTAAATGTTTTATGCATCATTTGAGTATGTGTCACTGCAGAAAATTGAATGAACAGCTTTTTGGTTATGAATACTGGAAGTAAATTTTTTTAAACATTGTTTTGCATTTCTTTTGGTGACAGACTTATCAAAATGAACATTTTCTGATAGAGAATGCCTTGTAGGCATTCGCTCTCTTAGAGTTTAGCAGTGTGTGAAAAAACTCCAGTCAGTCACCCTTTATATTTACTTTCCTTCTCTCATGATGAACCATTCACCCGCTGAGCATTTATTGAATGTGGACTCTGTATCAGAGATAGGATTCCATTATGCTCACTTAGGGCTACAACAATGAAGAAAATTATGTCATATACTCTAAAAGGTCACCAAGTGCACCATTGGTTCTGAGACCATTTTTAGCATTCAAATTTTATTGGATTATTGAACTATGAATGATGGTATAATATCAATAATTTTCTTAGCAGCAAAATTTTGCTGAATAGCTACCATGGGCTCAATGCTCTGCATTTCAGATATTAATGGTACAACTCCTACCCTTAGGAGTGATGTAAGTTAGTTTATATATGGATTTTCTGCTCCCACATAGTTCCAGGCCCATAAGAGTAGAAGGAGGAAAAGTAAGAGGAGAAGAGGAAGGAAGAACAGGGAGAGGGATAGTAATAATGTGTGTGTGTGTGTGTGTGTGTGTGTGTGTGTGTGTGAGTCTAATGTGGAATAAGACTTCTTTAAATTTCAAATGAAGTATAACATGAACTCTTAATATTACTTTTCATCTAGCTAGAACAGAAACTAATATTTACTGTGGTTTTCCTATGCATCAGGAGCTCTAAATAATAATAATAATAACAACAACAATAACAGTAATGACAATAACTTTTACTGAGAAGTATCTAAGTGCTTTATGTAGATTATCTTTACGTGGGTTTTTGTATGCAAAGCCCTATGAGATGGATGCCGTGTTGGTCCCCACTTTAGAGATGAGGAAATCTAGCCACAGAGACATTGGTAAATTTACTGAATTCATATAGCTGATGAGATAGGGAGCCAAGGTTTAATTTTCTGCAGAGAAAGAGATTTTCCACAAAACTGATGAAATTTAAGATTCAGGAACACTCAGTTTTACAAGCTCCTTCCAAGAACTTATATTAAATTGTATTGGTAATGTTTGCATTTTTTCTTCAAAGCGACCCTAAGAAGTTTATAAGCTTCAGACCTTAGGCATTTAGACCTTATGCACAACTTCACCTTCTGGTTAATATGAGTATAACCACACCTGCTTCTTGAGCTATGTTTTCCTTCCCTCCTCTGACCATGGAGGAAGTGTATTCCCTGGTAACAAAGGCCCATCTGTCCATCTTTCCTCTGGAGCTCGTTTTCTCTCCTTTTCATAGCTACTATGATCTGTACAGTTTTCTTTATTTTAATTCTCTTTCATTTCTATTATTATTCTATTTCTCTCTACTATATTAGTCCCATCAGCATGCAAACATGCTCTGGTTTTACCATTAAAAAGAGAAATTTAAAGAAAGTCCAAGTCTCTCCATTTCCATTCTAGCTATTTTCATACTACTATACTCCCTTTTCCAGCTCACAAAAGACCTATTGACTCAGTCTGTCTTCACTTTACTCATTCTTTCATTTATTCAACAAATGTTTATTGATACCTACTAGGTGTCAGTCATTGTGACAAACCAAAGGATTAAAGCAAAGAACACAGAGTCCATAAGTGTAATAACTCATGATAGGAGCTTATATTTGATATGTCCTATTGTCTGACATGCAATCAAGAGATAATAATAAGGATCTTTGTTTTCTGGGGGTCCTCTTATCAAACATGTCCATGTTTCAGTCTTGGTGGGCCTGTACTCAAATAACCCACCAAAACTTTTTTTTTTTTTAAATATAAAACATTCGTGGAACTTTTTGATTCCAAACCTGGCATTTGTATCTCAATTTATCTATCTCTTTTATCATCTAAGGATATCAGTTTCATTTTAATTTAAGATGTTAGCTTCACCTATTTATTTAGAGATTTAGGTGACTCAAGTAAATAACAACTGTCACTACCAGATACCCAAACAAGGGGGCATTGTCCTACAAAATGGCATTTTCCTGGGCATTTCTATTAATATGGGTATGTTTTATGGACCCTAATTTTATAGATAAAATAAGTGATCAATGGGGTTAAATGAATAACTTGTACAGTCTCACTCAATTATATACTTAGGCAAGATTTGATCGCAGAGCATAAGATCTTTCAAATATATTTTATAAATGCAGCAAAATCAAGACATATAGGATAAGTGAGATTGAATGGGGGCAAAAGTATCACAAAGGTAAGCATTATGATGCATAACCTCAAAAGGAGGAGACAAAGAAAAACACTGTAGGAAACTTTCGGTAGAACATATGTAATCAGTTGTGCTTGAGTAGTACAGAAAACCCAGAACAGGAGTGTCATAGACTAAATTTGTATTTGTTGAAATCTTTCTTAGTCTACTCCTGTTCCCTAGCCAGAGAAGACAGATATTTTAAAAGTTCCATCAAAGAGATCACAGTTGAATAAGTGGCTTTTTGAACTATTGATAAATTGTTTCATTTTCATTTTCTATGTAACCAGACTCATAGTGTTTTGTTTCCAGAACACTTACAAACTTCATATTTTTGCTATTAAAGTATTGGATTCTTTTGCTGTTATAGGAGAAGTATTTTAAGGGGAGGATTTGTTCCTAGTTTTCTTTAGCTGAATTTAAGTTTATTTGAAATTTTGTGTGATTTAGTGTTCTGCACAGAGTTTGGTTGTGGGTTTTTTTTTTTCTCCCTTTAATTTAACTTGAACAGCTTGATGAGAGTTTAATAGAATTTGTTTTAAAGTTATTGCTGACCTTGAATTAAGTGGAAGCCAATATATCCCATGCAGGTGTGGGCTTCAATTTATGGCAAATATGTTTGTCTTTACAGTTATGCATAATTTCCAAATTCCAGAAATTACTTCTGTTTTATAGCTGTACCTTCTAAACCCATCATAAGGAGGGCTCTGTCAGCATTTCTATTACATTCTTTTCTTTATAGAGGTTTATAACATGGTCATAAAACTCACTCCAGGATTAGTTTTGGCAGATAAACTCTCATCTAGGGAAGAAAGGTGTTATTTTTTACCAACTGTTTAAAAAGAATATATCAGCTTGTCTCTTCTCATACAATTGGAGTTCATAGACTCCTTTTCTGCTACAAAAGTCTCCTTCTCTAAAAAGAGGATGTCCTAATTACCCTTTATATATTTGTACAATAGAACCTCTCCTTTCCTTCAGAAGAACTATATAGTGGGAAAAAAAAGAGAAAAAGAAAAGAAAAAAGCTTGCTTGGACACTAAAGTTCAACAGACATGAGTTCAAATCCCAGTTCTATGACTTACTAGATAGGAGATTGTGAGTGAGCTACTTACCATATATAATAAACACTTAATAAGGGGTAGCTATAGAGGCATATACTGTTCATAATTTTTAGTCCTTTTATCACTCATGAACTTAATGAGCTCTGTAATAAATGCATATCTCTAAATAATGGATTAAATCTGCTCCTTCATTTACTCATTCAGCATTTATTGAGCATTAGATTCGTTGCTAGAGATACAAAGGCAATATAACACAGCCCCTGTCCTCAAGGGATATGTAGCTCAGTAGGCAGAAGTCAGACTTCTAAGGAGACAAAGTACAGAATATTTAATGCTTCCCTAGAGGCTTGGACAGCTCAGAGCAAAGTCACTTTACTCAGAGTAGGGCATCACTGAAGGTTTTTCTAGGGAGTAAGTAGAAGGGTAGATATTTCTGAACTGAATACTAAAGGAGAGTTAGGAGATAGATAAATATGCTTGTGTCCTGGGAACAGCATGTGCAAAGCATAAAGAGGAAAAGACTGGCATACCCTGGGAAATAGAATGTGACTGCAGTTAAGAGTATAGAGGGATATGTGGGGAGCAAAAAGGTGAAATGGAAAGATGTGACTAGTTCTTCTCCCTTGTGGTAAACCTGCTAGGCTCTCCCTTGGCTCAGATATCCCACATGTCAGTCATACAATCCTCTATTTTGGTTTACACCTTTATTTTGATGAAGTGTACTCTTTAGTAATGTTCCAAATAAAAATAATAATAATAAAGTGTGTGAGAGGTATAATTTTTAGAATATCTTATTTGACTTAAAATGGCTTTATTCTACCCTCTCCTTTCAGATATATTTTAGCTCCATTTATAATTTTAAGAAGGAAATTATTTTTCTTCAAAATTTTGAAGTGTTGCTCTATTGTCTTTAAGCATCTGATAGTACTTTTGGGAGATTGCATAACCTTCTTATATCCAATATTTGTCTATAACTTCTACTCTTCACTTTAGAAGATTTTAGAATATTCTGTTTGGCCCAGTGTTTCTGGACTTTTTTACTATTTTTATTCATTGTTCTAGATAATCTGTATAACCGTTAATACCAAAACTCATAGTCTTTAGAACTAGAAATTTCCTTAAATACTTTATTATTGTTATTTTCTTTTCTCAGTGTTTTAGAACTCCTCTTAATCCAATGTGAGACAATATTGTTATGCCCTCTAGTTTTTGTATCCTTTTACTCATTTTCCATTATTGTATCCTTTGACATGTTTTCTAGTAATTTTCTTAATTTCATCTTTGAATCCTTCTATTGATGGCTTATTTTTTTTTTAATTTGCCATTATGGTTTTCATTATTAAGGACCAATTTTTAGAGCTTTTATTTATTTTTTTGATGTTTATTTATTTTTGAGAGAGAGTGAGTGGGCAAGGGACAGAGAGAGAGAGAGGAGGACAGAAGATCTGCAGCACGCTCTTCACTGACAGCAGTGAGCCCAAGGCGGGACTTGAACTCATGAACTGTGAGATCATGACCTAAGCTGAAGTCGGACCCTTAACCCACTGAGCCACCCAGGTTCCCCTCAAGGACCATTTTTATTCTCTAAATAATTCTTCAAAAATAACAGTATAATTTTGCTATGAGAGGATATACTCTCTTATCAACCTGAAGATAATGATTATACTTTTCTGAATTATTTGCCTCATCCTTGTTTCATTATATTGGCTAGTTTTGTTCTCTGTTTTCCATATTAGGGAATTTCTTCAGATGCTTTGTAATCCTGATTGTCTATTTCATGATTAAATTTAGAAAGTTAAGAGGTAACTTGAAGCTATGAATAATTAGGTGGTGTTTGTTGACTTTGGTTTTCACTGTGTATGTCACTGGGCAAGCCATTTGTTGGAACTTCCTTAGATAAGCATTCTTTGACATTTCCTTTAGATTGGTCAGATTTCCCAGAGAAAGCTCCTTCAAACTTTTACTAGAGAGTAGAGGTCTGTACTGATATTATGGGAGCTAGTATTCTGTAAAAAGTGTTGAGATTCTTCGCGTTAAGCATTCCAAATTCATACATTAATTAATTTGAGGTGGAAATCAGGTTAGTTTCTGGAATTTTCCCTGCCAGCCTGCAATTCTGTCTAGGGTCAGGTAAATTTCTTTCTCCTCATATATCAGATTTCCAGTTTCCATAATGTTGTTGATTTTTTTTCTCTTGTTCTTTCCATTCTGTGTGTTTATGTCTAAATAGCAAACAAATGAACGTTCTATTAATAGTTGTAGTGGTGTTTGGGAGGAAGAAAAATTACATGCATGGGTTCAATCTGCATTCTTAACTTGAACCCAGTTCTCTTGAATATACATCCTTCCAACTTTTCCTTTGGGACACATGATAACCTGTATTTGTTGAAGTCCCTAATTTTTTTAACGTTTATTTTTATTTATTTCGAGAAAGAGTGAAAAAGAGCATATGGAAGTGGGCGGGGGAGGTGCAGAGAGAGAGAGAGAGAGAGAGAGAGAGAGAGAGAAAGAGAAAGAGAATCCCAAGCGGACTTCAGGCTGGGAGCACAGAGCCAAGTGCGGGGCTCAGTCTTAGAAACTGAACCCTGATAAAGATCTGAACCAAACAAATCAAAAGCTACCAGATACTTGACCTACTGAGTCACCCACGCAAACCATGGTTGAGCTCATTAATTAATCTACATTGCAAACCCAGCGTTTTTGTTTGTTTGCTTGTTTGTTTGTTTTTCCCTCTCTCCTCAGTCCTCATACTTGGCCAATCAGCAGCCATGACACAGGTGAACAGTCTTTCCTCCTTAAAACACTTTCTAAAATTGGCATTTAGGAAAACTTATTTTCCTGGTTTTCCTTCTAATTCTGTGACTTCTTAGTCTGTCACTTTTTCGAATATCTCTTCATCCTCTCTATAGTGGACTCTCCCAGGATTTAGTCCTTGGATCTCTTTACTTTTTTTTGTCTCCATCTCTTCATGTTCTTATCTAGTGAGTGTCCTGACTCTAAGCACCATTTATATGCTGATGACTCCAACTTGTATTTACAATCCTGATATCTCTCCTGAACACCAAACTCAAATATCCAATGTCTACTCCTGGGCGTATAAAAGTATCTCAAACTTAATGTCAACCAAGTTGACATTGATCTCCTTCCCCAAATCAATCTTTCTTTTCTGTGATCTTCCCTGTTATTATATATAGTAACTCCTTTCTGCCAATCACCCAAGCTGAAGTTTGAATTGTCCTTGACTTCTTTTCCTCATACACTTCATCTAAATGAGAAATATAGTTGACCCTACCTTTAAAATATATCAGGCATCTGATCTCTTCTCTTTATTTCCATTGCTATTACCCTCATTTAAACTACCATTTTCATTCACTTGATTATAGTAATATCTTCCAAGTGGTCTGCCAGCTCCTTCTTTTGCTTTCCTTCCAAAAGAGCACTCCAGGGTCCCCAGTTAGGTCAATGCAAAAAAAAAAAAAATGTGATGGTCAACAAAGACCTGTATGACCTTTGTTTCCTTTACCTCCCATCCCATATTACCTTTCTGACCTTCTTTTCTTTTTGGTCCTATTTTGCATCACTCCAGCCATTGTCTTCTTGTACTTCCTTGAACATATCTTCTTGCCTTCATCAGAGCACCTCTGCACTTGTTGTTCTCTCTGCCTGGAACATCCTCCATTCCCACCCCTACTCTTTATCAATAGATACACCTCTGTCAAACTCTAGTTAAAGGTCACCTTCTCAAGAAAGCCCACCCCATCTAAAATTGCAATTCCCTTTTTAAAACAGCAACTCTCCCCACCCACTCATCATTCTATATATAATTTGCTTTCACCTTTCCTCAAGAACTAACATATTACACAATGTACTTATTTATTTTGTTTAGTAACCACTAGATTATAAGATCTGTGTAAGAATTTTCATCTCTTTTGCTCACTGATATACCTCCAGTGCTTACAACATGGCCTGACACAGAGTATGATCTTGATAAATAAATGTTGGGTAACTAATTGAATGAGGTAGATTAGTTTCATTATCATTTTGCATTTGAGATTAAAGCTCAGGATTAAGTAACTTGCCCAAGGTCTCAAAATTCTTTAATGTGTGAAGCACAATTTAATTTGGATCTCTCTTGCTTCAGTGCCTATGCATTATCTAAAGAGTAAACTGCACCTGATAAGTAAGTAAGATAAAGATTAGAAATTGTCTAGTAGACTTAAGAACAAAGAAATTTTCTGGTGTCCTTGTCAGCAGCAATCCCAGGAAAGTAATGAGATAGAAGCCATAATGTAATAGGTTTAGGAATGAATGGAGACAAGTTTAACTGCTTCTTCAAGGCCATAAAAAAGGAAAGGGGTACATAGGGAGTATCTTTTTTTTTTCCTTTTTCTTCTTCTTCTTCTTTTTTTTTTTTTAGATGGGAGAATCATGAGTGTGTTGAAGTACCAAAGAAAATGAGAATGGATAAGATAAAAGAGGGAGAGGAGAAAAATGATGAAGAAAAACCACTGAGTGGATGGGAAAAAATGTGACGGGGAACATAGAAAGAACCTAGGAAGACAGTTTAATTTTTAAGAATTTTCATAGTAATGTTATTGTATCCATTCATTTATTCTTTGAATAAATATCAACTTATAAGGCCTTATGCACTGTTATAAGTCCTAAGCATAGAGTGGTGAATAAAAATAATATTATTGAGACTTTGCATTGTCTCATCCCATGCTCACAGCAGCCTTATGAAGTAGATGCAATTTTTAGCCCCATATTTTATTAATGCAGGAGGTGCTGAATTTTAAAGAAGGGAATGGACTTGCCCAAAGTAATTTATCTAGGAATTGTTGGTGTCTGCATTCCAATCACAGCAGTCTGAACTACAACCCATGCCTTTAGTCACCTTTTCTACTACTTATGAAAACAAAATTTATATTCTGGTGAGGGAGAGAAAAACAACCAAACAGGAAATCATTAAACACCCTACAAAGATTATTTTACATATTACAATGAGGATTAACATAGGTTTATAGGACACTTAGTGACTGGGTGATAAGAGAGAATTTCTCTGAGGAGGTGGTATTTAGGCTGATTAGAGTATAATAAGAAGCTAGCCCCTAAAAGACATGGGGAAAGAACATTCAAACCCAGAGGAGAGCTAGTTTCAGGACATATGTGGATTTAAGCTTTTTATAATTAAGAATGTAAAGAAGGTTAGTGTGTATCTGGAGAATAGGGAGTGAAGATGAAAAGTGTTGGCATCTCAGATCATTTTAAACAGGTATGTAGGGCCCAGATCAAGTGGGAGTTTGTGATTCTGTGGAGTTTAGATTTTATATTAGTTACATCGATGTGCCATTGGTAGGTCTTAAGTATTCATTTAGTGTGATGCAATTTATATTATTGAAAGATTATTCTGATTTTAGAGGAGCCTACTGAAAAGATTTCTTAATGGGTGAAGTATAGTAGAAATTGAAGTTAGCTTCTGTTTTAAGCATGCCCTCCAACCTACCAGTTTATTTACTATAAAAATAGAGCATATAAAGCCATTTCTATCATTTTCACTTGGTAACTATAAGGATATTCACTTCTTTCTAGTTTTTTGAAATGGAGAAACAGGTAAAACTGCTGGAAGAGAATATTGGCTAGAAAAGTAAATTCAACCTTAATTTTGTCAGTATTCACTAACTACTTATTGAGCCCCATACTAAGGGCTTGAGGAAACAGACCCCTAAGAAAAATATGGTATGTGCCCACATGGGGATGAAAACAGCCTGCTGAATGGTCAGTTAAATAGTAATCAAATGTTGATATTGTAATCACTCACTGCTTTTACCAACTGAATTAGTAATGTGAGTTGAATAAACTAATAAAAAGAAATTGAATTGGTTAAATTGAAGGATTTTGATTGACCATCTGATTAATACTTCATATAGACCAAGTAAAGAAAACAAATTTCACAAAGAATGAAACATAATATATGAGGTCCATAGATGTAGCTAGTCAACATGATTTCCAATCAGGAAAAAAAAAAGCAATGTAGAACAAACAAAGTACAAAATAATAATATTTAGGAGATGGGTTGAAGAATGACAGAACAAAATAATTAAAAGAATGCCATTTATGGGGCACCTGGCTCTGTCAATTAAGCTTCCAACTCTTGATTTTGGCTCAGGTCAAGATCTCACTGTTCATGAGATCAAGCCCCATTCCAGTTCTTGCTGAAAGTGGAGAGCCTGCTTGCAATTTTCTCTACCTCTCTCTCTCTCTCTCTGCCCCTCCCCCACTTGAGTGCATACACATGTTCTCTCTCTCTCTCTTAAAAATAACATTTTTAATGTTTTATAATGAACATTATTAAAAAAGCACTATTTGAAGTATACTTCAAAAAGATGAAATACAAAAATGGTTGCAGTAGAAAGATAATTTGTTTATAACCTTTGTTTTGTGAAAATTTATCTATTTGCAGGTTCTTCCCCCTAGGAAGCTGGGTAATGTACTCCGTCAAAACAAAGAACATGCCATAGAAAGTAGTATTGCCTGTTGGTTAAGAGTTTGGGCTTCGGTAACATGAAACAACAAGCAAAACAAAAAACAAAAACAAAAACAAAACAACACAATAACATTCTGGATTCAAACCCTATCTATATAGTTTATTAGTTGTGTGAACTTGAACAAGATAACCAGCAACACAGTGTCCCTCTTTCCAAAAGGAAAGATAAAAAATATAGAGCTAGAAAGTAACTTGATGCCATTTAATTCAGTAGTTCTATTTTACGGATAAGGAAATGTTGGCTCAGGGTTGGTAAATTATTTGTGTAAGGTCACATAAATTGCTCATGTTCAGAGGTTCACAATCACAACCATTCTGAGGACACATTCCCTTTTAGAACAGAGATGGCAGCTCTACATGGTGTCTGGGGTTCTTGGAAAACTTCGAAGCATCTCAATGAAAATTAAAGTACATCCACAGAAAACCCCAGCCATTGCATTTGATTAGTTTTTCTTTTCGTTCCTTGGGTTTGCCAGTTCATGAGTGCTACTTTCTTCAACTCCCTGCCTGAAATATAACTTATTTGTGAATTTTTTCAATAGGCCTGCAAACTTTTTGAAGCACACCCTATTTTATTTCTTTCTGCATTGTTCTGTGCGATTTCTTATGGGTGCACAAGGTGGAGAAAACTTTATCTCTATTTCCAATTAGGCTACTGCCAAGTATGTATAGAATCCTAAATGGGATAAATCAGTGATCCACAACACAAGGTCCATCTCAGTCTGGTTCATCTGAATACTTTTCATATCTATTTGCTTCAAGAGAGAACTTGAGTTTAAATGGGAACAGATGCAAGTGATTAAGCTAGAGTCAAAGTTTGGGGCTCTCTGATCCTCAAACATCAATACTGGCTTCATACTCCAGTGATATTTTTTGGAACATGGATATGCAGAAAGGTATGCTATTAATAGCAAAACATCATTTTTCCTGCTCTGTGGCAAAACCACAAATGCATTGGCCTTGTTTTTGTCATATCAGGCTTTAGTGCCAAAACATGAAGTCTATTAAAGACATTTGCCGTACCCATAGAGTGATTTGAACCCTTTTTAAATTTGCTCATCACTGACTTAATGCATAGTAAGTAGGCGATTAAAATGATTTTAGAATTGGCATATAAAGTATGTGGCCATTACAGCCATCTTTTCAGGAGTGGGAAAAACTCCTGCTGAAGCTACAGCTGGAAAATAATTTGCTGAAAAATCGGCTGAAGCGGGAGGTTCCAGCTCATTGAAACTCAATTTATTATATGCATAAATGACTCCTGGAACAGAAGAATATGTAGGCAGTACAACTAGACAAGGCAAATTCTGTGCTGATAACAAATGTGTAAAACTTCAATACCTATTGGAGAAGTGATAGCAGCCAAATTCTATACTTGCCAACTAGTAGAAAATGTGAACATGCTGTTAGATAATTAACATTTTCCTTATTATGCAGGACTGGGTAGTGAATGCACAACCCAACTTTTTCCCCCTCTGGATAACTTGCAATTTGAAAAAGCATTTGATTAAAGCAAAGCACAGTTTTCTGAGAAACTTTGTGATGTACTGTAAAGTTATGATATATTAGCCTGTGGTTCTAAGGTAACAGATCTGTAATCATGGACCCTGATTAATAAGATCAGATGAATAGTGGCTTAGATATTTTATCCTGCACAATTCTGTTAAAATTGAAACTGACTAGTGTTGGGGTGCTTGGGTGGCTCAGTCCATTAGGTGTCCAGCTTCAACTCAGGTCATGATCTTACAGTCTGTGAGTTCAAGCCCTGTGTTGGTCTCTGTGCTGACAGCTCAGAGCCTGGAGCCTGCTTCAGATTCTGTGTCTCCCTTTCTCTCTGCCCTTCCCCTGCTCCCTCTCCCTCCCTCCCTCTCTTTCTCTCTCTCTCTTAAAAATAAATAATATTTAAAAAAAAGAAAAAGAAACTAATACTGAAGAGTTAATATGCTGATGTTACTCCCAACTTGCCATATCTTACCATTACAAATCTGTGCAGTTAACACTTGATAGCAATTCTCAAAGCCATACAATGTAATGTATAATTCAAAATGGCCAATTATAATAATTATTAATATTACGACATTTTGAGGACTCATATACTTTTAGATGAAATATTTTTACAATTGAGTTGAATTCCCAACACTCGTTCAAATTTGAGATCTAATTTGAGCTCAGTCTAATCTTTAGAACTCCAGCTGTAGCCTGTTTCCTCTCAACATTGTAGCAAAGTTTCAGAAGGATGTAGTCTATTTTTTAAAGTTGCAAAAGTATTAGTATTCTTTTAACACTAAAAAGATGATTAGAGTAAAAAGTGAAATACCATCTTCATCCCACAGCACTGCTACTTCCCTTCACAAGGGTTAGATTTATTTTCTTGTGCATTTCTTACATTTTCCATCTAAAAAGGTTCATTTTTACAATGCATATATAGAAAGATGCTTACAAAAATATATAGTCGGGGGTTTCATATGTATGTGTGTGTAGGTATGTGCGAATCTGTGTGTGTTTTTACATAAATGTTTTTGAACAATGGTATTGCATTTTTCTCAGTTTAAATTACCTTATGGGGAAATTTCATAGATACAGATAGCTAAATTAATAGATCTACTGATAATGTAAATTATCTATCTATCTATCTGCTTCAAATGTATGAAAACCTTCCACATTATAGACAATTATTAAATATTATTCTATTCATGGAATTTAGAATATTTCATTTTTTATATAAATAATAACAGTGAACATCATTTCCCTTGACTAAAGCATAAGTATATATTTATTAGAAATCTACATGCAGAATTGCTGAGATAAAAGGAAGATACTTTAAAATTTTTTATAGATACTTAAAAATTGGTTTACAAGTATACATGAGAATTCATTCCTCTACATCTTCTTCAGCACTAGATATTTTCATTCTTACAGATATTTCATTGTTTTAATTTACAATTCTCTGATCACTCATTAGTCATTCCATTTCTTCCTTTATAAATTTCTTGCTCATATAAAATTCCATAGTTTTATTGGATCAGTTGTTTGTATTCTATTGAATTTTAGGAATTCTTTATATATTCTGGATATATTTATGCATGTGTGATTCATAGATACATGAGAAAGGAAGAGAGAAATGTTTTAAATATTTTAGTTTATACACTTATTTTCATTAGCCTTTGTGCCACGTTGCTTAGTGAAAGCCTAGCAAATTTTATAGTAATATATTATTTACCTGATATTGAAGACAGGATATCAGGATAGTAAGTGCTGAGCTCTGTTTCTTACATCTATCTCTATTTTTTATTAAATATTTCCAGATAGGAATTGATATTTACACTTTGCAATCATGAAAACTGAGGCTTGGTGAGATGATCTGATTTGCCTAAAGTCAAACATTAGACAATAAATCAGAATTCCAAGGAGATTATGGTGGCTCTCCTTACTGCATTGTGCTCCTGATACCTATATAGATCGTAATATTATCTATCTACATATGTATCATTTTGAAATCATTTAAACAATATCAAATGTTAAGCCTTCACATGGTACTCACCTCAACTGCCTTAGTGAGTGAAAATACAAGGAAATTGGCAATACGGTGAATTTTACGTGGTGTATGGCAGAGTCTTGAGACTAAATAATATGTCACAATATTTATAAGTTTTCCTCCCAACACATTAAGAAAACACTCTCATAAACACGGGTCTAGCTGCATCTGCTATTTTCACTTAGCATAAGGTTAAAATATGAGATATTTTACTTTATATATTGTATATTTCATTATTCTCCATTACAAACTCAGTGGATTCTTTCGAGGTGATCCATTATGCAATTTACTTTGGTATCGAAAATCCCAACTACAAACTTGCAATGAATTTTAACTAATACATCTTACATAATGTGTGTGCTGATTTACCCAGCACATTGAAATGAAGGTTGTCGGGCACTTATTTGATTGCTAGGAAAACTGTAAATAGTCAAAGTATTCAGCATAATTTCAGATATTAAAACTATTGTTCATCTTGATTTGATACCTTTGAGATTTGAAAATGGGCCGTATCTGCATTACAGTAGCTCAGTAGATGGAAGAGTGATGGGAAATGTTGTCTACCACAGCTGTGGCACTGGCCCCTATTTGCTAAATTTAACAAGATTGAAAGAAACACTTTTCTTTCCCAAACTGACTTTTCTCAGATTAATAATTCACATTCAATCCTGATTACATCTTATTGTCATCCTCTAGTATTAATTCCTGTACAATTTGGTTGAATGAATGTGAACTTGTCAGCCTCATTTTATAGAATTAATTGTGATTACATGTATGAATTTCAAAAATGTGGAATATGTTTAGTGATGTAAATTATATTTTCTACTATACTATGTTTTCATTGGGACAATATTTTATAGGTCTCCTAAGACTAAGAGAAGCTTCCAAATATATATATATGCTACCCTTATATAGCATATACATATATACTGTGCATTATATGCAATACTTACTGAAGATATAAAGGACTAAACCTAAAATATTAAAAAAGAAGAAAACCACTTGTTTCAACCAAACTATTACAGGACAGATTTTATATTATTTATTTTTAGGGGTAAGCCAGGTTCAAATTTAATGTCAAACATAATTTAGCATTCAAAATTTGAGGGGCGCCTGGGTGGCTCAGTTGGTTAAGCGTCCGACTTCGGCCCAGGTCATGATCTCACAGTTTGTGGGTTCAAGCCCCGCGTCGGGCTCTGTGCTGACCGCTCAGAGCCTGGAGCCTGCTTAAGATTCTGTGTCTCCCTCTCTGTATTCCTCCCCTGCTCATGCTCTGTCTCTCTGTCTCTCTGAAAAATAAATAAACATTAAAAAAAAAAAGTTCAAAATTTGAAATATGTGATTGTCCTTAGAGAAAATCTTAGAACACATGTCTTCTTGCCAAATTTGTATTTGCATAATAGTGAGCTATAAGGTTATAGATCACTTTGTGGCAGAGTGCCAACCCATAAACTGCTTGGTAAAGCTACTAAAAACTTCAATCTGAAATACATTTATCTCAGTTAGGAGTTTGAATCCTCTATAAAAAAAATGAAATGCACTAGAGTCTCTTAGTTCTTAAAAAAATGTGAGAGAGTAAATTCTAAATTCTGTTTATTTCCACATTTCTTCCTTTAACTGCTGCAGACATAAATGCAAAATGAATGTTGACATATTTGTTTAGCATCCCTGAACAGATTAAACTGCTTTAGAAGTTCTTCTGTAATCACGCTTGAAAAATGGAAGCTAGCATTCCCATCCCTGGATAGATGAAATTGTTTCAAAAAGTTTCTCATTAATCAGACATGAAAATAATATTATCAAAGTAGCAGTAGGTCCTTTGAAAAATACTTGAAATTTTCCTTACAACAAACTTTTGTATCTTCACTGTATAATGACTTTTTCTTTGTCATACACATACAAAATATTAAGTGTATAACTTGTTTATGTTGTTTATAGGTGAGTTGCTAAGTATGAACAAATATTGATCCATTGTGAAGTACAGTGTTTGTATATAAAGAACACTGGGCTGCCTGTAAAGTTGTCAATTGCTTATGATGTATCTTTGGGCAAATAAAATGGAAAGGAAATATAATTTTAAAAATCTGAAATTTGTTCAAGTGAATTGAAAGTATTTGGATGCTATTCTTCATAATAATTCTGTAAGTTTAACATTGCCTTAACCATTTTAAAGATGAGGAAACTAAATGTCAAAGTTATTAATTGATTTGTCTCATATCAGAGCTGTTAAGTGGTAAATATTCAATGTTAGATATATCTCACCCCAGAGTTCCTGTTCCTCCCATTCTGTGCTAGCTCTCCTAAACTAGTCTTCCCCTTCGTAAAATTAAGGGATCGATTTACATTATTAACATTTTTAGATTTTCTGTAGCTCTCATGTATAGGGTCTCTGATTCTTTATTTGATGTAATCTCTCCTTTCAAGATTGCGTCTATTGCCTGAATGTTACATAATACTTAGAAGTGAATTCTGTGAGGTGGTATCTCAGTGTGGTTTTGATTTGTATTTCCCTGATGATGAGTGACTTTTAACATTATCTCATGTGTCTTTTGGCCATCTGAATGTCTTCCTTAGAAAAATGTCTGGATTATTTGTTTTTGAGGTGTTGAATTTGGTAAATTCTTTATGTATTATGCTAAGTGGAATAAGTGTGTCAGAGAAAGACAGATATCATATGTTTTCACTCATATGTGGATCTTTAGAAACTTAAAAGAAGACCATGGGGGAAGGGAAGGGGAAAATACAGTACGTACAAACAGAAAGGGAGGGAGGCAAACCATAAGAGACTCTTAAACACAGAGAACAAATTGAGAGTTGATGGGGGTGTGGGGAAGAGGGGGAAATGGGTGATGGGCATTGAGGAGGGCACTTGTTGGGATGACCACTGGGTGTTGTACGCAAGTGATAAATCATGGGAATCTACCCCAAAAACCAAGAGCACACTTTACACACTGTATGTTAGCCAATTTGACAATAAATTATATTTTTAAAAAAAGTGAATGTGACACTTACTCCATCTTCCACTCAAATCCTCTAAATTCTTGCCAACTAGGCACTGAGACTTGGGATAAGGAATGATTCATCTATTATAAAAATGAATATTATTCCAAAAGTGTGAACTCTTGACTTTATTTACATCATTCAGCTAATGAGTATAAATGACTTGAATTTTGATAGGCACCATGCAAGAAAAGACATACATACACACCACTATATTTTTAGTATATTTGATAAATTTACTCATATGTTTGAAGGAGTCAGCAGTGAATCACTACTAGTTACAGTAGTTCCCTTATAGGTTTTGCTCTTTGCGTATTATTCTTTCTATACAATTATATGGCATTGCTAAATAGTGATCAAAAAGGAGAGGTCATATTCTCTTGGATTGAAGGAATGTTTTTCAATGAAAAATCTTCATAAATGAAATTTAATTTCTACTTTTCCCCACATGTAAAAAGTTACTGGATGCATCTCATTCATTTAAAAAAGTACATTTAGTATGGCTTAGCAAAAACTCTGAGCTTATTTTCAAAGAGGCAGTCATACTAAGGAGCAGCTTGAATAGTCTAAGAAGAGCTCACTATTTTAGTCAAATATCTCATGACACAAACAATGTCAAAATTATTCAGATGTCATGGACAGGTTTATGATTTTAACCATGATAGAGTAATGGATATCAGATTTGCCTCAATAAGTTATATAAAATTGGATAAAATATATGAGGCCACAATTTTAAGATCTGGGATAGTAGAAAGCTTGTGGAAGAGATCTTTGAGAAGGAAAAATGTAAAAAATGTGTTTAGCTTGCATTCCAGATTTTTACATGAAGATACTTTCCAAATGTGACACAGAGAAATGAAACTCAAACATAAACCAGAAGCCTTACTGCCTGGAGAAAATAGAAATCAGAGTTGCTCAGGTGCTGAAATTTGTGGGCTGGGGTATTAGAGACAACAGATCTGTGCAGAGAAGGTGTCTTAGAAATTTGCTTAATTTCCACCTGAGTATTTAACTAAATACTAATATGTGCATGTGATAAAACACTGCAGAACTTGGTAGAAAACAGCTCTTGAATGTCTGTGAGCTGAATTTTTTTTCCTGCAATTACACAATACTGGGAGACATCGGTATTTTTACTATCAATAATTAGAGAAATATTTCTGAACTTACCAAACATTCAGTTGATTCCACAGGATTCAGTCAATTCCACTGAATGCCCGTTCAGTTTGGTAGGAAGGTCAAACCTTAGCAGTAAGTCTGTGTAAATGTACTCTAACAGAGGTTAAAGCAAAATAGTGATGACTTAGCAACTGTTAAAGAAGGAAAACACAATTTAGTCAGACATAAAAGTAGTATTCACAATCGGTACACCTTGGTGGCTCAGTTGGTTAAGCGTCCAACTCTTGGTTTTCAGCTCAGGTCATAATCTAACGTTTGTGGGTTGGAGCCCCACATTGGGCTCCATGTTGACAGTGTGGATCCTGCTTGGGTTTCTCTCTCTCCCTCTCTCTGCCCCTCCCCTGGTCACTCTCTCTGTCTCTCTCTAAAAAATAAATAAAGAAATAAAGACATAAACCTTAAAAAAGTAGTATTCACAATATTGAGAAAACCTCTAAAAAGAGTAACTGTACCCTTTCTCCCTTTCTTCTTAAGAAAAAATAAAGACCTATAACTATGAGATAAAACAGTCAATAGAAATACCACCAAAGATTCTACATAGGTTGAAATCAGTAGTGAAGAACTTTGAAACAGCTATTACAAAAATGTTCAATACTTTAATGAAAATGTGTACAAAATGAATGATAGATGGAAAACCTCAATAAAGAAATAAAAAATATGATACAGAACCAAATGAGTTTTCAAAAATTGAAATTTGAAATGTCTGAAATAATCATTTTTCAGTATAGCTCAAATGAAGAGTAGACACTAAAGAAGAAAAAAAACTTTAACATACTTAAAGGAATATGAGAAAAAATTTAAACTAAAGCACAGACAGAAAATAAAACAAGAAAAACATGTGTAGTGAGTTGGGGGGGAGGAAATCATGTTGTTTAATGTATATGTAATTTAAGAAACAGAAGGAAAGTGATTTTTTCAAATCTAATAAAATATAAAACTGATAGATTCAAGGAAAACCTATAGATAGTCAAATTTTAAAAAGCAAAGACAAGGAAAAAATATCAAAAGCAGCCAGAGAATGATAAAGTGTTATATATAGGCAAACAATAGAAATGATTGCTGACATCTCATCAACTACAATGTAAGTCAGAGGACAATGGAGTTACATTTTTAAAGGACTAAAAAAAATGTCATGTAGAAATCTAATCCTACTGATTATGTCATTTAAAAATGAAGGTGAGGGGCGAGTGGGTGGCTCAGTAGGTTGAGTGTCTGACTCTTGATTTTGGCTCAGGTCATGATCTCAGGGTCATGGGATCGAGCTCCAGTCTGAACCAGCTGAAGATTCTCTCTTTCCCTCTCTCTGCCCCTCCCTCAATTATGTGTGCTCTCTTTCTCTCCAAATAAATAAATAAAATTAAAAAATATAAAAAAGGACAGTGGAACAAAGATTTTTTCACATAAGCTAAAGCTGAGATAATTTGTTAAGAATATATTAAAGAATATTCTTCAGGGTTAGTTAAAAATGATATCAGAAGATACCTCAGGTCTACATGAACCAATAAAGAGTACAGGGAACTGTAAATATATTAGTAAATAAAAAATATTTATTAAAGAATCTATATCCATTTGTTAGCAAAGCGTTTTTACTTAAATCATATGTAAAATAAATATACAGAATAATATTACAAAGGACTAGGTGGTGACAAATGGAATTGTGTTGTTGGAAGCTTCTAAAATTATATTTGAAATTGTAACTATTAATCCTTAATATATTTTATCATTAATGCAACCACAAAAATTAAGTCAAAGAGTTATAACAAAAAGGTATAACAACACACCAAGAGAGGAGATTAAAAAAATGATCAGCAAACAACATTTTACTAATTTAAAAAGAGGAAAGAAAGAAGAAAAAAAAACAAGAGAAAGGAACAGAGGGAGGAAATAAGCAAATAGATAATATAACAGATGGTAGAGTTAAAATCAACCTTATCAATAATTATACAAAATACTAGAGGCTCCTGGGTGGCTCAGTCAGTTAAGCATCTGACGTCGGCTCAGCTCATGATCTCATAGTTCATGGGTTCAAGCCCCACATCGGGCTCTGTGCCAGCTTGGAGGCTGGATGGAGCCTGCTTCAGTTTCTGTTGTCTCCCTCTCTCTCTGCCCCTTCCCCACTCACACTCTGTCTCTCTCTCTCAAAATAAATAATATGTTAAAAAAATTAAAAATACTAATTGACAAAACTTTCCAATTAAAAGCATTAATTGCAAACTAAATATTACAATTCAAATATATTCAACTTACAGAAAAATTACATTTAAATTGAAGAAGTCAGAAGTAAAAAGATGAAAACATATATTCTATGTGAACACTGATCATAAGAAAGTTACAGTGCATACATTATTGCCAGAAAAGTAGACTTTAAGACAATCCGTTCTACCAGTAAAATAGAGGAATATTTATTAAGGATTAAATTTATAATGTATCAAGAATTTATAGTAGTCTTAAATTTGTATGTGCCTAGTAATTGAACTTCAAAATATATAAAAAACTGAAATTGACAGAATAAACAAATTTTCATTCAGATATGAATATTTAATATCTTTCTAAAATTAATAAAGCAAGATGACAGAAAATCAGTTAAAGTATATTTAATCAATTTGATAGAGTATCAACCAACTTGAACTAATTGACATTCACAGATAAATCTAACCAATATAAAAATTACATATTCTTTTCAAATATACTTTATATTTTCCACAAAACAGACTCTATTAAATGCCATACAATATTTTTCAATAAATTTTAAAATATTTTACCTATCTAGAGTATGTCTTCTGATCAAAACAGAATTACATTAAAAATCAACATTAGAACAATATTTGAAAAAAATTCTCAAAATATTGAAATTAAACTAACATTGTGAAATTCCTAATATCTCTAAGTCACCTTTGGGTCAAGGAATAAATCAAAAATAACATTACATAAAAACGTATATGGAAAAAAATTATGTATCAAAATCTGTGGACATCAACAAAAGCAGTGCTTAGGGAAGTGATTATATTAGAAAAGATGAAAGTATAAAATTTATGATCATCTTAAGAAGCCAGAAATAGAAAAATAAATTAAATGCAATGTAAGTAGAAAGAAAAATAATAGATAAGAATACAGCCATATATAATGTAGACACAGTGGGGAAATGAAGAAAATTTAAAATTGGCATTTTAAAAATATTAAAATTTTTATCTGTACTGCTCACAAAAAAAGGAGAAAACAAGTTGACTCAATGAAAGCATATCATTAAATATCCTAGTGTTACTAAAGGAAATATGGGAATTTATAAGCAACTTGATTATTTTGATTACATGAATAATTTTTTTAAATGTTTATTTAATTTGAGAGCGGGAGGGGCAGAGAAAGAGGGAGAGAGAGAATCCCAAGTGAGCTCTGTGCCACCAGGGCAGAGCCCCACACAGGGAATGATCCCATGAAATGTGAGATAATTCCCTGAGCCGAAATCAAGAGTTGGATGCCTAACCAACTGAGCCACCCAGGTGCCCCTGATTACATGAATAATTAAACTGAACTATATATATTATCAAAACTGACACTGGTAAGAACAAAAAATGTGAATAGCCTTATATCTATTAAAAAATTAGATTTGTACTTGAAATTAAGAATTTGCTCACAAAGACAAGTCCAGACCCAGAGGTATTAAGAAACACATAATACCAATACTACATATTTTTTTCAGAAAATAGAGAAAAGAGGGAATAATTTGCATCTCACCCTGATCATGATGCCAAAATCAATCAAAAACATTACAAAAATTTTAAAAAACATATATTTTATGAATATTCATGTGAACCCTAAAATATTCACAACTTGAATCAGTACCAAGTACTGGAGAGGACATGCTGCATCCACTTTGGAAAACAGTTTATTTCTTATTCATTTAAATATATTCTTATCAGTTAATCCAGACACTTAGGTATTTATTTACTCAGAAGAAATGAAAACTTACTGACATGAATTGCAATGAATGTATTAACTTGTATATGTATTAACTTGTATTTGAACATTAATAACAAATGTCTTTATAGTAGCCCAAAGCTGAGGGGGAAATGCACACAGTAGAATGGAAAATGCATAAGTATACAGATGATCTTACAAAGATACTCTTGAGTGAAAGAAGATATATGTACTTCTTACTTGTATGAACTGTATCATTACACTTTTATTGAGTCCAAACTATCTACGGTATGAGAAGTCAAGATGGCATTTACTCTGGAAGAGGCAATTAGCAAAGGGACATGATAGTACTTCTGGAGTTCCAATGATATGTTTCTTGATTTTGGTGCTAGTTGGAGAACTTTCCTTATTTTGCAAAAATCCATTGTGCTATAAACTTACTCATTTTTTAAAAATTGCACTAAAAATCACTGGATTTCAGAAAGGGTCATATAAGCTTGAGGTAAAATTGAGATTTAATTTGGTTTTTGGAATTTTATTAGAATTACATTATCCCAAATATTTTTTATTCTCATGGTCATTTTGTACACATCATCTAATACAATAATTAGATAGTAGAAGGCATACAATATATTGGATTCATTGCTTCAATACTGAAATTCTAAGGAATTGAATTAAGAGCATATCATATGGAACAAAATTGAATTGTGCACCATTTTATTTTGAGTGATCCTAACATTCTTTTCATTGTCTATGTATGGTGAGCAGAAAGATGTGGAGGTAGCATCTCCTATAAATACTATTTTTGTTATTCATATATGTTTTTATATGTCCTTTGAACTGCCTTAATTAATCTTTGTCCTTAATTTTGCTCCAAATGTGCCTTAACTTTATATTTTAATACAGGTTGAGTGCAAGATGATTGACTAAAGTCTATAAAATTGGTGAAAATATATCAAAAAATGAATTTATTTTTCAAAGAATTTCTCCCTTATGCACATGTTTTAATGTTTAAAAAATGTTTATTTATTTATTTATTTAGAGAGAGAAAGAGAGAGCAAGCAGGGGTGGGGAGGCACAGAGGGAAGGAGAGAGAGAAAATCCAAACAGGGTCCACATTGTCAGCATAGAGACTGATGTGGGGCTTGATCTCATGAACCATGAGATCATGACTGAGCTGAAATCAAGAGTTGGATGCTTAACTGACTGAGCCACCCAGGCACCCCATTACTTATACAAATTTTCTGCCTGTCCCCTGCCACTCACCTGTGTTGAAGAGTACAACATATGTTCATTGTGTTATGTGTATAGTTTGTGTACAAACTACAGTGTTTATTTTCAAAATGTTACTCATCATTTGTATGAACTTTTTTTACTGTTAATTGATATATTTTTCTACCTGTAAATATTGTGTATCTTGAGTTAGTTTGGACTGCATCATAATGTTTTCTTTTTACAGTTAAAGGAATATATGTTTTCTTATCATGACTTTTTCACGTAGCAAGAGAGTTTTTAGGAATAAATTGAAGTGACTAAGCAAGATATGGCATGTATGATCTTCCAAGAACACCAGTAATTTTAATTACAAACAGAAATTGCTGCCTATGTTTTCCTTCAGTA
This sequence comes from Cryptoprocta ferox, assembly GCA_028646485.1. Classification (NCBI taxonomy): domain Eukaryota; kingdom Metazoa; phylum Chordata; class Mammalia; order Carnivora; family Eupleridae; genus Cryptoprocta; species Cryptoprocta ferox. Next base: position 91,612,118 of record CM053572.1, on the reverse strand, counting down.
ATTTTATACTTTAACATCTTATATTTAAATCTTCAATCCATTTTGAGTTTATTTTTGTGTGAAATATAACGAAATGGTCCAGTTTCATCCTTTTACATGTGGTTGTCCAATTTTTTTTCAGCACCATTTATTGAAAAGACTGTCTTTTCCCCATTTTATATCCTTGATCCCTTTGACATAGATAAATTGACCATATATGTATACCAGTTTACTTCTGGGCACTCTATCCTGTTCTGTTGATCAATGTGCCTGTTTTTGTGCCAGTATCATAAGGTTTTGATTACTATAGCATTGTATGTATCTTGAAGTCTGGGAATGTGATACCTCCCGCTTCTTCTTAAGATTTCTGGGGCTATTTGGAATCTTTTGTGGTCCCATACAAAGTTTAGATTATTTCTTCTAGTTCTGTGAAAAATGGTATTAGTATTTTGATAAGGATTTTTCCAAGTCTGTAGATTTCTTTGGATAGTATGGACATTTTAATGATATTAATTCTTCTAATCCATACCATGATCTTTCCATTTGTTTGCGTCATCTTGAATATCTTTCGTCAATGTGTTATAGTTTTCAGAGTATAGTTCTTTCATCTCCTTGGTTATTTTTGTTTTCCTAGGTATTTTATTCTTTTTGGTGCAATTGTAAATGAGGTTGTTTTCTTGATTTCTCTTTCTGCTTCTTTATTATTAGTATATAGATATATAATTCTGTATGTTTATTTTGTGTCCTGCAACTTTAATGAATTCATTTATCTGTTCTAATAGTTTTTTGGTGCAATCTTTAAGGTTTTATATGACTATTATGTCATCTGCAAATTGTGACAGTTTTATTTCTTCCTTATCAATTTGGATGCCTTTTATTTCTTTTCATTGTTTGATTGCTGTACTTAGGACTTTCAGTACTATGTTGAATAAAAGTGGTGAGAATGGACATTTCTGTCTTTTTTTCTGATCTTAGAGAAAAAGCTTTCAGTTTTTCTCTAATAAGTATGATGTTAACTGTGGATTCTTCATAGATAGACTTTATTATGTTGAGGTCTATTCCCTCTAAACCCACCTTGTTAAGAGTTTTTAAACATGAGCGAATGTTGTATTTTGTCAAATGCTTTTTCTGCATGTTTTGAGATGAGCATCTACTATTTTTATTTTTGTGTTATACACTAAATATTTTCTGTGACACATTTTGCTCCATGTAGTTTCAATAAAATTGTAAAATGATAAGTAGTTATCAAACAGTCATGTTTGAAGTTTTATTCTAAAGGTGTATCTAAAAGATTTTAGCTAACCATACAAATATAAAATAAAATTTGTTCATTCAGCCATAGTAATTTTCGGTAGAAATCAGAAAGCTTAATATGGAAACTGAATCACGACACTTGTGAATCTGATAGGACAGGGGAAGGTTAGCAGGAAAAAAAAAAAAGAAAGAACCGAATATTTCTACTAATTCAAGTATAACTTCTAGATTTGCCCATGGCAAATTGTTGATCAGATTCTTTAATGACACTTGAAATATCATTTTTTGAATATATTACTAAAATGTTCACTGAATTGACAGGCAGGGAGAGAAACAAGGGTAATTTACATAGAGGTAAAATTTATTCTTAAAATAAGTCACAAAACAACTTTGACATATTTACTGAAATTCTTGACAGTACTAATTTAAAGTTGGCACTTTATCAAAAACTTAACAAAGAATGATACAGGTATATGTGAATAGACAAATGTCCCTATAAATCACATTACCAACATAATGAAAATTGGCCACCTTGTTAGGTTAATGAGAATATATATTTTTATTAATACGTGAAGATGATGTGTTATGCTTTTAAAATTTTAAATTGTCTAAAAGTTTTGAAGCAGGATTTAGTTTTTTTCTCTTAGTTCTTATTTTAAAGATTAAAATTTCCCCTAAATAAACTAAACTAATATTATTATATCTCCTGGATCTGTAAGGGATTAAGTCTCCTTTGCCTCTTAATTTAAAAAAATGCTTTAAATTTGACTTTGGTGTAAAAATATAATTGTCAGAAGGAGATGCTGCAGAAAGTTCTTTGAACAAGATTAATGCAATTCTATATTTATTATTCTTGCCTTAAGCATAAAATCCAGAACTCCATGATGACATGTACTATCTCAGAACACACTTTTTAATACATCTATTTTGAGTTATCTCAAAGTTTTCGAAGAATGAGTATTAAAGTAGGAATCTGATTCAAACTGGAAGTCTCAGAAGTAAGTATCCAAACCATTTTCTTAGAAGGCAAAGATCAGAAGTGGTAGAGATGCACTTAGATTCAACTCACGATATCCCTTGAGCTTATTAAAACAAATATTGTTTAATTAAAAGAATGTATTGAACTTGACAGCCCAATATCATAGTAAAGTGCACTATAGTTTGCAATTTCCATTCCTCTTTTGAAACTTGCTTGGTGTAATTATTTTGCTTATTATCTCTTTTCTTGAGGGTAGTCAGATATTTATTGTCTTTTCTTGCCTGGTATATTATGAGATTATTATTATTATTTTTTTTTTGGTTTAAGTGACAGATACCTCCATCAGACTAGATTGTACTGAAAGAAAAAGACAAAAAGCAGAATTTACCAGAATACAGACCATCTCAATCAAATGTGAGGAAGTACAATTCTTCCTTCAAAAAGGAATGAACAAAAAACTGTAAGGGCAGGAAGGTATCTCCGGTGCTGTAAGCTCTTCTACCTCTACTTTTCTGTGGACATATGCTCACTTCACTCCTTACACACTGGCTTTTCCTGCTTTGGTGCTCTAGTTTTAGGGAGTGTAGACTCTTGTCACTACATAAACTCTTCATTCTAATTCTAAATACCAGGTAGATAGAATATGATCCAGTTTGGGTGAAGTGGTCACTATTAATCCAGTGGGTGGTAGCCAAGGCTGTAAGAAAACGTACACTATTCATTCAACAGAAGTTTTAGGATAAGAATTGAAGCAGGAGACTTGGGAGCAGTGGATGTGGGTAGTAAGAGAGGGCACAGGGGTTTGCCTAATAAGTGGTTTTAGGTAAAGACACATAGATTCAACAGGCACACAGAAATATATCCTACATTTACAGTGACAGTGTTCAGTTGTCTGCATAGGTTAATTTGAATAGTTCCTTGTGTACAAAATTTGTACCTGTAATGAAAAGTTACCCACATATGCAAATCTCATTCATATCAATAATCTTAAAGGTTTTTAATACTATGAATTTTATTATAAAATTATAATTTGCTTCTATAGAATTTGAGATAAATTCCCTAAGATCCTTTGAATCATTAACAGATAAATGACATACATAAAGTAACTTTAAATATTTCTGAAATAATTAAGAAAAGATTGCTACCTGGTCATTGGCAACAAAATATAATTGAAAGAATAAACAAATGACGGAAATAATAAACTGAATATTAATAGAGTAGGCTAGTTTGTTTTTATTTGTCTTTTATGGATGCTCTAAAGAATTTTTTTCAAGTTAAATCCAGAGGTGCTGACATGGATCGCCCATGCTTTACTTGAATGGAATTTTTCATGTTTCCTTACTAGAAGGCCAAGACCAAAAATCTAACGTGCATTTGTTCAGAACCTTCTTCACCTTCTGAGACAAGCCAAATACTGCCAGGTTCTCAGAAACAGGCAGAATGTTGCCAGATGAAAATGTCTGCAAGATCTTGCTTTCTTATTTCACCTGCTGGTCTTAAGGAAACAGCTCCAGTGGAAACCTCCCATTGCCTAGCGTATGATTTTTCTCCTCCTAAGGAAGCTCGTCAAAAGTGCATCCAGCCCTCACTGATAACAAAGGTATGATAATAGTCTTTGGATGACTGACTCAGAATTCATTGCAGATTATAGCATTTTTCCCAACTACCCAATTTAAATTTTGAATCAAGAAACAAAGGGTAAGTGTTCTTTCTTTTTCCCTTTTAACTTTAAGTGGCCAGAACCACACATGCACTTTGATGGTTTCATCTTAAAATGCCATCAAAGCAAAAGGCTTCTGGCTCAGTATTTATCCAATGATGAGAGATCTCAAAAATTAAATTCAAGGTCCTAGTGACAGGAAAGAATGTGACTGTGTAGGCTACTGTATTTTTGTTTCTTTTCGTGACACCTGAAAATAATTCTGAATAGCATTTAAATGAAGTGCTTTATCCCTTTTTTAAATCAACACATTTAGCACCAGAAAACATTATCTTGGCTTCTAGTGACATAATTCCTCATCTCAACTGGTAATTTAAGAATATGGAATAATTCAGTGTATGGTATGTACTGCATCTTGACTATAACGATACATCAGTAAGTGAAGGAGATACGAACAAAAATTTGGTTGCTTTGAAAAATTAAGTTCTACCATCGAGACAATGAAAATCCCCTAAATGGATCCCCTAAATCCTCTGTTTTGAAACGTGAACAATCACTTGGTGTTGTGTAGAAGCAAATCTAGCTTGGCCAAATTCCTGTCATCTTAATACCAACATCTTGGTAGGGAGACACTAAAGATAAGGGCAGGTTTGTTTTATGATATGAGTCAATCAGAAAAGGTGATCAAATGCAGGACAGTTTAATGCATGAGAAAAGGAATTTCTAGAAAGCCCTGTAAATCATACAGGATCACTAAGTTGGAAGGTCAAATTAACTTAAAGAAAACTTAGCCAACAATTCCTTCCTTTCACAGATAAGGAAATTAAAAAGTGAAGGAATAGGGAAAATGACCCACCATCATAGGACTTGCCCTTAGCCTACAGTTTTGTTCTGTTTCATATTCTTCTACTAAGTCTTGCCTCGGTTAACTATGTATAAAGATTTGGGCAAAGTCAAAGTACTAGCCTTCTGTAATCATCAAGTTCTTTTAAGTGTCTTAGATCATGTGTCTTTCTTACTTTATTCCAGGTGTGATATATGATATTCAAAGACGTAGTAGAATGCTTCTCTTTACACTAAATCAAGACCTCCAGTTAAAGTTATGTTTCATTATAATGTTATTTCCTGATATGAAGTCAGACTAATGGGATTTTGGAAAAAAAAAACACAAAACTTTCAGGCTTGTTATTTAACTAGATACAGTTTGTTTCCAAGAGGTTGTATAGTACTGGGGTTTTACTTGACTTATTATTTTTCATGACACTTAGTAACATTGCAGTAGAGTCCTGGTGATCATGGATATACAAACTAAACCACCGTCGAGCTATGTGAAAAGGACATTTGATAAACAATCATCTTGACCTCATGGGGATACTTTAAACTTTTCTTTTAGTGAAGCTTTCATAGTAACACCATTTTATCTTTCAGTGTCTACAGTACATATAACAGCTAAGTCAATAGACATTTCTCTAATTCAGGCAAGCTAACATTGTAATACAATTACATTTTCTAAAACATTTTCCCTGTGTTTGTTTTGTAAATTCATTTTGAATAGCCACATTATATTACTAAATCTGTGTTCATTTCTTTAAATTGAAAAATTAAATAAAAGCCACTAATGTAAAGGTGCATGGCTATTTGCAAGAACTATACATCGACTGTTTAAAAGACAAGTGTACATTAGATTAGACATTTGAATCCATTGCAGAGATTTTATACCCCAATGATTTTAGAATAATCAATTAACATTTTATTAACATCAATGATACTAGTTTTGATAGCTAAAAAGTATTCCTGAAGTTGTCAGAACCTTCAGAAAATGTATTTTTAGCACCTTCTAGAAAAAACCTATTGTAAAACTACCAGGCCTTTATATGGTATCGTATAAGCCAGCCATATAGGTTGTCTCGTTTTAATTGTTAACTGCCTTCAAATAAAAGCTTCTTCCAGATGTACTAAAGGAAACAGTAATCAAACCTAAGGCTCACCATCTTTAATATATGCTGCTCCACTTGGATTTTTTCCTTTGAATTCTTAATTAAAAAAGTCTTTTAATGAGAGGCAGCTTGAGTGTGAAGCTGTCAGTTCTACCCTTGTCCTTGATGCATACCAAAAAAAGGGGGGGGAGAGATTTCACTTTTAAAAGAAGCTCCACTTTCTTGAGACATTTGTATTCAAACACGACTCTCTCTTTCTCCTTCTTTCTCCTGGGAGAACAGCTCTACTCTTCAAATGAAAAAGAAATAATAAAACACATCAGGAACAGCAGACCTCAGACCTAACGTTTCTCTCCTTGTCTTGGAATGTTATTTCCATATAGAAAGCTACTCTAATGGGACACTTGTAAATGGCAGGGAATTTAGCCCTTGTGGAGTCCTCTCCAGAAATTGGATTTTTGCTTAAGCAAACAGCAAACCATGCAGCGGGGGAAAAGCTATTTATTTGGCTGCCTGTTGAAGAGTCTTACAAAAATACAATTCAGTCTGTTCTGACCGTTGAGTCAATCAGCATACACTGGAAAACAAAATCCAGTTACTCGTATAAGGTATCAGACAAGCTCTTTCATGTAACAGTTAATCTCAAATACACTTTAATGATATTTTTCTTGATTACCCTTTTCTTAGATATAACAGCTTTTCCAGTTTACTTTCACATTAAAGAAGGGTAAAAGGCTTATACAAGCCGCCGACTTCTACCCAGTCTTTTGAGGGATTATTTAGAATCTTTGCTGTTCAAATACAAGCAAATTTATACTAAGGAAAGTTAATCTTCAGTTTACGACATTTAATAATGTCATTCAAAACACCTTATGACAACACGTTTACCTTCTTAAATCAGATTTAGATTCTAAAAGGTTCTTATGATTTATATGAAAAATGTTTCATAATTTTCTCATTTGCTTCATAACTTATGTATCAGAGCATCCTTCTACACACACTGATGCTTTTCTTCTTTAAGCAAGTAACCCCCACCATAAAATATATGTGTGTGTGTGTGTGTGTGTGTGTGTGTGTGTATATATATATATATGCCATTCTAAAGGATAAGAGGAAATATCTCCACTGAAGGATCTTCTTATCTTCTTTTAGGGATAAGATAAAGGTAATTCTTAAGAGGAGTCAGACCCACTAATTTAAGCTTTGTGAATATTCGCTTAGACTTGCTGACATTTTGGTGTGTCCTTTGCAGTAAGTAGGGTTTCTTTCACTGTATTCCCCAGAAACAGCTTTTCTACACTAAAAACAATTTCCATCTTTCTACTAACAAGTGTTATAGTTAAATATCAATGAAGAAAATGAATAATCTACTTGCATTTTCCTTCTCCTAACCTCCCAACCTATGAAAACTTGATATTTTACTGAAACCAGCTTTCTGTACCCTGAGGGAATGTATATAACAATGACAGCTTTTTAGTCAAACATGTCCATGATTTAAGAAAGTGGAAGAGCCAGCTCTATCCCATAATTCCAGAAATGATTTGGTCAGGCAGAGACCTTTGTTACTGAGAAGTGTTTGAATCCAAATCATTGAGAACTAGTGTGGCTCAAAGTTACCTAAGCATTATTATGGAAGGGTTTGCCATGGAGATATTTTGTCTAAATTTGTTTGATTATATTATATGCTAAACAAATTTTATTCTTTTAATTTTTTTATTGTTTACTTATTTATTTTTTTGAGAGAGACAGAGCACAAGTGGGGGAGGGGCAGAGAGAGATGAACATATAGAATCCAAAGCAGGCTTCAGGCTCTGAGCTGTCAGCACATAGACCAATGCGGGGCTCAAACTCCTGAACCTTGAGATCATGACCTGAGCCTAAGTCAGACACTTAACCAACTGAGCCACTGATGTGCCCCTAAACAAGTTTTATATAGTTGATATCATTGAAGAACATTTAATAAAATAAATTATATAGAATTTTGTAATAGTTTATAATATTTATTCATTTAGAAAATTCATATATTCTCCATTGAAGTGGTTATATATGTTTACAGTAAATATGCATGAACAGCAAAAGGCATGTATTGGAATATACATTTACATAGCATTATAGCAAGAGTCACTGTTTGAATTGAATTAGTGGGAGGAAAACATTCAGTCTACTTCTTTATTTCTTTCTGCCATAAGAAATAAATTATATCAAGCCTAAGCTTTCACATGATAAGGAAAAATAAATTAAACAAATTATCTTGTTAATTGGCATTTCCAAATTCAAATATTCTGTTCTGAATTATATGGAATGCAATAAGAATTGTTATCCTTGTTTTTGAAGTTGTAATCTTATTTCTGAGGAAAAATGTAAAATCAACCGTTGATTTTGGAAAAATATTTTTTTCTAATTATTGGATTTATATTTGTTCATGGAGATATTTAAAATTACAAAACAGTATAAGGAAGAAAGTTGAAATCACATATAATCCTACTTCTCCAATCATACAAAATATGCTAATTAAAGCAAAAAAAACCCAAATACCTCTATATGTTCCCCAGAATGGCTGAAATAAAATAATAAAATAATAAAAAAGACAAAGAATAAATATCAATTGTCGACAACGATGTAAAGCAACAAGAATCTTGCTATTGGTAGTATAAATTGTTGAAAACACTTTGGAAAGTTGTTAGCAGTATTTAGTAAAAATGATCATAGCCATACTCTATGGTTCTGTATGTCCACTCCTAAAACTATACCCAACAGAAATATATATATATACACATTCTCTGTAAGACATGAACGTTGAGGATCTTCATTGCAGCTCTATCAGCAGTAAGTAAAACTGGAAACTCCCAAATGTTCATCAACAGTAGAATTGATATAAATGTACTATGGTGCATTCACAGGATGAAATGCACTAAAGCAGTGAAAATGCTTTGTTGAAATTTTCAATTTTATACCCCAACATGGATACATTTCATGAACATGATATTGAGCCAAAGTCCCAAAGAGTACAAAAGAGTACATATCACACTATTCCATTTGTATGAAATTTGAAAACAGGCAAAACTAATTCATGGTGTTAGAAGTCACGATAGTAACTCATTATTTTCTTACGTAGAGCCTCAGAGAGGTCTAAGATGGTTTCAGGAATTTCATCAAATTCTATGCGTAGGGTAGGGGAATTTTCTTAATGTGATAATATTTATAAAAGAAAACCACATATAGTCAAACAAAAATATGCTTTGATATATTTATTTGCAGTTATTTAAAATGCTTAAAAATTGGAATTTTTAAAATAAAATTTGGAATCACAACATATACATTCTTTTTTTTAATTTTGCAATGTAATGTATATTTAATTTTTTTTGAGGACAATGGCTTCTAATGGTTTGAGTACAATGACTTCTAATGTGTCCAGTTGTATAAATAAAAAAATCAATTTAAAATATTTTTCTCTTTCTGAATAGTTTGCTGTTAAATTTCAATAGTATAAATAATGGTGCAAAACATATCCTTCTGTACTGCTGACTTTTTTCAGGATTTAATCTAAATAGTGTGATAACTAACTCAAAGAATATTATATGTTGAACTTTGATAAATTTAATAAATTGTTTTCAAAAAGAGCTTATCAACTTATGCTCCCATCTGCTGTTGGAAACAAAATAATAAAGTTTAACAATCTTTCCCAAGTGGACAAAATAATCTCATTATGAAATTAGAATAATTTTTATATTCATAAAGTTTAATTTTTTAATGTATTTTTTGAGTAATTTTGTTTTCTGTAGCTAATTTTGATATATGATCCATTTCCATTATAGGTAAGGAACTTTTTATCCTTTGCACTTATCTTTTTTCTTTTCTTGATTTAAAATCATTCTTTATCAGTTATGATAGCACTTTATTGAAAATATTCTTTCATATTGCTTAGTACCTTATCATTTTGTCAGTAGTCTGAAATGTATATGTCATAATCTTACTGAATTATCTTTTAAATTTCTTTAGTTTATTTTGATATGTGCAATAGTTTTATCACTTACAGTAATAACCCAATTACATGTTACTTGGATTAAGGTATTTTTGATACTTAGTTGTCAAACAGTAGTAGTTTATTTCATGAAAGAATTGAAACTTAAAATAATGGACTAAGAGCCTCATCATAATTTTATATAGGAGCATATATAGTTCTTAATCAAAAATAAGAAGCTGGGTTTAAGTAGACATTATAAATAATTTTTGAAATAATATTTAATGTTCAGAAGCACATTTTACCAATTAGCTAGTTAAGCCTATCACAGATAATTGAATTTGCTATGTCATATTCTTCAGTTTGTCTTTACTCATATTTGGAATGTGTGACTCAGAATTGTAAATGATACTCCATGTTTGGTCTCTGGCTTTAGGCATGTTTACATCCTAGTTTTCAAAGACATTTTTTGATGCTTATTTATTTTTGAGAGAGAAAGAGAGACAGAACACGAGCCAGGGAGGGGCAGAGAGAGAGGGAGACACAGAATCCAAAGCAGCCTCCAGGCTTTGAGCTGTCAGCACACAGGGGCTCAAACCCACCAACTGAGGCTCGAACCCACCAACTTTGAGATCATGACCTGAGCCAAAGTCAGACGTTCAACTGACTGAGCAACCCAGGCACCCCTGTTTACATCCTAGTTTAAAACAATGCCATCACTGGGGTGCCTGGTGGCCTAGTTGGTTGGGGAGCCAACTTTGGGTCAGGTCATGGTCTCACAGATGGTAAGTTCGAGCCCCCGTTTGGGCTCTGAGCTGACAACTCAGAGCCTGCTCCAGACTCCCTTTCCTGCTTGTAATCTGTGTGTGTGTGTGTGTGTGTGTCTCTCTCAAAAATAAGTAAACATTAAAAATAAAAAATAAAAATAAAACAATGCCATGAGGAATCCCTGTCTTATCAATTCTAGTTTAGCTTTCCTTTCTGTTGACATGATTCTCTGGCAAGTTCTTCCCATAGGCAACTAAGATAGCTACCAGAAGTTCCAGACATATTCCTGTAGCTGAGCAACCTCAGCAGAAAGACAGAGTCGTCTTCTCAATAGTTCTAGCAAAAATCTTAGAGATGGTTTGATTCATCAATCTGTGCTATTTTCCTGTGTTTTACATCCAACTGTGTGCTAAACCCTGTGCCTGCAAGGAGTCAGTTTTCTCATTTTGTGCCCTGAATCATAGGCTCACATTCAGAAGTCAGATGTCAAGAATCAGACAGGGGCCTAAGAGTTGAGCAAACTGATTCCTTAATGGAAAACCATGGTACTTTTAGATGGAGAGTAAACATATTTGGGGGGGGGTATGCAAAACAAAATTCCCTACAAATATATATATTTGTATGTATTCCATATATATGTATATTTCATATTTTTTAATTAGCCCAAGCCTCATATATTCTCTACTTGTATAGTTATTTATTAATACAGCAAAGTGCAGGAATTACATTTACTGATTAAGTGTCATCATTAGATTGGATCTATCATTCTCACTATTTTAGATCTTCCAAATTTGGATTGTATACAAATGTAGCATAATTAGCATTGGGATAATGTCCTTATGTAACTCATCTAGAAATGTCTGGTACCAGGATAAGTTCATATAGACTTAGAAGTGAGGTGATACATCATAGTACTAGATAAATTTCTCCAGGTTGTTACTTATCCTTTTATCAGGACACTTAAGATAAGGATGTAGTACCAACTGTGAATCTAATTACATCATTATCCAAGCATGCCTCTCAGTCATCTTCTCTAAGTATATCATGAAATATACTGTTAAATGCCTTCTTAACTCCTTATATACTGTGTTTACATTATTTTCTATCAGTCTAGTTCCGTTACCAAAAAATATAAGAAGCCAGTCATGGCAGAAGCATTTTGGTATTGCATAATATTCCTTGCTTTTCTAAATACTTAAACATCATTCTGTTTGACATCTTCACAGTCATTTACAAGCTCTCTGGCCAATAGTTTATTTCATGACAGATTCATCATGTTTCAGAAACTATCCTTGTTAAAATGTTTTCAAAATTACCTATCTGCCAACAATCATATTTATAAGTTCTTTCAGGACCCTGGAATGCAACTCATCTGTATCTGAACTCATTTAGATAGACTTAAAAATAATTTATCCACTTAATTTGGCTTCAATTATTACCCTACATTTCCCAGCCTGAAGATCATTTTCTTGACAAATAATATTGAACAAAAATAGCATTTGACTCTATCATACCCTTTACACTTCATCAAGCATCAGTTCTTTGCCTGGTAGATGTTTCTATTTTGAATATTATAAAATTGCCAATTGTTATGTTTAATATTATTAACCAGCTTATTCATTTTGAGCTTGTTTTCCTATTACCATTTTTATAATCCAGGCAACCATTTCTCTTCATTCCTGAAGGTTCTGACCCTTTTGTATCCTCTTGTGGAGTTCATTTTCAGTGAATTTCTGATTTCTTCTTCATTAGGACCTATCCTAATTGCACTATCACATGTTCCTTTTATAAGTATCTCAAAAATCATGTAGTAGCTTCTCTATTTAAAACAATGGGTTACACCTACTGCTTTTTCCTGTCATTTTATGAAATCAGATTTAAATAGATTTAACTATGCCCTGCATTACCTTACTCGAGTTTAATAACCTTAAGGCGACATGTCTATTTCAAAATGTAGACTAGAGGAAAAACTTATTAGTGTAGAATTTCAAGACCTGAATTCAAGTTCTTGGTGGTTTCCTTGTTAGAGCTATGCTCAGGGATATATCATTGGATAACTCTGGGTCTCATTTTTATCACTTGGAAGATAGGAATAAACATTAAGTCACATGGATAATATAGTATAGAATAGATCCTGTGGGGGAAAAATAGAAAATGAAAATGAGGAAGAAAGAGAATGAGAGACAGAGAAAGAAATGTCCTTATATTCACTTCCCCAGCTAGCTCTGTATTGTTCAGAACAGAAGTTAGCTTGCCTTTTTCTCTGTATTCTAAAAGGTAGACTTGTTAGCAAGTCAACAATTTATTATAAATGCTACTTTTGTGAAATGTAAAGTATATTTTTTCCGATTACCAAAGTAACATTCATGTTACAAAATAAATTTAGACATTTCAGAAATGTAATATAGAAATTTTAAAACTTCCATAATCTTATTCCCAGAGAAATCACTGTTCAACACTGTTAATCGTTCCCATGTATATTTGGATAGATTTTTGCTCTGTATGTTCACTAATAAGCAGACTTTGATAAAAATGAGACCAAGTTTAGCAATGTGCATATTTGTTTTACTTAATACATCGTGGATAGCTTTCCATATCATTTTTTGCTGTTGTTGATATGTTCATTCTTTTTAACAGGATTTTCTGCTGCTAGTGAAATAAAATAATGTGTAACAGATATCTAAGTTGAACTGTTCCAGTCCACTGGCTCTTGCCCCATGCCAATTTAGTGGAGGATCTTATATTATATTTCCACAAAAATATAATTTCTGGTTCTCTATCCTTCATCCTGATCTCATGCAGTTGCTAATAATAAACAAATTGGATTCACTGAACAGTACTTTTCTTATATTGCAAAGTACTACTTAAATTATTACCTTGAAGGCCAATTTAGGGCTCTCCAGGACATTGATCAACAAGTCTCCTGTGTTTCATTGTATGGATATAGGATAAGATGTAAGAAGAGAAGGCGCTTACACCTGATGCTAAAAGGAAGCTATCTAATGGAAAATGACTGAGTTAATTTATCCCCAAATTGAGATAATTACTCCCTTCCTAGGGAAGCTCACCAATTCAAAGTTATGAAGATGCACTTATTCTTCTTTCTCCTCTCTGCCCTCTCCCCTCTTGTGATAAGCTGATTTTTTGCTTCAAAATCTAAAGCTGTTGGTTTCAGAGGCTCTGTTCAGTCTCAAAGGTCACAGATCCTTCCACCCTATCCAAGCAAGCTTGTATGGATCAGGTTCTTTGTAGGATTCTATTGCTTAGATCTTTGATGGATTACTGGCCAGATCAGGATTTCCACGGAAGTAGATTTGAGAGCAGTTTGTTGTGGGTAGAAATTTTGACAAGATATTCCTTAAAAACCTGTTAGATATAGAAGGAGAAATCCACTATTTGTAAAGTATTATGTAGTATATTATTGGCCTCAATAAAAATTATATTTTAATTTAATAATAATAATGAAAGTTGTTTCCATATATTTAGAGGGAAGGTATGATATAGATCACTTTGTTGTCCATGTTAATTGAGAGAGAAGCATAGTGTTGCACAATACTTCTGACTGAGTAGAATAACTATTACTTATCTTTTTAACGAAATCACATCAACATTCAAATGTCCTATATGCAGAGAGTTTGCGAATTCTTTTATAGTAGTGGGTAGTTTTTGCCCTTCTTTAATACATCTGTTTACTTCAGTCAAAAAAACCTAGTTGACATTTTATTTGACTTTAAATTACATTTTTAAAAATAATTCTAGTGTTTTTATGTTTTATTTTAATTTCCTGGTGGTCTTCTGATTTGTTTTTAGTAGAACAGAAAACTTGCTTCTCTGTATATTTTGCTAGTTTGAAAAACATAATGAAAAATTCATTTCATTCATTTTTCATTATTTTATATTAAGCATCCCCTTGTGGATTTGCATTTTGTGTTTCAAAACAGATTAGCAAACAAGAATAATGACACAAATCTTTATCATTTCCAACTGTCCTTGAATCACTTATATTTCTGCCTTATACATTTATTACAGTAGTAGGAAACCATGACATATTTTGACAGTAGTTAAAGCAGAAAACAGTTTAATGTTGATGGTGGAAAAATCTCTTCAAAGCCTTTGGTCCACTTGTGGTATTTAAGTATTGGTTTAATTAAAGCTAAGTGAATATTCATCAGGAAAGAAAATGGACTTTATATACTTAACCAACCAAGTGATGATTAATTTCTTACCTTCTTTCCTGATTGATATCAAATTGATTAAAATGCATTACAGATGAGAGAGGCAGTTCATTGGAATCCCCTTCCTTGATGGAAGGTATGAAAACAAGATAGTATTCTCTAACCACTAATGTAAAACAGTCATGATTTTGGTTGTTCCTCTCAGCATCCACTGGTGGTGGGGGGGGGGGGGCGGGAATAAACCACAAGAGGTCAATGAGAATGCCAATTACTTTGAGGCCTGAATTTGTGGATAGCTGTATTATCCTATTATGGAAAAACGGGATAACAAGAACACCTTTATAATTTATGGAAAAATCCAAATTCAAGTATCTTAGTAAATGAAATATTCCTAATGTGGAGAGTTCTATTTCTTTTCTCTTTCAACTAGTTTCCCGGTTCTTTTCCATAGGAGTCGGATCATGCTACATATAATACCTTAGTTTGTATGGATGTATTCCTTTATTTACTTAGAATTTTTTTAATGTTTATTTATTTTTGAGAGAGAAAGAGACAGAGTGCAACCAGGGGAGGGGCAGAAAGAGAAAGAGACACAAAATCTGAAGCAAGCTCCAGCTCTAAGCTGTCAGCACAGAGCTGGATGCGGGGCTCAAACTCACAAATGGCGAGATTATGAGCTAAAGTCAGATCCCTAACTGAATGAACCACCCAGGTGTCCCTGGATGTATTCCTTTAAACATCAAGAATATTTTAACTGCATCATATCCATCATGCAAAAACCCCTAGATTTATACGTAATAAGATGCTCAAACTGCCTCAAGTCACTTTTTCTCTAAATTTGTCCAACCTCTTACAAAAAAGTGGACTGCCTTTAAGGTTTTTGAGGGATTGGCAGTTAGATTTGATCAAAAAACGGTAACAATAACAGTGAGTATTTGTGGAGTATTTAATATATGCTAGGCCTCTTTTCTAAACATTGGACATTTAGCATCTCATTTAATCCCTACAGTAACTTTATGAAGTCAGTATTATTTTACATTCAATTTTTTAAACTAAGATACTGGGGTGCCTGGGTGGCTCAGTCGGTTGAGCATCTGACTTCGGCTCAGGTCATGATCTCATGGTTTTTGAGTTCGAGCCCCGCATTGGGCTTTGTGCTGACAGTTCAGAGCCTGGAGCCTGCTTCGGATTCTGTGTTTCCCTCTCTCTCTCTCTCTCTGCCCCTCCCCTGCATGCGCTCTCTCTCTCTCTCTCTCTCTCTCTCTCTCTCTCTCTCAAAAATAAATAAACATTAAAAAATAAAGTAAGATACTAAAATATAAAAAAATATATAATCCAAAGATCCTAAGACTAATTAATGATGGATCTGAGATTCATATCCAGGAAATGTAATTCTAGATCCTGGATTACTAACTACAGTATAAAAGGAAGCCTGCCCAGACCACTCCATATAAAATAGTGATCATTTCCTCTAACCCATGACCATCAAGTTGGCATTTTACATCTTTTTATCCTGTCTCTTTTTCCCTTCAGCTCTTTTAAGTCTGTGTGTGTGTGTGTGTGTGTGTGTGTGTGTGGAATAGTAGTAGTAGTAGTAGTAATTGCTTATTTTAGCCTCCTTCTACTTGAATATAAGGTCCTTATGGGTCTTACAAATTGTCTCTTTGATTTTTCGCTATATCTCAAGTTCAGAGAACAATGCATAGTTAAAGTAGGCCCCTAATAAATAAAGTACATAAGGAATATAAATCTTTGGGATTCCCAGCTGAGGCGAAACTGAGATGGTTCAAGAATCCAAGGCTCTAACAATGGATGTGGGCAGGGAGGGATGTATAAAGAAGTGATTAAATGAGATGGGATGAGTGGTATTCTAGAACTCTATCCATGGCCTGCAAGTGGGATGAAATGAAATAAGGGTATGTATCTTGAACCAGAGCTCAAAGTGTATCTGATAACTGGTGTGGCAGGCTAGAATTCTCCTTCTATGGTAAGAATCAGAGATGTTCTGAAAAATCTCTTCACTTACTCAAGTTACTCTGAAGTTAATGATGCCCTTTATTCTAGGTCTTTGTAGTCTGTTTGGCCAGCTCTAAAGTAGACAATTTTTTCTCCCTCTTGAAGTAAGAACTCCCTATTATCAAAGGCTGTACTTTCAGCAACAAGGACCTTCAGTTTTCTCTTTCTTTACATTGGAGAAATCAGAGATTTAGTATTCTTTGCTCTTTGGTTCTTCTCGTTTAAATTCTCCTTTGCTGTGGAATAAATCTGAGTCACTTGTATTATTTCTTTGATGAACAAGACTATTTAGTTCATCTCTACAAGGCAGGTTAGAAAATATCTATGGCAACAGATTATTAGACTGTAATCTGTGTTTGAGGCTATAAATTGAAAGATTGGTCACTAACCCATTAGTCTATTTTTTCACAGTTTTGATTCATTGCATTATTAGGAATTTGAAGAAAAACACAAGAGAATATCTTGGTCTCTGCCCTCACGATCGCTGTGGTTTATATTCTAAAAGAAGATATAAAAATGTATAAATAAATAACTGTGATACAATGGAACACAATTAGATAGTATAGTACTGAGTAACACTCAGTATAAAAAAATTGATTCAATTGGAGCACTTTCTTCTAGGTAAATTCCTTGAGTTTGTGCTAGGCCTTGAAAAAATGGGTTAGAAATCAATGGGTAGAGAATGAGAAGAAAAGTATTGCAAGTGAGAGAAAGGAAGAACACAGTTTGGGCATGTGGACAGTTATTGGCATCACTTATTAATGTTAGCTTTACCTTTAGACTCTAATTTACGTAAAGGCAGAATCATCCTTGTTTCTTATACCACTAAACTGGCAC
This sequence comes from Cryptoprocta ferox, assembly GCA_028646485.1. Lineage (NCBI taxonomy): Eukaryota > Metazoa > Chordata > Mammalia > Carnivora > Eupleridae > Cryptoprocta > Cryptoprocta ferox. The sequence continues at coordinate 91,594,552 of CM053572.1, read as the reverse complement.
TGAACTCATTGTACAAATTAGGTGTCAATAATTAGCTGTTGAAGAATTAATAAGGAAATGAATATTTGAAAATATTTGAATAATAGGGATATTTCTGGCTTTGAAAGATCTGTATGTAACAGAGATAATAATTAATAATACTTTTTGTTTGGCCCTTATTATGTGTTAGGCACTGATCTAAACACTTTGCATTTGTTAACTATTGTAATGTGACATCCCAGTACAGTAGGTACTTTTATTATCTCCATTTTATAGTGGAAAGAAATGAAAGAGACAAGTGGAGTAACTTTCCCTGAGTCATACAGCACTTACTGGTAATGTAGTAATTCTAACCCAGTCTGTCTGCATAGTCTGTGCCCTTACCTCTACACTATACCTTCTCATGTAGATAAAGTTGTAACATAGCTTTGAAACATTTCTTTTGAATGGCATATGATGCCAACATAAAAGAACTTTGAGGAGTTGTTTTTTGTTTTCCTTTTAAAATTATTTTATTTTATTATTTTTTAGCTTTATTAGAATATAATTGACAAATAGAAGTTATAAATAATTAAGAGGTACAAGTTGATATTTTAGTAAATGATATATTGTGAAATGATCATTGCAATCAAGCTAACTAACATATCCATCACCTCACAGTTACCTTTTTTTCTTTTTCTTTTTCTATAGGGATTTTTTTTGTTTTTGTTCTTTGCCTTTTTAAAAAATTTGTGTTGCCCATTTTTAGTGGCAAGGATTCTATAAAAATGTGCAACTCCAGAAAGACATCTTGCAACAGCACCTAAAATGGATCAAGGGAGAGGAATGGAACCATTGATAATATAGCCATCAAGCCTCAAGCATGTGACACGAGTAATGGCGATAAGTAGAAATGAATGAAGGAAAGTGTGATATATAAGAATTGGAGAAATATGATTCAAAGATAGTTCCTCTTTTCAGCATTGGCTTTCAGAGAAAATGATGATATATACGCTACTGATCTAGAGAACACATTCTTTGAAGCCAATTTTAGGAAAATATTAAACTGAAGAAGACTTACTGAGTTTGCAGTAATTTAATAAAATCTAAACAAATGTGAATAGTGTAGAATAGGAAGTAAAGTGCAGACTATTCCCATGGTTAAAAAGGAAATTCCTATTCCTTCAGGGAGCCTAAGTCTTATTTTAGGAAACTTCTAATTAGACCTTAGACATAGGAAATGCAGATTAAATTTGTGGGAAAAAATATTCTAGGGAGAAAATTATGGACATTGAGCCATGATTTGTAAGCTATAATTCACTTTAGAGATAATCTGGTTCACAAACCACATTTTACTATTGACATACCTGAGACCTTAAGCAGTTAAGAAACATTTAATGAAGAACAGCATTAGTACTAGATTGGGAGATGAAGCCAGTTCCATCCTCCAGAATACTGTTAGTTACACTGAAAAACAAAGTACATTGATGATGTCCTTTGTCAAGCAACCTCCTCCTACCTTGTCTTCCTACCTATAGCAGATGCTGTTGTTGTCTTTCCCACATCATTTATTTGACAGGACACCTTTCCCCCAGTTATTGTGATTATTGATGCTAAGTGACACACAGAGGTGCTCTTCTCTGGAAAATTGCCCTTGCCTGATGGGAGTCACTTTACACGGAAATACCTGTGAGTTTATGCCTCTCCCCCCTACTACTAGGGCAGATGATAGTATATGACTGATAATGGCAAGGTGGACTAACTCTTTGATATTTCTCATGCTCCAGAGCTCCCTCTGGGATCAAGCTGAGGCTAGATTTTAGCCACATTTTGCTTGGCTTATTCTCTTTTTTCTACTCTTCTTACTTTCATATAGGTTTGTGGATTTTGTTTTTTTTCCAAGAGCACTCCCTCAACAAATCACCTGAACAAGCCTCCCTGTTTCAAACTACTTCTGAGGAGCCCAGCCTAAGACAGTAACTAAAACCGAGACTCACAGCATTCCTGATGGCTGCTGATTGCTGACACAGAACTGTCAGGTGACATAATCTGTCCTATTTTTATTGGAGTCTAAATAGCTTATTTTGGGAGTTTATAGGGGCAGTATGAATAAATGTTGACTGAGAGCTTGGCCTCAGGAGTCACATAGTCCAGGCTTGAATCCCAATATGGGACAAGTTACTCAACTCTCTCTGTTTTTAAAATATTCTATTCACCTCACAGAATTTGTCTAACAGGGAAAGAATTACCATTTAGCCATAGTGAATTTGATGAGTAATTAACAATAATAAAAAGTATCCTTTCTATCCAGATTATTTTAATAGCCAAACAAATGTAGTATATTTACTTAACATTAAAAGTAGCTCAGTGGCACCTGGGTGGCTCAGTTGGTTGAGAAACTGACTTCTGCTCAGATCATGATCTCACCACTCATGGGCTCAAACTCTGCGTCAGGCTCTGCACTGACAGCTCAGAGCCTGGAAATTGCTTTGGATTCTTTCACCCTCTCTGCCCCTCCCCCCAATGTGCGCTCTCTCTCTCGCTCTCGCTCTCTCTCATTCTCTGTCTCTCTCTCAAATATGAGTAAACATTAAAAAATTAAAAGAAATAGTTCAAATCAATGATACAATCTTCTAAATACTAGTTGATAATTTCATTTTTAAACTCTTACTCTGGTTCTATGTGGGGCAGAGGTTTGGTAGTAAGGAGCAGCAGAAAAAATCAGTTTTATATATTTCTCACTCCACAGAAACAGTCTTACTTGTCGTTGATGGGTGGGTACATTGGCATTTTCAAGGATGGCTTAAATATAAATTTTCCAAAAGCAGCTCAATTGAGAACTGAAACATTTCTGATTTGGGAGACCAGATTTTGCAAATGTTATTGTATGTATAGGTTCTTTTTTTATTTGTTTGTTTGATTTTTCCCAATCTACTGAGTAAGAATTGTTCATTCACAAGTAATGTGTTTTTGTACTTAAGATTTAGAGATGAGGAAAGAAAACGATCGGCAGTAAGTGACCAAAAATGTTAATTTCCAATTTGTACATTGTACTATGGCAGCTTCTAGAATTATTAATAATTTTCTAGCTTGACGTGAGGTGAACAAATGTGAAAAAAGAAGGAAAGAAAGGAGAGAAGGAAAAGGAAAAGAGAGAAGAAGAAAAGAAAAAAAGGAAAAAAAGAGAGAAAAACACTACCAATGAATATAAGTATCCATCTGATCAGAAGATTAAATCAAACATATTTAGAAAATGTATCTTCTAATCAGCTCTCTTGGGTGATTTATTTTTAGTCATCCTTATGCCTTTACTATATGGTACCTGGTGCCTGATCAATTATTAGTTTGAACATGGAGTGCCGCTTTTTAGAGAGCTATCAACCCCCTTGAAGTAAATTGTATCCTGTGGCTAAAATTTGACATGGTTCAGGAAACACATACATCGTATATTCTTCAGTGGTGGGTTGGTATTTCTCAGACCCCTCAGAGGCATTTACATCCTCAGTGTTTGAGCCAAACTTGCCAGGGCTTGGATTCTTTGAAAACTTCAAATGCTCTGTAGTGTTATCAGACCAGTGGTGAAACTGATCTCAAAGTCCACTATTAAAACTCCCCTCAAGGACATTTTCATTAGAACTTTGTACATGGGCAGTTCAAAAGATCCAGCTATTGATTTTTGTTCAGATGTCCTATCTCCACTTTCATATTACGCAACTTTTTTGACAGACTTTCAAAAACCACAAACTGTGGGTTGCCTGCGATTCCAGCCAGGATTTTATGCTGCTCATTTGATTTCCTCAGGCCACATCCTTCTCGTGTCCTTGTCAACACTGCAAGGAGAAGAGCCGTCTTAGAAGATTTGCTAAGAAGCAGAAGCAATTTCACAGCAATGGAAGAAAAAAATCTGACCTTTCAATGCACACACAAAAAATCTCACTTAAGTAAATAACCTTTTTAGGTGTAAAATTTTGTTGCGGCATTCATTTATCAGACATATAGGTAATCAGAGTGTTTATTTCTTTTCACCATTTAAAATTTCATGAAAGGAGTTAGGAACTGATGTGTGTAAATTGCGGCATAGAGCTTCTAGCATATGCGCTCAGCACATATTTAATGATATTATCTATTGTAGAATAGGTGGCAAAGGCAGCTGAGGAATTAATTATTGGGATAGGTATTTTATATCCATCTGCCAGTGCTATGTGAAATAAGATTTGCCTCCATTTTACTTCTGTCACTTTGTGTGGCCTTTCAAAAGTAGCAGTTTCTAAAAAGAATTTAATCATGTGTTTGGTCCTGATCCACAGTGTGAACATTTCATGGCCTACTAGTTCATTCTGAACAGACCAATTCCGGTAGATTATGTAGAATTCAATTGTAAGATTGCTAAATGGAGGGAGTGAAGTAACAGTTTACACAGGTAGGGACCATACTGGTTTCAAACTTGGAGATAACATACAGATGCCACTTTATATATCAGAATTAAAAGCAAACTCCATAGGGAACACCACATAGTTCTTTTTTCACACGTAATGTGTATTACTATTACTTATAATTAGAGCTAGCTTTTTGCTGAATGGTTACTATTGAAAGGCACGGAACAATAGACTTCACTTTCATTATCATTTTTTTAAATGTTTATTTATATATTTTTAGGGAGGCGGTGAGGGAGGGAGGGGAAGAGAGAGAGAGAGGGAGAGAGAGAGAGAATCCCAAGCAGACACCACACTCTGAGCACAGAGGCTGATGCAGAGCTATCCCACAAACCATGAGATCATGACCTGAGCTGAAATCAAGAGTCAGACACTTAACTGACTGAGCCACCGAGGCATCCCTCAGGTTTTGTTCCCAAAAAACCCCTTGAAGAGAAGGGTATTAGTATTCTCATATTATGGATGAGGAAACAATGGTTGAGAGAAAATAGGAAAATTGTTCAAAGTCTATAGTAAATTTTGATGAAAGTGAAACGAGGTGAAATTTCTACTTATATGGTTAAAAAGATTGAGACAGAGAATATGCAAGATGTAAAGACACAGCAAGAGTACTGGAATTCCAACTCCAGGATTATGGCTATAATATCACATGCCACTAGGGGGCAACATAGACTCTCCATCTACTTGAGCCCATTTGTTCCCAAAATGTCTAAATGACCCATGGAACAAAAAAGACCAGTAAAAGGACATAAACCAAATACTCCAATATTTAAAGAAGAAATAATACTTTATTAAAAGATTAAAATAAGTTGTCTCTTCTGAATAAAGAATGTTGCCTTATTTATCAAAGAAAAATAGATTTTTCTTACTGATATGAGTGCTTTAATTATATGCATTACATTTTCTTTCCTGACCCCACTTCCCCCCCAAACTCAACTTGCTCTCTACCATACAATGACAACCAGGCAGTGAAACATGGTCTCATTTGGGTTTTCTTGTCAACCTTTTCAAGGAAGTATTGGAGTGCAGTAGGTTTACCTCACACAAAGCATTGTATCCAAGGCCAATTTTAAAATGTCAGACAGTGAAGAGTTCCATGCTGCCACAATTCAGGATGCAACTGGACACTGGTGAACAGTCAGATATGTCTCTTTTAGATCAAATGTAGAAAATGTAGTGTTCCTATAAAAAGCTTTAGCAAGTTCATGAACTTGACAGCACAGGGCAACAGCTTCCTATTGTACAAAGAAATGAAAGCATGCGATACTTGGTTTTCCTGATGCTTCTCTCTTATTTGATCCTTTTGAATTCATTTTCATACTCCCCCTGCTGGACTTAATCAGGCCTAAACAAATGAGTTTGGGTGGTTGTAGTCTGTTGACCTGTGGATGACACATTTCACATCAAGTTGCCCAGGAGTTCTGTTCTTTTGTGCTTGTTGAGTAGAAATCAGTCATTTGAGGCCAACAACCATCTCACCCTCTTGGTATTATGAGTTGAAAGTTATTTGAAAAAGGGGCGGTGTGCTAAATTCCGTACTGTGTGAATTAAACTGTTTTACTTCTGATAAAATATCAGAACGAATGAGGTACTACTGTAAAATATTAAAATAAGAGTCAAATTTAAGAAATTTGTGACACAATTAGTTTTGTTTGATTTTGGGAGACCAAAAATTTTTTACAGAGTAAGTGTATGAGACATAGCAAATCATGTGGTTTTCAAGATAAACGGTATCAGCATATTTATTTTTCAACTACTTTAAATACAGTGCATATTTCCAATGTCCAGAAAAAACACAGAAATGGAGATCTCTTCATTCTTGGATTACTACAGTTACTACTATTTATTGAATAGCCTCTGTGAATTGGATTCTGAATTATGCTTTCTTAAAATAAATAACTGCAAATTCAACTATGATGAGCACTCACTCAGGTCCTGGGTGATAAAAATAAAATCGTGGAAGATTTCATTGGTGACACAGGTCTTGGAAGTCTCTTGCCCTGGATCAAAAATTTTAATTGTGAACAAGTTACATGTGAATTACAGGAGATTCTTGCCCATTGTTGCATTCCAGTCTCTTCTAGATCCTACAGCCTCCTAGCAAGATAATAGGATCACTGGGAGAAGGAGAGTCATGGCTTGCCATTGCTGCTTTCATTCCTTATTTGGAATTTTGCCCTTGAAGGTCTCTTATCTTATCCTCCTGATCTGTGACATTATGTGTGATTTATACCCCCATAACCTTACTGATGGGTTTTAGTATAGTTCCTTCATACCCAGGGTGTTTTGGAGTGTCTTCATTTAGCTTCAGTGGCTGTGACAAATGCCAAAACCCAATAGATCATATATATAGAGAGTAGCAAGAATGACTACATAAAATATTATAAGACAGTGAAATTTATCCAGGTTGTTCAGTTTAAAAATGTAGAAACACAGAGAGATAGAGGGCTCAATGCTTGGAGAGGAAGGAGAATGTGATATTGATAGGAAAATCTTAGACTTTATGTCCCTTGTACTTAAATAGAACTTCAAATTAGCTGCCTTCATTTCTTCTGAAAACAAACTCAACATATGACCTATGTAACTTTCCAGATCTTCCTATGGGATACATATTCATGCCAATACCAATCCCTATCCTTTTCAGAGTGTGTCAAAGAGATACTTTGTGGCCATCCTATTGAAAGAGCACCACTTTGATTTTTATGTGTTTTTTTAAATTATTTCATATGATTTAGGTTTTTTTTCAATTGTTTCAATTGTTTACTGAGACAATCTCTGAAATAAAGTGGTTTTTGCTTGTTTGCCTACTTTTTAAAAAATCTTTCCTTGGACAAATTCTACCCTTTTTAAAATTTTCCCCAATCTTATTGAGGTATAATTAACATATAACATTGTATTTGTTTAAACTGTACAACATAATGATTTGATATATATTGAAAAATTATTATAATAAGTTTAGTTAGCATCAGTGACCTTATGTAGTAGTAATTCTTCTGGTGAGAATTTTGAAGATTTACTCTGTTAGCAACTTTTAAGTATATAATACAGTGTTATTAAATATATGCATCATGATGTACATTATATCCCTAGCACTTATTAATTCTATTCTGAAAGTTGTACCTTTTGTGCCTTTTTGTACCTTTTGACCATCATCACAATTTCTTTTACCCCACCCCCTGCCTTTTTCAACAACCACTTTGTTCTTTGTTACTTGAATTTTTTGTTTTAGAGTCCATATGTAAGTGAGATCAGATAGTATCTGTCTTTCTTTGTCTGACTCAGTTAACTTACCATAATGCCCTCAAGGTCCATTTGTCTCATATGACAGGATTTCCTTCATTTTGTGGACAATTAATACATCATTGTATATTTATACCACATATTCTTTATCCATTCGCTTATGAGTTGACGCAAGTCGTTTCCATGCCTTAGCTGTTGTATATAATGTTGCAATGAATGTGGGGGTACAGATATTTCTTTGAAATAGTGATTTTTCTTCCTTCAGATATATACCTGGAAGTAGAATCGCTGGATCATATGGTACTACTATTTTTAATTTTTTAGGAACCTCCATATTGTTTTCGATACTGGTCGCACCAACACTGAACAAGGACCTCCTTTTTTCCATATCCTCACCAACACTTCTTGTCTCTTGTCTTTGCTAATAACCATTTTAACAAGGTGATATTTCACTGTGCTTTGGATTTGCATTTTCCTGTTGATTAGTAATATTAAGCACATTTTCGTGTACTTGTACATCATCGGTATGTCTTCTTTGGAGTTTCTCTGCCCATTATTTTTAAGTTCTACCCTTTTAATGTGGGTGTTCTGAGCACTTGGAAGGATAGTAGGTCTGTTTTTGGTACTGAGTAAATATTTGTTGATTCCACCGTAATTCTATTAGTTGGAACCACAGGAAAACAGCAGATAAATCATTATATACAAATATAATATTCACATCTAACCCATCTGGAAAAAGTCAGCATTTTTATAGAAAGAATGGGAAATCTTATGACTTTACATGAAACATTAGCCTCTAAATCAATAATAGTAATAATTAAGATTTAACAAATACTTGTTATTTCTCTGAATACTTAAAAAAATGTTTTAATCAGAAGAGGATACTGAATCTTAGAAAGGTGAAGTGACTGGCCTAAAATCACTTGGCTAGCAAGTGCAATTGGCTGACAGTTCCAACCTACATCTGTCTATGAAGTTATTCTCTTTATCACCTCTCTTTGACCCTGCAGGATCCCCTTTCAACTTACAATATTTAAAATCATTCTTATCTCATCTCTGCCACTCACATTCAATGAGTCACACACTTGTATATATTCTGTCCCAGAAATAGCTCATAAATCTATGTTGTACTCTTTACCCTTATTTTCTCCTTTTTGTAATCTAGGTTCTCCTTAATTCTCATCTATTAATTTGACAGCCCCATCCAGTTCTCCTGACTTAAAACACTCCCATTTCCCAGTTCAATATTTTGTTTTGCTTTCATGGTCTTCTCAGAACTTGCACTTCTTCAAAATATGGCCCTAAACTTATCTTCAAACTTCAAACTTACCTTTTCCGACATTATAACACAAAATCTTACACCCCAGCCACATGGAACTTTTTACAGTATATCTGTGTTCTTCGCATCAACAGTTCATTTTATGCCATGTTCTTCACATGAGTTGCCTCAATGCCCTTAATGTCCTTACATAAATTCTTTCCTTTTATTTTTTAGTTTTTTAATGTTTATTTAGTTTTGAGAGAGAGGGATACAGAGTGTGAGCAAGGGAAGGGCAGAGAGAGTGGGAGACACAGAATACGAAGTAGGCTCCAGGCTCTGAGCTGTCAGCACAGAGCTAGATGCGGGGCTTGAACCCATGAACTGTGAGATCATGACCTGAGCCAAAGTCAGATGCTTAACCAACTGAGCCACCCAGGGACCCCATAACTTCTCTACTTTGAAATCCTCTATTAACCCTCAAGCACATATCCAAATATGAAGGTTTCATGGATTTTAAGGCATGATTATTTCTGTATTCCCACAGCAGTAAGCACATAATAACTCACATATATTATCTTTCAGATTTACATGTTTTTGTCATGTTTTGGATAACCATGTTTTATTCATCATATATTTCCATTAAATATTATAGCCCTAGCCACATATTTTGTTAAATATTTTAAGAATGAACGAATGAGGTTACATATTTAGTCAAATATTCAGTTAGTTTCAAATCCTTTAGATTTAAAACATGGGTCACTGTGGAAATTTTTTATGAAGAAAAATTTCATATTCAAATTTCAGTATTTAAAAAAAGATAAAAGTATACTAGGACAGGCAACCTACTTGGACTTCCTCTTACATCCTAGAGGGGCCTACAAATAACCCTAAGATTCTATGCAACTTCATGGAAAAACCACAAGCACATGACGCCAAGAAACGTGTGTGAATTGTCAGTTGTTTTTTTATTTTGGCACTATATGTTAGAAAGCCAGATCACTTAACAGAGATTCTCTTGTTCTCTCTAAAATGTGTTCATGTGATATACTTCTTAATTTGGATTTTTTAAAATCCTTTATTTTCATTACTTTTATAGCAAGTATGTGGACACTTTATCATGAGACTTCCATGTAATCTACCTGAGAAAATTCTAAAACTGTGTTGAAATTCCTTCTAACATGCACTTGGATCCAGTGAGGAAAAGCAAAAGCAATTTGGGAAAGGTTCTGTGAAAGACAGACACCATCTCTGGTGAATTAAGAAAAAAAAAATACATGTCTCTGTTTTAGTAATTTACTGGTTTGAATGCAAATAGTCATTTATATGGAGACGGTGGCTATTTTTATTAAACTTCTTTGAGCTTGAAGTCTTTTACTTAAAATGCAGCAGTTGGAATTAAAATACTTCAAGAAAGTAATTTTGAATATGTAGAGCCCTTCTGTCACTTATCAATGCATACATGCTTTTATTATTAATCCTATTCTCAAATTAAAATTTATAACAATTTATTACATATCTGTCAAGCACTCGAATCCCCTGTTGTTGGTACTCAGGTTACTGTGATGAGCAAGAAAGGTGTCTTTTGTGTCTTCATAATGCTTAGAAATCTTTTATAGTAGACTGATACTAAACATGTAACATCTAGCAGCACTGAAAGAAAGTACTATGAAGATACATAATTGTTGAAGCCACCTGTAGTACGGAGAGGCTCAGGAATGGAGTCCCTAAGAAGTGATATATATTAAGCTGAGACTTAAAGAAATATTGCAAGTTCGGCTAACTAAGGAAGGGAGCTGGGAGTGATTCAGGAAAAGGGAAGAGAAGGTGATAATTGGTGACTGCTAGATTAGTAACTACTATATATATTTTTATATTTATTGAGAGAGAGAGAGAGAGAGCGTGCACATGTGTGTGCATGAGCAGGGGAGAGGGGCAGAGAGAGAGGGGATAGAATCCCAAACAGGCTCTGCGCTGTTGTTCAAGCTGTCAGCTTGGAGCCCAGGGCTGGGCTCCATCTCACAAACAGTGAAATGACCTGAGCCGAAATCAAGTCTCTGACACTTATCCACCTGAGCCACATAGGTGCCCTGATTTATAACTACTTTAAATTAATGCAAAATTAATTAGCTAAGAATGAAAAGTCATTTTGAGTAAAGAAAAAAATTGTATAAATTTGTCAACTGAATCATCTTTTTAATAGTAAAAAGTTGTAAACCATCTATATGTCCAACAGTATGAAATAGACCAGAACATTTTGGTATATCCTCTCAATGGTTAGACCATTTCAAACACTGAAATAATTGCATTGAGGACTGTGAAGCAAATAGAAAATGTTTATCATACAATATTACATAGAAACATAGTATAATGTTAGAAGTCCCTCATGATTATACATATACAAAATAAATATGAAAAAAACACTGGAAAATATATTGAAATTATCTTTATAAAAATGGTTTCTATGCCAAAAATGTATTTTCTAATTTTCTGCTATGTACTAATGTACCTTTTTTAAAAATTAACGAAAGAAATTAAAACATTGGATAAAAGTTCTGCTTTCACACTAACCACAAAGTAAATCCCACTTTGTAATGAATATCATGAAGAAATTTTTCAGAAATCAAGAATTCCAGCTCCAAAAACAAGAGTAGAGAGAAGTTTATTATGTCCTTTTTAATGAAGCCAAACGATAACATTTACTTGATTTTACTGATTTGATAGAGCCTTTCACAGAATGGTAGAACTGGAAAGTTCCTTCATGTTAATCTTACTCTATTTCCTATCTTGGTAGCTGAGAAAACTGAGCAGGGTGATATATGCATACTTGAGTGGGTATTGTGAACCTATATATTGGGGTATTTATGAGCCAGAAATGTTAAACAAAGGGAGAGGAAGCTATAAACTCCTTCTTCTGTTCTCTTTGAAATTATAATTTATAACAAGAGGGAAGGTACAACACTTAACTCTTAACTCTCATTTCCTAGTCTCTTTTCACTTTCATTTCCATCATGGTTGTAAAAATGTAGAAGGTTTTTAGATAGCAAACCATGAATTTCCTATTTGTCTAACTACGATTTCTCCCATCATAGGACAAACTGACAATCTGTGCAATGTTACAGATTCCTCACTGCCACAATAACAAATGGCTCTAAAAATGCCATATGAGTCCTCTTCCTGCTCCCCTTGTTGGGAACAAAACTGATACAGAAGGTTTGGGCTGTGAGTCAAGAAAGGAGATAAACAAACCGAACTAACAGTTGGGAGTAGGATTAGAGAAAATGTTCTCCTGAGATTTCTATTGTTAGAAGAGTAGATAAGACTGCTAACAATGAACGGAAATAAAGCAATACGAATACACAAAGAGGCAAAGTCTAAACATGTTGCCAGCACATAGGGCAAGAGACAAAATTGGGTTCAGTGGGAAAGGACTTTTTTTGTAATTTCTCTTGGAAAGTATTGACTCCGCATGAATTTTTTTTTCTTTTTATCCCCCCCCCCACCCCTTTAAAGTTATATGTTAATTTGATTTACAAAGTGATTATTTATCCATGGCTTTCCCTACATATCTAGTTGTTGTTTGTGGAATCACATATTATTCAGACTTTTTTTTTTTTTACCTTTGGCCCATTTTGAGGCAGGTTAAATTAGGTGGGAAGTTGTCATTTACTGGTAAGACTAATAAATCTGGGAGCCAAAAAAGAAAATTTGAGCTCGATGAACATTTTCTGCAAGATCTCTTTTAGAGGGCAAAGTAATTGTTGACATCTTTTTTCTCAGTTCATTTGAATATCAACTACAAATTAGTTAATTCAAATAGGTAGTCGAATATAGAAAGTCAGTCAAATCAGATATTTGAAATATTATACTTATCAATACCAGAAATGGCTAGATTGACATGTAAGCAATGCTTTGCAAAAGACGAGATTCTAACTCATCGAAGGCCTTTGTTTCCTATTCCCTAAAATGATGCATTTGGATTAGATCATCTACAAAGTCTTTCTTCTAAATTTTGTAACTTTAATTTTTTTTTAATGTTTATTTATTTTTGAGGGGGAGAGTGCAGGCAGGAAGGAGCAGAGAGAGAGGGACAGGATCCAAAGCAGGCTCTATGCTAACAGCAGCCAGCCCAATGTGGGGCTTGAACTCCTGAACTGTGAGATTATGTCCTGAGCTGAAGTCAGACACTCAACGCACTAAACCACCCAGGTGCCCCAAATTTTATAATTGTTTAATTAAAATATGCTTTTCTTCTTTTCTTTTTAATTAATTAAGTAAGTAAGTTTTAATTTACATCCAAGATAGTAGGTATATAGTGCAACAATGATTTCAGGAGTAGAGTCCTTAATGCCCCTTACCCATTTAGATCATCCTCTATCCCACAACCCCCTCCAGCAACCCTTTGTTTGTTCTCTATATTTAAGGGTCTCTTATGTTTTGTCCTCCTCCCTGTTTTTATATTATTTTTGCTTCCCTTCCCTTATGTTCATCTGTTCTGTATCTTAAATTCCTCATATGAGTGAAGTCATGTAATATTTGTCTTTCATTGACTGACTTATTTTGCTTAGCATAATACCCTCTAGTTCCATCCATGTAGTTGCAAATGCAAGATTTCATTCTTTTTGATTGCCGAGTAATACTACATTGTATACATATACCACATCTTCTTTTTTTAAAATGTTTATTTTATTTTTGAGAGAAAGAGAGAGAGAGAGAGAGAGAGCATGAGCAAGGGAGGGGCAGAGAGAGGGAGACACAGAACTGGAAGCAGGCTCCAGGCTCCATGCTGTCAGCACAGAGCCCAATGTGGGGCTCAAACTCATGAACTGTGAGATCATGACCTGAGCCGAAGTCAGAGCCACCCAGGCGCCCCCCACATCTTCTTTATCCATTCATCTGTTGATGGACGTTTGGACTCCTTGAATACTTTGGCTATTGTTGATAATGCTGCTATAAACATTGGGGTGCATGTGCCCCTTCAAAACAGCACACCTGTATCCCTAGAATAAATACCTAGTAGTGTAATGGCTGGGTCAAAGGGTAGTTCTATCTTTAATTTTTTGAGGAACCTCCATACTGTTTCCAGAGTGGCCACACCAGTTTGCATTCCCACCAGCAGTGCAAAAGAGATCCTCCTTCTCCACATCCTCACAAACATCTGTTGTTTCCTGAGTTGTTAATGTTAGGCATTCTGATAGGTGTGTGGTGATATCTCATTGTGGGTTTGATTTGTATTTCCTTGATGATGAGTGATGTTGAGCATTTTTTCATGTGTCGATTAGCCATTTGGATGCTCTCTTTGGAGAAGTGTCTATTCATGTCTTTTGGCCATTTCTTCACTGAATTATTTCTTTTTTTGGGTGTTGAGTTTGATAAGTTCTTTATAGACTTTGGATACTAACCCTTTATCTGATATGTCATTTGCAAATATCTTCTCCCATTTCGTTGATTGCCTTTTGCTAATTGTTTCCTTGACTGTGCAGAAGATTTTATTTTGATGAGGTCCCAATAGTTTATTTTTGCTTTTGTTTCCCTTGCCTCTGGAGACATGTTAAGTAAGAAGTTGCTGAGGCCGAGGACAAAGAGGTTTTTGCTTGCTTTCTCTTCTAGGATTTTGATGGCTTCCTGTCTTATGTTTAGGTCTTTCATCCATTTTGAGTTTATTTCTGTGTATGGTGTAAGAAAGTGGTCCAGGTTCATTTTTCTGCATGTCGCTGTCCAGTTTCCCGAGCACCATTTGCTGAAGAGACTGTCTTTATTCCATTGGATATTCTTTCCTGCTTCATCAAAGATTAGTTGGCCATATGTTTGTGGGTCCATTTCTGGGTTCTCTATTCTATTCCATTGATCTGAGTGTCTACTTTTGTGTCGATACCATACTGTCTTGATGATAACAGCTTTGTAATACATCTTGAAGTTCAGGATTGTGATGCCTCCATCTTTGTTTTCTTTTTTTCAGGATTGCTTGGCTATTTGGGATCTTTTCTGGTTCCATACAAATTTTAAGTTTCTTTATTCTAACTCTGTGAAGAATGCTGGAGTTATTTTGATAGGGATTGCATTGAATATGTAGATTGCTTTGGGTAATATCAACATTTTAACAACATTTGTTCTTCCAATCAGGAGCATGGAATATTATGTTTTTGACCGATGCTAGGATAAGAAAATGGTTTGAACAGCGAAACCAAATTTTTTGCCACAGATTTTGACATCCTGTCTTGACATCCAGCCTTATAGACTGGACCATACTGCTAAATTTATAATTGATGAGGTTATATTTCAGAATAAAATACTTTATTTTAAATTTAATATTGTAGCTCACATACTGTTTTTTTTTAATTTTTTTTATTTTTTTATTTTTTAAACTTTATAGTTTATTGTCAGGTTGGTTTCCATATAACACCCAGTGCTCTTCCCCACAAGTGACCTCCACCAAGACCATCACCCCCCTTTACCTTTCCCCCTTCCCCTTCCCCCCTCAGTTTGTTTTCAGTGTTCAAGAGTCTCTCGTGTTTTGTCTCCCTCCCTCTCCCTAACTCTTTTTCCTCCTTCCCCTCCCCATGGTCCTCTGTTGGGTTTCTCCTGGTAGACCTATGAGTGCAAATATATGGTATCTGTCCTTCTCCGCCTGACTTATTTCGCTTAGCATGACACCCTCGAGGTCCATCCACTTTGCTACGAATGGCCAGATTTCATTCTTTCTCATGGCCATGTAGTATGCTTTTCTGACTTTTTTTACATCATGGAGGAAGTTAGCTTATTTTTATAGAATATTCGTTATTTGTCAGAATGACATTTCAACAGCCTTTCTTGATATATTTTCCTCAGTAAAATTGTTAAATTTACCCATCTTTTTTTTGTAATGTAGGTCTATACCCTGCTTTAACTTAACAAGATAAAATGTACCTCTTTCTCACTTTTAAAAATATTATTTATTAATCCAAGTCCAAGTACCTAATACATTTTTTAATCAGCCAAAATGTGAGGCACCTGAATTAATTCTAATGAGTTAAGGTGTATTCCTTTTGAAAATTAACATCTACTTAATAGGTTATGTTTGTACTTATATGAACTCTTTCTGGAACTCAGAATGTTCTTTTGTGTGTGTGTATTTGTTTTTGTTATCTATACATAACTTTTTCATGTGTGTGTTTCTCTGACTAAACTGAAAATAGTGATTTTAAAGTATTTAGTTTTACCTATATTTTTTGTTTCTTCTAGGTTTCTTTGAATTCATATATTTTTCTTTTCTTTTTTTCAGATAGGATGTTTTGAATTTTGGTTATTGACTTTATTCACACTTAGCAGGAAGGGACTATATATAATGTTGTTTGTTCTATGTGCAGGAGCATACTTTGTTTACTAGAATAGCTTTACATTGAAGACATGACCACTTACTACAGAATCATGCAATCTTTGGTATCTGAAAATCTTGTCTATGGGACTTTTCAGCTTCCAGTAATATTCCTGGAGGGTATGGGGGTGTGAGTGCCACTATTCTGAGACACCTGTGTGCTTTATAGAGCCTTCCTCAGCAGAAGTCCCCTCTCATGTGTTGAGCTACCAGGAGCAAGTAGCACCATCCAGGATGCTGGGAACACGTAGGGTCCTAGGCCTAGACTCTGGACCTAACTGTATTCTCCACTTTGGGGTAATTTTGTCACTCCACTCATGTGAGGTCAACAAGATATTCTGAGGAAATCCTGGATTCAAGTTTCTGGGGTCCCAGGATCCCATGGGTGACTTCAATTACAGAAAGACAGTCTGGCAAGTGATTGCTTCCACTGACTAGCAAAATAATTCTTTTACAGAATAATGTGAGTTTGGGGCACTGGTGTGGTGTTGACATACTAATTTGTGGTGATTCTTACTCATGTCATACACAGAATAAGATGAAACTCTTTTACCAGTAGTCTGTCACTGACCCATGAGTTTGAGCCTGTGTGTTGCCTGTCTGTCTATGATCCTACTCTAGTGCTCCCCCTGTTTTACAGCTTCCAGTGATGGTGGAATGGTAGTAAGTGTTCTTTATTTAATCAACACTTTGCCAGTCCTATCAACACCACTTCAGAACTTATACCACATGTCAGGTGGTCTTCTAGTGCTTGTGCTTATCACCTCCTTAAACTTCTAAGACCTTTACTTTTTAATCCAGTGGGTTCTTTCAGTTAATATTTTCTCTTGTCTCTGGCTTATATGGTGAGGTTGTGCTCTCTTAATTTGCTTTCTATCCATTTTGGACAAAGGATGGACATTCCTTGTGTTAAAAAATGGCTGTTCTCACTCTGACCATAGGCCCCTTCCCTATCCTCCCTGGTGGTGATGCTGTGGAAGGTAGGAGGGTCAGCAATGCTCTATGAATGCAGCAATTATAGTCGAAGAGCCCAAGAGAAGACGTGGTTGAAAATTTTGTTGTGTCCTCTTTACATGAAAATTTGAACATGGTAAACCTAACATGATGAGAAAAAAATATCATTCATATTTTCCTATGCACGTTAGGCCAGACTTGCATTTGTGGTCATCATTAACAAAATATACTTACAGCCTTCGAGAAACTATGTAGAATCCACTATTACTGACCAGCATAATGGAAGATGCAATGTCATGAGAAATAATTCAAACTTGATTGAAAAAATGATAGTAAGTAACAGCAGAAGTAAGAAAATTTATATTGTTTCAATATAAACAGGTTCTGAAGAACAGCATACCTATTTTTCACCTAGTAAGATATATGAAATTATCCTGGAATAACATACTTAAAAATCTAGAACATGAATAGATAGTTTCTTTACTTGAAGATGAAAAGATATTACCTGAGCACTATAAGAATCTTTATGTGCACTGACTGGTTAATAAACAAATATGTACATACATCATCTGTATCCCATTGTTCAAAAATATCCATCAGTCAGGGTGCCGGGATGGCTCAGTCGGTTAAGCATTTGACTCCGGCTCAGGTCATGATCTCATGGTTCGTGAATTTGAGCCCCTCATTGGGCTGTGTGCTGACAGCTCAGAGTCTGGAGCCTGCTTTGGATTCTGTGTCTCCCTCTCTCTCTGCCATTCCCCTGCTCATGCTCTGTATCACTGTCTCTCAAAAATAAATAAACATTAAAACATTAAAAAAAATCCATCAATACATCAATATAACTCATGTGGACTCAAACATTTTATATTTTGTTTTGAATAAAGCATTTTTAATAGATACACCCCCACAAAAAAAGATATTTTCCCAGGTTACTCTAGTGGTAGTTTCTTCAGCCAATGACTGACTCATATGAGTACAAAAACCTGACTTCCTGTCCTGAAGGGGTGAAAACTCTGTGATGCCATTCATAGACTAGAGTTCTCCCTGGGTTCAGATTGAGACCAGATAGCAACTGAAACTACATTTTCTTTAGCTTCTTCCACTGCTCTATCCTTCTTTCTTATAGGATTTTTTCTAAGAACACTCCTTAATGAATCACGTACACGAGAATCCCCATCTGAGGTTATTTCTTTTAGAATCCATCCCTACCTAAGAGAGGGTCTAACTACTCCTTTGTTCAGATATTCACCCTATCCCTATATTTGTATCCCTATTCCACACATCCTTAAGCTTTGGTGTCTGGAATTCCTGAAATTTGTTATAGTTCTGCAATACATTTAGCCCATTTCTTGTTAGTTCTTGTTAGTTACTTACTTTTACAAAGTTAACTTTTAGCTTCCTTTACTAAGTCAGATATCATTCCATTTCACATCTTCCAAAATTGGCCTCTATTAATCTAATTTTGTCTGCTCTCACATTGTCTTTGTGTGATTAAAAAAAAATCTTTACTGTAATTTAAGTTCTATTTTGGAAGGAGAGAAGAACAGGCATTTGTTTAACCTACTCATTTAAAAAGAAACCCTTGAGGGTAGAACAGATCATAGGTCTCAGTAAGCTAAGGAGCTGATTCTACCACAATATGTCTTTAACAGTATTAAACAGATGCCCAGATTGTGATGATGAGGGCGGTGTCAGTATTACCATTAGAAAATATGGGATGGCATGCTGGAAATGGGATAATAAGGACGAAAACTGGGTTTTTAAAATTTTGATCTGGAAGTTTAGTACCCGAATTCTGACACTAGAGTTGAAATTAACACAACTGAAGCAAGTAAGATAAGCCACTAACAACATGAACAAACTTTAAGTCACCAATTATTTCACCATGGTGATTTCCAACCACAAAGGAAATCCTGTCTGGTGTGTTTGCTTTCCAGTCAAGGATAGAATAGGGGATTGGCAGCTGGAAATAGGAAATAGACAAGTCCTCTGAAAAGCCTCTGAAAAGCCAACTCTGATCTAGTTAAAACCAAGGTAAAGCAAATATCATCTGCCTCATAATCTGCCACAAAGTAAAACTAAATAGTTCCTGGAGGAAGATATCCCAACTCTTAGCTTCTCTCTGTAGTACTTCTGACAAGGACAACTTGAAGCTTGGAATTTTAATTTAATAATCTTTAGTAGTAAATACACCCCTCTTCTAATCCCTTTCTCCATTCATCCTTTCCATTTTTGAGGAAGAGTAAAATTCATTGCTGAGCACAATAGGGATACTGATGAAATGTGTTTTCATGTACCTTACCTCTTCAGATATTTACTGGATTTCAGCACTGTATGCTCCCCACTTATGTTCCACCCTGATGCAGACACCCAATATACAAATACTTCTTCTCTCTTTTCTGTTTTAGTTTTTTAAAAGCCACTGATAACTGCATTTACATAAAGGAGTGAATAACTGTTAAGGGATTAAATTTTCATTCTCTAATAAAGTATTCAATTTTGTAGAGAAAACAAATCTTTAAAAATATGAGTGAAATCTGATTTTGGATTCTTATTTATTTGTCCTCCAGTGAGGAAAATCTTTTAATTGTCCCTAAAATTAGCTATAGACATTGTTTTATTTACTATTATTAATATTCATAATAAATAGTGTCATCATTCATGAAATTTTGCTTAAATACCTAGTAAGTACCTAATAAAAGAAAGAATTATCTTTAAACACAGGATGTGACTTCAGATCTTTGATTTATTGCTACTGACAGGTTATATCATTTTAACCT
This sequence comes from Cryptoprocta ferox, assembly GCA_028646485.1. Classification (NCBI taxonomy): domain Eukaryota; kingdom Metazoa; phylum Chordata; class Mammalia; order Carnivora; family Eupleridae; genus Cryptoprocta; species Cryptoprocta ferox. Next base: position 91,574,575 of record CM053572.1, on the reverse strand, counting down.
TTTTTGCTGCCCCAGTTTCAGTTGTCTTTAGTTACTACTCATTATTGAGTTACTTTCTCAGATAATTCCTGATTTGAGAGACTGAATCCAATTTCATTCACTACTCATAGCATCTTGTATCTATTTTTCATAATTTTATCAGAATCAGAATGATTATTTACTTGTTTTTCTATGTTATTTTTATTCACGAGTTTTTGTTCCTTAAAATGTTTATTTTGGTGGATTCCTGAGGAGTTTTAGAGCAGTGAAAATACTCTTTAAGATACTGTAATATACAGTGATACATTTGATACAGAGATACAAATAATACATTTGTACAAATCCATGGAATGTAGAACACCTTAAAGTTAACCATAATGGAAACTATGGACTTTGGATGATATGACCTGTCAGTGTAGGTTCATAAATTGTACAAAAATAGCACTCTGTGAAGATGTTGACACCGAGGAGGTTAAGTATATATGGGGGCTGAGTGTATGAGAAATCTCTGTACATTCCTCTCAATTTTGTTGTGAACTTAAAGATTTTCTTAAAAAACAGTCTTAAAAAATGGAGACATATCTCCATACAAATTCTGCACACAGATGCTATAACAGCTTTATTCATAATTGTCAAAACTTGGAACCAACCGAGATGTGCTTCATTAGGTGAATGGATAAGTAAATTGTAGTACATCCAGATAATGGAATATTATTCAACACTAAAAAGAAAAGAGCTATCAAGCCATGAAAAGACATGAATAAAACTTAAATACACATTGGTAAGTGAAAAAAGCCAATCTGAAAAGGCTACATACTGTGATTTCAACTACATGACAAACTAGAAAAGGCAAAACTATGAACACAGTGACAAGATCAACTTGAATGAATAGGCAGAGCACAGAAGATTTTTAAGGCAGAGAAAATATTCCCTGTTTGATACCATGCGATGGATATATGACATTATACATTTTTCCAAACCCATAGAATGTATAACACCAAGAATAAAGCTAAAGTAAACTGTGGATTATGATGTGATAATGTAGGCTCATTCTTGGTTAGAATGAATGAATGAATGATGAAAGAAGAAGATGGAAAGAAAGAACGAAATAAGGAAACAATATCATTTGTGAATGATATTGATAATGGGAGAGGCTGTGCAAGTGTGTATGGGAAACTTCTGGACCTTCCTCTCAGTTTTCTTGTAAACCTAACCTGGTCTAAAAAAATTAGTCATAAAAACAGAGCATTAGGGTAAATATTCTCATCCAAATTAGCTGATAGATTAGTAAACTGTAAAAATGTTTATTTTATCCTTATTTTCTAAGTTATTTTCACTGAAGTAGTGTTCTAAGTTGGGTAATATTTTATTTGACATATTAGAGATGGCATTTTCATTATGTTGTGACTTTCATTATTTGTATTGAAAAGTCACATATTAGCCTTATTGTTGGTTCATTGATAACTATGTGTCTTTTTTATTTTATTAATATTTTTTTTATTTTTGATACTTATATTTTCTGTTTGATATTGGTTTTCAGCACTTTGATACTGATGTGTCTAGATGTGGTTTTCTTTGTGTTTACCTAGTTTTGGTTTGCACAGCATTTTAAATCTTTGGGTTGATGCCTTTTATCATTTTTTTGGTAAATTATCTGCCATTATTTCCTTAAAGATTGTTCACACATCATTCTCTCTGTTCTTTTGTTCTAGAACCCCAAGTAAGCATATGTTGGAAGATTTGAACTGATTTCACACATATCTTATCCTGTTACCTATGGTTTTAAATTATTTCTTCTCTCTCTATTCTCAACTAGTTTTGGTCTTCTTATTTTTTTTTTTTGTCTTACTAGTTTTCTTTTATGTTATGTTCAATCTGCTGTTAAATTTATCTTATGAGATCATATTTTAGATATTATATTTTTCTTTATTAGAATGTTCATTTGACTCTTTTCATATATTCCAATATTCTTGTGTAATTCTACAGCCTTTCTTACAGTCTGACTATTTATTTCCTTTATTTTTATGCGCTATTCATCATAGTTACTTTAAAGTTTTCTTATGTTAACTGCAACGTCTGAAGAGGGAAAACAATGAAAATGGTGGAGTAAGGACCTCCAAAAAAATTTTGTTCCATAAAAGCAAAAGAAAAACAAAAAAGGAATTCTTAGAGTAAAGTCTGCAGAATTCTGAAAATTACCAAAGGATGGCAGCAATCTGAAAAATATTCTGAGAAAAATGTGTGCTGAATCTTAATAAGAATGATGAGTTTTGAGGCAGTTGATCTTTCCATGTTCCCATCACCTAATGTCCAGCTTCACAGTATCTTTAAAAAACAAGAAACAAAAACAAAACAAAACAATAGCCCTCAAATTATAGTAAAAACCAGCAGTCTGCTAGCTACCAGAATAGAGGAGGAGCTTCTTCAAAGCCTTATTCCCATAAAGTTGTCTTTATTTGGCCTGTCTGGTAGCTTCCAGGAATTCCCCATTTGCAAGGTTACCTTTGAACTAATTTGGACCTCCCTTAGTGTGAATGCCTTGTGCCTGGGGGTTTTTGTCAAAACTTATAGGAAATCCTTTAACTTTATCACAGATAGAGGCAACAGATAGCCATTGGTGCAAACAACTAAAAGTCTAAAAGAAAGGCTAGGAGTGAAATGTCTGTAGAGTCTTTAAAAAACACTGACATAAACAGAATCCAGAAATACACATGTATGTGTAGGGCTCTATATATACCCTGGTCTGTACACATTCTTACAAAAGAACTGAGAAATCCCTGAGTCATCACCTTTGGCTCACCCTGAGGGTATGCACAAGAAGGAAATGAAGACTAAGTGTGAAGGTGTGCCCTCAGCAAAGACAGGGTGACTTACTGGTTCCAGACACTTGTCTAACAACTAAGTTAAACAAGCAGAGACTTCAAGGACCACATAAGACAAAGAATATATCCTTTATAGAATTAATTCAAAAAAAAAATCACTAAACATACAAAAACAAAAACAAAATCAACAACTACCACAAACTCTGCTGGAAGGGGAGAATCTGATTTCTACAGCCACCACATTATATTATTTAAAATATACTGTTCCTAACAAAAATTGTAAGACATACATAAAGCAACAAACCATGGCCTATAAAAAGGAGTGGGGGAGGACAATCAATAGGAAGTATTTCTGTGGAAGCCCAGATATTAGATTTACTAGACAAAGATTTTAAATTAGTTGTTTTAATATTTAATTTAAATATGACTATATTAATATTTAATTTAATAATATATGTATATGGTAAATATTTCACTAAATACCTAATATCAATACACAGATAGAGATTATAAAAAAGAAATTAAAAATAATTTCTGTTTTTTTCTAAATAGAAATTCTTAAGTTGAAAAGTACTATAACTGAAATGTTAAAATCCACTAAAGGAGCTAAACAATATATTTGATCAGTTAAGATAAAATTAGTAATCATGAAGACCACTCAGTTGAGATTATTCAGAATACAAAATAGGAAACAAAAAAAAGAATGTGGAAAAAGAAACCATGCCTTAGAAACCTAGCCTATCATGAAGTTTATCAACAAACATAAAGTGACTGTTCTAAGAGGACAGGAGAGAAGGAGATAGTGAAGAAAGAAATTTTTTTAAAAATGATGGCTGAGGACTTCTCATATTTGATGAAAAACCCAGAAGTTATACAGCCAAGAAGCTCAACAAACTTCAAGCAGGATAAACACAAAATTATCTATATCTATTTACATTATAATGAAACTACCTAAAACCAAAAACTATCTTGAAAGCAGCAAGATAGATGTCTCATTATGCACAAAGATCATCAACTAGTTGCTAATTAGGAACCATCGAGGTCAGAAGATAATGGGATGACATATTCAAAGAGCTGAAAGAAAAAGATAGTCAACAAAGAATTTTGTATCCAACAAAACTATCCTTCAAAAGTAAAGAAAAAATTAAGATATTCCCAGAAAAAAAAATCTGAGAAACTGTTGCCAGCTGACCTGCCCTAAAAGAAATAACTAAAGAGACTTTTGTAGGCTGAAAGGGCACTAGATAATAACTCAAATCCACATTAATTAAAAAAAAAAGGAGGAAGAAGTAAAAAACACCACTAAGAGTAACAACATATATAAATATACAACATGTTATAGATGCATTTTTGTTTGTAACTCTTTTCTCTCAAATCTGATATAAAAGACACTTGCACAAAGCATTAATTACAAATTCATATTCATGAGCACATATGTATAATATGTAATTTGTAGGACAATATCAGCACAAGGAAGGTGGGAAGGAATGACACTAGATGGGAGCAAAGTTTTTGGTTTTGTTTCTGTACTATTTAATATGGTGTTAATCTGAACTAAAATGTTAAATTAATATGTTAATTGTAATCCCCTGAGAAACTACTAAGAAAACAATTTTGTGGGTTTTTTTTTAAATTTATCTTTGAGAGCAAGAGAGACAGAGCATGAGCAGAGGAGGGGAAGAGAGAGAGTGGAGGGACACAGAATCTGAAATAGGCTCCAGGCTCTGAACTTTTAGCACAGAACCCAATGCAGGACTCAAACTCATGAACAGTGAGATCATGACCTGAGTCAAAGTCAATTAACTGACTGAGCCACACAGAAGCCCAGAAAACAATTTTAAGGTAAATAATAAAATAAATAAGATAATTAAATTAAAGTACACTAAAATTTAATACAGAAGAATAAAGGGATAGAGAAACTGAGATATTAGACATGTATAAAAGAAATAGAAAAATGGTAGACATAAATTCTAAAATATTTTATACTTATTACTATAAGCATAAATAGCTTAATCTGTAATTACATTGAATATATTGATTAAATACTTTATTTAATTCATTAAAACTCCAAGTAAAGGTATATATTAGCAAAATGGATAAACATAGCATAACCTAGCTGGATGGTGTCTACAAGGTAACATAGTTTAGAAGTCACAAATAGGAAGTTCCTCAAAAACCTGAAAATAGAGCTACCATATTATCGACCAATTCTACTTCTGGAGATACATCTGAAAGAAAGAAAACCACTAACTCTAAAAGATATCTGTATCTCCATGTTTATAACAACATTATTTATATTAGCTAAGACATAACAAATGAAATCCTTACCATTTGTGACAACATGGATGGAACTTGAAGGCATTATGCTAAACAAAATAATTCAGAATAAGAAAGGCAAATCTTGTATTATCTCACTTACTGTAGAATCTTAAAACATTACAAAACAAAACAAAACCCCATCAAACTTACAGAAAAAGGGATCTCATTTATGTTTACCAGATTCAGGAAGGTAGAGGGTTAGAGGATTAGAGGAAGGTGGCCAAAATGCAAACTTGGGGTTATATTCCCAGAGATGTAATATACAACATGGTGACAATAACTAACACTGCTGTATAAGATATAGGAAAGTTAAGAATGTAGATCTTAAAAGTTCCCTATCATAGGGAGATTTTTTTTTCTTTTTCTTTTTTAATTGCATCTATATGGGATGATGGCTATAACTAAACCTATTGTGGTAATCATTTAACAATATATGTAAACTTATAACTTAAACTTATACATCACTGTATTCAGGTATTTCTCAATAAAACCAGAAATAAAAAAAGACACAAATAGATTGATAGCAAAAGGATAGTAAAAGATATACCATGCAAACAGAAAGGAAAAAAAAAGGCTGGAGCAACTATAATAGTAACAAACAAGATAGATTTAGTTACTAGAGAAAAATAAAGACATTTATAATGATAAAGGATCAATTGATCAAGAAGATATAACAATTATAAATATATATGCACCTGACAACAGAGATCAAAAATGTATAAAGCAGACATATAAAAAACTGAAGGACAATATAGATAATACAACAGTAATAGTTTGAAACTTAAAATTCCCATATTTAATAAAAGAACAATTGGAATATCAGCAAGAACATAAAAGACTTGAACAACAGTATAAACAACCAGAACCAAAAGATATCTATAAAATACTGTTCTCAATAGTAGAATACTCATTCTCCTTGAGTACACATGGGATATTCTCAAGGATAGACCATACACTGGAGCATAAAACAAATTTCAGTAAATTAAAAAATGATTGAAACCATACAAAATATATTCTATTACCACAATGGAATGAAATTACAAATCAATAACAGAAGAAATCTTGGAAATTTAGAAAATTTGCGGAAATTAACATATTTCTAAATAACCAGTTTCAAGTAAGAAAACACAAGGAGAATTAGAAAATATAATAGGATGAATGAAAACAAAAACTGCAGTATCTGAACCATCTGTGCATCTGCTTCTGTTGTCTATATCTTTCTTTCAATTATCAATCATATTTTTTTGCAACTTTGAATGGCTGTATGCAAGAGCTTCTGTATGAAAAGGTAGAGACTTCAGGTGATGTTATCTAATTCCAGCTAGAGTTTTCTTTTCTTTTCTTTTTTTTTTTTTTTTTTTTTTTGTGAAGTAGATAAAATGAGAGACTGATTACCTCAATTTAGTCAGGAATCAAGCTGGTTTAGGGACAGGTCGCAGTTCTAGTAAGACTCAGTTTCTCTCAGTTTTGTTTTGTTTAGGAATTAGCCTTTCTGGCTTTTATTTGAGAGCCTTCCTTGTATGAGTCTCTTTAACCCAGGAATCTTTTGGAAAATTATTTTCATAACTTCCTAGCCCATATTTCTTTGGTTATATCAAATGAAGCTTCAAAATCAAATGCATATCTTGAGGGAAAGACAGGATGTTTGCTTGAGATAGACTCCTCTCTGGCAGGTCTGTTCTATAATAACTATGAAGAAACATGAGGTTTTATTCAATCTTTTAGATACTTTTAATATACCCTAGTTCCTTGGACTCATGCACAGCCCTAACTGAGAAAATGGCCCCTGGAGGAATCTGTTTATGCATTTAATACCACTGAAATTTTTATTTTTCATTCCATTGCCATGTATCCACTAGAAGTTGTATATAGGTTTTTATTTTTTCCTCACCAACAAAGGCTTTCTATGATTGGTCTGATCTTTAGTCTGTGTCTATAATCAGCAAAATGTCCCCAAGAAGAAAATTATTTCCTCACTTAAAGAATTTAGTTCATCTTGTCCTCTTTGCTTCCACAAACCTCTGATATATATATTTTTTCTTTTTTCAGTTTTTATTTATTTATTTTGAGAAAGACAGAGACAGTGCGAGTGGGGAAGGGTTAGAGAGGAAACAGAAAGAGAATCCAAAACAGGCTCTGAACCACCAGCACAGAACCTGATGCAGGGCTTGAACTCATTAATCTGTGAGCTCATGACCTAAACCAAAACCAAGAGTTGGACACTCAACAGACTGAACCATCCGGGTGCCCCAAAACTCTAATATTTAAAAAAATATAATTATAAAAACTTTATCTAGAATTTTTTCTAGTTGTTTAAGCAAGAGTATAAGTTTTCCACAATCTATTGAGAAGTGAAAGTTGCATTTATTATATGTGTTAGGAGCAATTGCTTTCCATCTTAAATGTTTCAGAAATTAAAAAGGGAGAGAAATAAATATATAGATAGATATAGATAGATATAGATGATAGATAGATATAGATATAGACATAGATATAGATATAGATAGATGCCCAGCTCATTTTAAGACTGGTAAGGAAAGCCTTACTGAGAAGATGACATTTAGCAGAATTGAAAAATAGTGGAATGAACCATTCAGTGATCTGAGTAAGGAGACTTCCAGATAGAAGGAATAGCAAGTGTGGGTTCATGAGTCCTAGAACTTTGGAGGAGAGTGTGGCTTCAGCAGAGTGAGAAAAGAGAAAAATGATAAGATATGTTTCATCAGATAATAATGATAATTAAGTTAGTATTGGATAACACATATAGTCTCATAGATCTCAGGAATGAGAGTCCTAAGGCTTTTTGAAATAAATTCAATCCAACCTGTCCATTTCATAGAGTTGTAATATAGGAATAGAGGGTAAAATACCTTTATGTTTTCTTTACCTAAGATTTTTGGGATATGAATTGTCCCACTTCCACATAGACTCCCCAACAAAATTATCCACCCTATTTAGCTTAGTTCATTAAGGGGGTTCCTTTGAACACAAATTTATCTGGCAATGTAGCTACAAAACATATTTGCTTTTTGTACTTTAGTTTTAAGTACAATGACCATTTTCAGTAAGAGCAAAACCATGTAATGTGCACAATCTAATGAACACTGATAAATGTTGCATTCCCTTACAGTGAACAAATTCTTACCCCCTGCTGATTTCCTAATAGCTTACATTAGCAGGCCATGATTGCTGGAATTTCATTGCTCTTCATCAAAGAAATGGCTTAGATCGCCTTTTTCCCACACTCCGCATCTATTACAGAGTCTGAGCTGTAAATATAAACCATTTCTATTACTAATAGCTCTGTCTGTCTCATATTAACTGTCTTCCATTTTAACAATGCATCTTGAAGTCTTTTTTTACTGAGATAATTTGTCATGCTATTATGTACTATGCCAGGCCCTACAATATACTCTTTACATGTTTTAATTCTTCATTTAATTCTCACAACCACTCTATGGGTTACACATTGTAATATTAATTTATCAGATGAAGAATGAAAAGTCTTAGAAACTTTGTTTGCTAGAAAATTGCAGTACAGAGGTTTTCACCTAATTCTGAGATTTCATCTAATCTCATACTCTTTCCATTCTTCCGTGTTGGCTTCTTCCTGTTGAGCTCTTGAGACCTTTTCTTTGTGGGTCTTGGCACTTCTTTAGGATGGGGAAAGCCAATCCTAGAGCATAGCATTCACCCACATTCTGTAATTTAGAGTCATATCGTTATTCTATGAGAAATTTTTTGTGCAATCCTGACTTGGGTCACTAAACCCAAGGGACTAGGGAGAAATGGGGGTCATTCTTAGAAAGGGATTGATATTGATATTAAAATTTTAAAAAATATTGCATTGTATCAAAATTTCCTTCAAACTTTTATGATTAAAATGTTTAATTACACAAAAAAGTAGATTAAATACTAAGTACCTATATTCCCACCAGCTAGACTAAAATTATTTTGCTGTATTTATTTTCTGTATCTATCTACCTATGATTTGTTTGCGTGTATGCTTCTTTCTGAACCATTGAAATTGGCACAGTCATAATAGAACTTTACTCCTAATACTCCAATATGTTCTCTTAAAAGTTTATTTTTCTATAAGTGCCATAGCAGCATTATACCAAAAATAGTAATATCATGTAAAAATCACTAATATTATCTAAAATCCAGTCCACATTCAAAATTCCAAAATGTCCCTAAGAGCCATTTTATTTTCTCTTTTAAACCAAGGTAAAATCAAGGTTTGTCCCTTTAGGTTGTATCTTCTTAGACTCATACTTTTAACATCTTTGTTGTTATTGTTTATGTTTCTTACGACTTTTTAAAGACACCAGACATCAAAATAGTTTTCTTGCAAAATACTCTACATTTGAGATATTTCTGATTGTCTGTTGTATCACGGAGCCTTGTCTTTGTCATATACCCCTGCCTTGGAAGTTACATCTAAAGGTGGAATAGATTCAAGTTAACTATTTCAGGCAAATGTCCATTTGAGGTGACAATATCTACTTCATATTGCATCTCATTGGACTGCAAACGTCAGTTTTTCTCACAGTGTGAGACAGTAAAGTTGATTACTTAGTTCAGGGGGCAACCATCAGAACTATTTAAGGTTGTTTTTTTTCCCCCCTTCAAATAAAACTTTGTGGATAATAGTAGATAACAACTAATGCTTTTAACATTGATTAACACTTGCCTGAAATAATTTTACTGGGAGTTGCAAAGTTAATTTTACTTCACTCTGGCAAAGAGTGATCTTCACGTTCCAACTTCTGTAAGTCAGAGGAGAATGAATTACCATATCTCTTCAAACCACAGTAGTTACATGCCCCTTTCTTATCCTTCAGTTACCAATTTTCCTAGCAAGTACTTGATATAATAGTTACAACAACAGTCACAAATGAATTTATTTTCATTTTCTCTGTTCTTTTTTCCTATTGTTACCTCTACTAACTGCAGGATTTTATTAATGCATGTGCTGGTCACTTTCCAAGCCTCCCTTTTCCTAAATTAGAACTAGTATAAAACATTTCTCCAATAATATTTGGTTCCTTTTAATTATGTAAGGTATATAGAGTGCAGGATCTTGGCATTAGGTGTGCTCTTAGATACTGAATTGTCCTTATTCTGGGCTCTTTTAATTAAGAGGTGGAAATTAAAAAAACCAACACTACAGCTATGTTTATCTCTGTACAGAGAAAATATCATTAGTTTACATTCATATGCTTATTTATTTTAATAGAATCATTAGATGAGAAAAAATGTTTAATTTCAATAAGGTATAATTTTTGCTATCTGTGTTTTGTGTAAAAATCTGTATTACTTTCAAGTCATACAGATGTTCCCCAATGTATCTTAAAATAGCTTTATAATTTTAGATCTTATAGTTAAGTCTATATATCCATCTCTAATTAATTCTGTATATTGAGTGAAGTGGGAGTGAGGTTCATTTTCTTAGATAAAGTTGTTCTAAAACAATTTGTTAAAAAAAATTTTCCCCATTGTAGTGCTATGGCATTAAAAAAAATCAAATGGCAGAGAGGTTCTATTGTTTTAGATGTTTTTAAAGAGTTCATTTTTGAGGGATAAAGAGAAACAGAGAGAGAGTGCAAGTGGGAGAGGGGCAGAGAGAGAGGGAGAGAGAGAATCCCAAGCAGATTCTGCATTGTAAGCACAGAGCCTGATGTTGGGCTCAATCTCATGAACCATGAGATCATGACTTAAGCCAAATCAAGAGTTTCATGCTAACCAACTGAGCCACCCAAGAGCACCAGACAGGTGCTATTTTTGAGCTCTTTATTTCGTCATTGATATATTGGTCAAAAGTTATAAAATTGTCTTGATTACTATAGCATTATAAGTCTTGAAATCAGGTAGTGTAAATTCTCCAACTATGTTCTTTTTCAGATTACTTTGACAGTCTAGGTTCTTTACATTTGAATTAACATTTTACAATAAGATTGCTGATTTCTAATAATAATAATAATAATAATAAAGCTTGAAGGGATTTTGGTTAAAGTTGCTTTGAATCTATAGATCGTTTTAAGGTATATAACATTTTAACAATATTGAGTTATCTAATACATGAAACAGCCATATCTGCTTATAGATACACCTTACTTTACTGTGCTTCATCTTACTATACTTTGTAGATAATATACTTTTTACAAATTGAAAGTTTGTGGCAACTTCATGTCCAGCAAGTCTATTGACAACATTTTTCCAGCAGCATTTACTCACTTTATGTCTCTGTGTCACATTTTGGTAATTTTCACAATTTGTGGGACTTTTTTTATTATTGTATTCATTACAGTGATCTGTGATCAATGATAACAACTCACTGAAAGCTCAGATGATGGTTAGCAATTTTTAGCAATAAAGTATTTTTAAATTATGTTATACACACTTTTTAAGACATAATGCTTTTGTACACTTAATAGACTACTGTTTAATATAAACATCACTTTTATATGCACTAGGAAAACAAAAAAATCATTTGGCTCACTTTATTGCAATATTTGCTTTATTAAGGTAGTCTGGAACTGAACCCACAATATATATGAGATATACTTGTATCCATATCTTTTGTAACAACTTTCATAAAATTTTTGTAGTTTCCCTTGTAGAAGTCTTTCATGTTTTTTTGTGAAATTTCTTCCTAATTCTTTCATTATTTATTGGCTTTTGTAATCGCACCTTTTTAAACCATGCATATTACAATATGATTGCCTATTTTTCTTATGTTGCAATTTTAATCTCTGTAACTTATTTTGTAACTAGAAGTTTGTAACTCTTAATCTCCTTTATCTATTACACCCATCCATCCCTACCAACTTCCATTCTGAAAACCACCAGTTCATTCTGTGTTTTGAAGTCTAGAATTTTGTTTGTTGTCTCGTTTGTTTTTTTTTTTTAGATTCCACATATGAATGAAATCATAATGACACTTGCTTTTCTTTGTTTTACTTATTTCACTTAGCATAATATTTGCTAGATCCATGCATAATTGTCATAAATGGCAAGACCTCATTCTTTTTTATGGCTGAGTAATATCCCATTTGTGTGTGTGTGTGTGTGTATTGCATTTTTATTCATTTTTCTATCAGTGGGAACATCAGTGGCTTCCATATTTTAGCTATTTTAAATACTGTTGCAGTAAATACAGAGGTGCATATACCTTTTTGAATTAGTGTAAATAGCACCTTTTAAAATATAATTTGTCAAAATTTGCAACTTATACATGAAAAAAGGAATTGAATCTTGTATTTAAACTTAGATCCTGTAAACTTGGTAAATTCAGGCGCTGCCTGGTTCTAATTATTTGTAAATTGCCTAGGATTCTGTACATAAACAGTGAAGACATTAAGTGATGGGATCTTAACTTCTTCTTTTCCAAACTGATATTCTTTATTTCCTTACCTTTTTTTATTTAATTCATTGACTGTCGCCTCTAATAGTAATGAATCAAAATAATGAGGGGGGTAGGGATTCTTACTTTGTTAATAACCTTAGGAGAAAACTGTATGAACTTATCTATAAGGACTCTTGTGCCTACATTAATGAGACATATTAGAGAATAATTTCTTAAATGCCTTTTTTGTCAGGATTTGATATCTGCATAATTCTGGCTCATGAATGAAATATGTTATACAGTATAAGATTGTTGTCACTTCTTAAATATTTGAAAATATTCACCAGTTAAATAAGATGGACCTGAAATTACCCTTTTGTAATGATTTTATCAGTTTTCCTTTTTGAGAAATTTGCACCTACTGTTTGTTGAAAAACTTATTCATATAAAATTCCTTATGATTTCCTTAGTATCTAAAGGATTTTCATTCTGACATTAGTATACTGTATTCCATTTTTTAAATCAATCTGGAGATTTATCAATTTTCTTGACCCTTTTAAAGATTTATGTTTTCATATATTGAATATTTTATTGATTTCTAGTATTACATTTCTCCTTAGAATCTTAAGTAATTGATTATGGATTTTTAATTTCTAATAAAAGCATTTGTGCTATGTTTTTCCACCAATAGCACTTTAAATGAATCCCTCAAGTTTTGAAATATTGTATTTTCATTATTATTCAGTGGAAAATCTTTTCCAGTTCCCCATGAGATTTACTCTATAATTTTGTTGTTGGTGGTGGTGCTTTGTTTTATTTTTAAAGTTTATCTGAGAGAGAAAGAGAGAGACCATGAGTGGGTGAGTGGGGGAAGGAAAGAGAGGGAGGGAGAGAGAGAATCCTAAGTAGGATCCACACTGTCTATACAGATCTTGATGTGGGGCTTGATCTTATGAACTGTGAGATCATCACCTGAGCTGCAATCAAGAGTCAGCTGCTCAACAGACTGAGACACCCAGGCGCCCCTTGTGTGTTTTTGTTTTTTTTTTTTGAGAGAGAGAAAGAGCACGTGAAAGTGGAGGATAGGGACAGAGAGAGAGAGAGAATCTTTTTTTAAATTTTATTTTTTATTTTATTTTATTTTATTTTTGAGAGACAGAGAGAACGTGAGCAGGAGAAAGACAGAGAGAGAAGGAGACACAGAATCTGAAGCAGGCTCCAGGCTCCAAACTGACAGCACAGAGCCCAATGCAGGGCTGGAACTCACCAACTGCAAGATCATGACCTGAGCCGAAGTCGGCCACCCAACCGGCTGAGCCACCCAAGCGCCCTGAGAGAAAGAGAATCTTAAGCAGGCTCCACTCTCACTCAACATGGGGCTTGATCCCACAACCTGGGATCATGACCTGAGCTGATATGAAGAGTAAGATGCTGGGGTACCTGGGTGGCTCAGTCGGTTAAGCCTCCTACTTCGGCTCAGGTCATGATCTCACGTTCATGCGTTCGAGCCCCGCGTCGGGCTCTGTGCTGACAGCTTGCGGAACCTGGAGCCTGCTTCCGATTCTGTGTCTCCCTCTCCCTCTGCCCCCCGCCCATGCTCTCTCTCTATATCAAAAATAAATTTAAAAAAAAAAACATTAAAAAAAAAAAAAGAGTAGGATGCTATACTGACTGAGCCACCCAGGCACCACTACTCCATAGTTCTTATATTTCGAAATGTGTTGTTAAATTTCTAAATATTTTGGATTCTTCTACATATTCTATTGTTTTTCATTTTTAATGCACTTCTGTTCTGAACCTTAGGATATACTCCCCATGAATTTATTTTTACAGCTTTAATGAAGTATATCAGTAACCTATAGATAAAGTAAGCAATTTGATACAATTTTGACACAGGTATACACCTGTGAAGCCATCCATAAAAATAGGAAAATGAATTTATCACCTTCAAAACTTTCCTCATACTTCCTTGTAATTAATTATTCCTATCCTTCTCTGTTTTCAACCCCTAACTCCAAATCATTAATAATCCAAAAAAAAAAAAAAAAAACACTGACCTACTTACTGTTACCATAGATTAGTTTATATTCTTTAAAAAAATTATATGAAGTCTAATACAGTATCTGCTTTTTTTAATCATCATTTTTGGTGAAGTATCTGCTCATTGTTTTGTCCATATTTTATTGTTTTTTATTTTCTTATTATTAAATTTGATAATTATTTTATATCCTGGATATTAGTCCTTTATCCAATATATAATGAAAACATTTTCTCTTAATCTTTCTCTCTTAACAGTGTCTTTCAAGAAACAAAAATTGTTTATTTTTAATTTTTATAAAATCCAACTAATAAATTTCTTGTTTTATGGACTGCACTTGGGTTTTATATTTGGGATATATTTTCCTAATCTAAAGTCATAAGTTTTCTCCTATAATTTTTGTATTCTATAATACTGTATCATCATATTAACATATTATAGAAGTTTTATTCTTTTATGTTTTACATGATCAATTATACCATATATACTTTTTGAGTTGATTTTTATATGTGGTTTGAAGTATAGATCAAAATGAATACATTTGCATATGGATATCCAGTTATCCTACCATTATTTGTTGAAAAGACTATACTTTCCCTTTTGATAAGGAAAGAAAGTATATTATCAATTTGGATAATATATAAAGATGTATTTATAGATAGATATAGATAGACTGATGATAGTCTATTTCTGGATTCTGTTCTGTTCTATTCATCTATCTTGACACTGAACTTACATTGCCTTGATCACTGTAACTTTAAAATAAGTCTTGGAGCACCTGAGTGGCTCAGTTGGTTAACTGCATGATTCTTGGTTTCAGCTAAGGTCATGATCTCCTGGTTTGTGAGATCGAACCCTGTATCAGGCTCCATGTTGACACCACGGAGCCTGTTTGCAATTCTCTTTCTCCCTCTTTCTCTACCTGTTACCCACTAACGCGTGCTCCCACCCTTCTCTCTTTCAAAACTAAATAAATAAACTTTGGAGTACCTGGGTTGCTCAGTTGAGTGTCCGAGTTCAGCTCAGGTCATGATCTGACACTTCATGAATTCAAGCCCCGCATCTGGCTCTCTGCTGACAGCTCAGAGCCTGGAGCCTGCTTCAGTTTCTGTGTCTCCCCCTCTCTCTGCTCCTCCACCATTCGCGCTCTGTCTGTATGTCTCTCAAAAATAAATAAAACATTAAAATATATATATATATAAACTTTTAAAATAAATAAACAAATAAAATAAGTTTTGAAATTAGATAGTGATAGTTCTTCAACTGTTTTCTTCTTCTGCAAAGTTGTTTTAGATATTCAAGGTCCTATGTTATTACATAAGATTTTTAAAAACAGATTTTAATGTCTAAAACATTACTGAGAACTACATTATGTTCTCCCTAGAATGCATTTTGTAGTCTTCAGTGTACAAATCCTACACATTTTTTGTCAGATCTATCCCTAAATGTTTTATATTTTGATGCTATGATAATAGCATTTTTAAAAATTTCAAATTATTTTGTTCATTGGTAGTATAGAGAAACAGTGCTTGCTTTATTTATTTATATTTTTAAAAAAATTTTGTGTATATTGATTGTAAGATCCTACAACCTTGATAAACTAGCTGACTGCATCTTATAGCATTTTTGTAGATTCCATTGGAGTTTCTCCATACATAAAATGCTAGTTGTAAATGATTGGAATTTTGCTTCTTCCTTTCCAATATACTGTGTTTTATTAATTTTTTGTTTCTTTATTTCAGTGTCTAAATCCTCCAGTAAAATATTGAAAAGAAGTGATAAGAACACACTTCCATATCTTTCTCTTAATGTAAAGGATGAAATAAATCTTTCACAGTTAAATATCATGTCATCTGTAAGATTTTTAGATAGCCCTTACCAATCTGAAGATACTCTCTTTTATTTCTAGTGTGCAAAGTTTTTCTGCAGAGTGGATGATGAGTTTTTTCACATGATTTATCCACACATCATTTGAGACAGCCATAATGTTTTTCATTATCTTTTTAATACTGTGATTTTGTTGTCAATATTCAAGTATTACTTTTTTACACATCTTTAGATTCATGTTGCTAATATTTTGCCTAGAAATTTGGATCTATGCTCATGAGACATACTGGTTTGCAGCTTTCTTTTCTCATTTTTTTTTTCTGGTTTTAGTATGAGCATAATGTTGATCTTATAGAATGAGTGGAGGTCTCCAACTTTCAGGAAGAGTTTAAAGCTTTCTTTTTTTTATAGGCTTTATCAAGGTATATATTATACTACAGTCATTTCAAAAAATAATTTGGCAACTTGTTTTTCTGTGTTTTGGGGCATTTGGAGTTATCTGATTTGGGAAGTTTTGGTAGATGTCTTCTGTGATTCCATTTGGTGCTCGTGCTTTTTTCTGATTTCATAACTTCTTTAATTTTTCTATAGAAAATTTTACCTTAATCTCTTTATTTGTGCAAGAGTTTAAATTGATAAATCATATTTTCCTGAAAATTTATCAATTTTATCTAGGTGTTAAAATCAATTTTCATAATAACATAATCTTAATTTATTTCGTTCCAATGTCATCTCTCTTTCATCACATCTTTAAAAAGTATTTGTGTCTGTAATTTTTATTCAGTAGTTAGCTTTATTTTTGACTTTTATTATTTATTTTAAAGTTTATATTGAGAGAGGGACAGCAAGCTGGGGAGGGGTCGAGAGAAGCCGTGAGAGAAAATCCCAGGAAGGCTCTGGGCTGTCAGTGCAGAGCCCGCCATGGGGCTCAATCTCATGAACTGTGAGATCATGACCTTGAGCCCAAATCAAGGGTCATATGCTTAACCTACTGAGTCATCTAGGCACCCATATTTTTGACTCTTAGAAGAATAAGCTTTTGGGGCACCTGGGTACCTCAGTCAGTTAAGCATCCAACTTCAGCATAGATCATGATCTCACAGCTGTGAGTACAAGCCCTGTGCCGGACTCTGTGCTTATAGTTCAGAACCTGGAGACTGCTTCAGATTCTAAGTCTCCATCTGTCTCTGCCCCTATCCCACTCACACTCTCTCTCAGAAATAAATAAATATTAAAAGTAAAAGTAAAATACTCAATATTGTTAAAAAACTATTCTTTAAAAAATAAATAAAAGAATGTCTTTTTTCTTTTTTTATCATTACTTATGTTTATTACTTGTTGATTTTTGCTTTTATCTTTATTGTTTCCTTTACTCTGATTTCTTTCTCTTTTTTTGCATTTCTTTTTCAACTTTTTAAGATGAAAATTTATTTTTTGTCATATTTTTAAATAATATATATATTTTAAGGCTCTGCATTTTCCTAAGATCTCAGCTTCATTTATGGATTCTTATAGAAGGTTTTTTGATCATAATTAGTTTTAACATATATGTATTATTTTTCTGTACTTTTTGATAAATGAATTAATTAACAGAGAATTTTAAATTTTCTAAGCACAGTGTTGTTTATCAAATTTTGTTATTCACTTCTTTTATTACATTGTCATCAGAGAATATTATTCATATTATTCTAATACTATGGGACTACTATGATTTTTAGAGGTACATAATATTTAGTTGGCTTTTAAAAATTGCTTATATATTCTTCCACTTTTTAAATTTTTTTAATGTTTTATTTGTTTTTGAGAGACAGAGCATGAGTGGGGGAGGGGAAGAAAGAGAGAGGGAGACACAGATTCCGAAGTAGAATCCAGGCTCTGAGCTGTCAGCACAGAGTCCGACATGGGGGTTTGAACCCACAAACCATGAGTTCATGACCTGAGCGAAAGTGGATGTTTAACCGACTGAGCCACCCAGGTGCTGCAGTTACTTATATATTCGTGAAAATAGGTTGTACTTTATATTGCTGTTTTGTCAAATTCTATGCCTTCATGCCTATCTCTGTATCTCTCCCTCAATAGAATCATGTAAATCCATAAGATCTATGGTGTCTAGTTCTTCTACATATTCCTAATTAAGTTTTTAATGTTTATTTATTTATTTTTGAGAGTGGTGGAGGAGGGGAAGGGGCAAAGAGAGGGGAAGGGAATCCCAAACAGGCTTAATGCTATGCGGGGCTCTATCTCATGAAACCTGAGATCATGACCTGAGCTGAAATCAAGAGCCAGATCCTCTACCTAATGAGCCAGGTAAGTGCCCCCAATTTTGTCCTCTTGATTAATCAATTTAAAGAATGAATCTGAGTGTAATTCTGTCCTGACATTGCTTTAATACATTCCATTTGTTATACTTTTGGTGGTTTATTCTACAGCATTTATTTAATACTCAGTATATCCCAGGCATTGTGCCAGAGTTGAAGAAAGTACTTATTAAGAAGGCCACTATTTTCCCTTCTATTATGGCATTTTGAGTCATGTGATTCCTTGGCCTTTGTATCTTCATGGTAACTTCTTTTTCTCATAAAAAATCTGTCAGAATATGAATCTTAAACAAAACTTTTCAGTCTAAAAACAAATACAATCTCCATGAAAAAGGACCACAGACAAATAGACAGTATTCTCCATTCTTTTTTTTTAATGTTTGGTTTATTTTTGAGAGAGAAAGACAGAGAGTGAGCAGGAGAGGGCAGAGAGAGAGGGAGACACTGAATCTGAAGCAGGCTCCAGGCTCTGAGCTGTCAGCACAGAGCCTGATGTGGGGCTCGGACTCACGAATGGTGAGATCATGACCTGAGTCAAAGTTGGACGCTTAACAGACTGAGCCATGCAGGTGCCCCGGGCAGTATCCTCCATTCTGACCAAACCTCAAGTCTTTTCTCACAGAAAACCTATGAGCAGTTTTGAAAAATGTTAATTATTATACAGTGTGGAAACTTTTTTAAAGCTGAGAAATAGTGTTTGAAAAGTACTGTAGAAAAACTATAAAAAATTCTGAACTCTATAATAGAAAGTTCTTCTATTCATTGTGTTCTAATTTTATGAGTGTTATATTGCTACCATTGAAAGAAAACTTGATTCAATAACTCTCTGTAATGGGAGATTCTTAAATATGTCACAAAACTGGGTATGCCATTTAATTATTAGACTTAAACTCAGGACATAGTTTATTTTTGAAATATTTGATGACATCATGATTTTCTTATTTTATTCTTTAAAACTTCTAATATCTAATTATATTGAAGAAAATAAGTGAGAACGTTTCTTTAACCTTCAAATAATATCAGCAACAGCAGATGATCTATGTAGACTTACTAGATTTTTAGAAAAGTTTAAAATTTCCATAATTAAAGCCTGTAAGGAAATATAAATGTTGAGCACAATAACTCTGTTTACTATACTGAAGATAAGTTTCCATTTCAAAGCCTGTTTTGCCTTATGATATTCTGATGATGTTAGAACTGTTCACAATTGCCATCAAAGAGGGAAGAAAATTAGATATCATTGCTAAAGAAGGGCTTTGGAATTTACATTATGAGAAAAATTTAGTGATTTTCTAATATTGTGAATGTTTGTATTTGTGTGCATGTATTATGTTAAAATATCTCTACTTGGAATATATTAAAAAAATACTACAAGTGGTCAGTCCATAGATTTATCATTGAAGCCTCTTCAGTCTGTGTAAGAGCAGCCATGTAGCATGCCCAGATAATGTGTCTCTAATGATAATTTCCAACTATTATAATTGTTCTCTAAATTTCTGTTTGGTGACAACCTTTGTGAGATAATTACACATCATCAGTGTTCTAATGAACTACGAGACACTTAATGCCTGGACATGAGGCAAAGTAGCTAAGTAACATGTGTCACAGGCAGTTTCGCAGGAACTAACATACAAAAATGTAGGCTTCATTAACAGTGTTCAAAAAGACAGATGAGTCTCTGTCCTGCCTAACCCAGTGGTTAATTTATTGACTGACTTTAACAGTGACGTCCCTTTGGAGGATTTTTAATAGTTTCTAAGTTGCTTGCTGAGGTTTTAATAGACATTTGCCTCACTGAGCTCAATAAATATAGAGTGCAGTTTGAAATCTTGCAACCTAAAATGTAAGCAACTGACTGAATGAGGTTAGAAAGGATTTATATTTCTTCTAAATATACTTCTGAGCTGAAGTTCGAATATAAAAGATTTCCAAAATATCTACCTACTTTCTTAAAAACTTTCTCCTATTTTATGTTAAGACCTTTGGTGCTATAAAACAGAGAAAAATGTGTCAGGAATAGCAAATAAAAATGACTAAGCAATTCCTTTCAGTTTGCTCCAAAGTAGATTTTGGAAAGCTTTGTAGGAATTCAAGACTTAGACTGTAACCATTCAGGTTAATTCAAAGTAAGTGGCAAATATTTCATTTCTCAGGCTCCAATTACTTGGAACCAAAAGCATTATGGTTTATAAGGGCATTGTATTATTCATGTGATGCTACAGCTTATCTATTTGGTCATTTATAAAGAGTGTTTTTGGCTGCAGTGTTAAAACAACATGAAAAATAATAATAGCTAATGTGTATTGAATGCTTACTCTGCTAGGGACACTGGTGTTTTCATGAACCTAAGCTCACTTATTTAACTCTGAAGAATCCTAGAAGGCAGATACAATTATTAACCTCATTTTTTATGAAAACTATAAAGTATATTTTCAAAGATCATACAGCTAATAAATTTTAAAACTAGCACTTGAACCTACATAGTTCATCTTTAGGACCAGAACTCTAAAACATTAAATGGCCATGTGAAAAAATAAACTAGGCAGGGGGTGAGGGGAGTGTTTCTTTTGGTTTTAGTCTTGTTTTTGTTTTTACTAAATGTACTTAATTTTGTTTAAAGTTATCAGGCAGCTTTCAGTAAAAAGCTCGATTTGCCCTTATATATATAAATGAATATAAATGAAGAACCGTAAACCAAAGATCAAATTACAGTTTTGATTGACTTGTGATTTTAATATGTTGTGTTTTTCAAAATATACATTTCCAATCATGTTTATTTTATTTTTACTTTTTTTTGCTGCAACCCATAAAATTAAGACCTGAAAATTAAACGAACTATAACTTTAAATAATAACTGTAATATGTTATTCTCAATTTTTATTATTAATTTTCATAAGTTAAATTGGCATGGCCATTTACATATCATTTCAGCCAGGTATTTCATGACAAAAAAAATTAAAACATCATTGTATGATTTTATTTTTCCATTGTAGAGAAAGTGACTGCTAGTGAAAAGATTTTAAAATAACCAAAAATAATGTGTGTTCATGAAAGGATTAATTTTACAGCGATTGGTCTATTTTCTGAAAATAGGCAAAAATGTGATTACTCTAAAACTGTTATGTTACAATCAATATTCACTAGACTGACAATTAAAATCAGTCCTGTATTTAAATAGCAGCATCTATGTAATATGAAAATCAGATCATGAAAATTGCAATTTTGATAATCATGATTATAACTGCCCTTTGAAATTTATACACATTGTTGTTGAGTTTAAAGCTTCAGAAGAAAAGCTGCAGTTTGGTATGTGCTCTGGAACACCAGGTCATTAATACACTGACAATGCGAGGCATCACTTTCTAGGAAAAAAAACTTTGGATATCTTTTCGTTGTCATTGTGCATATTTCGATTTTACTCATGGGCATTTTCTTGGAGATTTCTTCATAATGTAGTGAAATAATTAAAAACATACTTTTGGAGTCCATTTTTTCAGAGGTTTCTCTAAACTGCTGTTGATGTGTGTATTGGACAAGCCACCTAATCTGATAGGACTGTTGTGAAAAGTCAGTGATTTAATATGTGAAAATCATTAAGCCAGCTTCTAGCACATACTGGATGGTCAGTAATGGTTAAGTATTGTGATAAGATTATGAAGTGTGTTTCTTTTTTCCCTGTTCCTTTACTTTGCCTACCAAGCACTTCCCCGTCTCCAAAAGTTTAAGAAAAGCTATCTTCCTCAAGCCTATTTATGTGATATTTCTTTAAAAAATGTTTTTGTTTAATGTTTATTTATTTTTGAGAGAGAGAGAGAGAGAGAGAGAGCGTGAGTGGGTGAGAGGCAGGGAGAGAGGGAGACACAGAATCTGAAGCAGTCTCCAGGCTCTGAGCTGTCAGCCCAGAGCCCGATGCAGGCCTCGAACTCACAGACTGTGAGATCATGACCTGATCTGAAGTCGGATGCTTAACTGACTGAGCCAAGCAGGTGCCCCTATGTGATATTCTTAAAAATAACAATCATTGTCACATATTTATGATGTATGTGTCTTAAAGATATACAATCATCCCTTCCTCTCAAGCTAAGAGAAATGTCCTTTACAAGTACTCTGAGTCTTTCTCTGAGAATATATCTAAAATGTATCTGAATTGGTGGTCATGTTCTAATTTTTAGGTCCTGGAAGTAGAGACAGTCTGTTTATCCTTTGTTTCTTCAGAAATGCTAGCACGTGTAAAAATAGGATGTGGGAAGAACAGAGGTGGTTTATCCTTCTCATTTTTGTTTAATATTTTCATGCATATTACCTTTTACATTCTTTATAATAACCTAAGAGCTGTGTATGATCACCATCCTACCCCTCCCTTTGCATGAGGGGCTGAAAAAAAGAAGAAAGGAAAACTTGGAAGGATGAGATAACAAATTCAAAGTCACACAGCTAAAAACAGTAACAGGATATTTCCTCTATAATGCAACATTTAAAACCATGTTTGTAGCACAGAAGTTACTCATTAAATAGTTATTAAACTAAACAGAACATGCAACTATGCTTTTATGATATACCTAGACACATACATCTCTAGGCTTGCAAAAAATCTTTGAAAAAAGTGAAAACATAGTAACAATACTTGTAAAACACTTTTTCGGGCGCTTATGCAAAAGTTCAAAACCATTAAAAAATAAATGAAACAACAATCAGGACACCAATGCAGTTGGTAAAATTAGCCTTTCAGCTTAAACTACACCTCAGTTTTTAGAGCCAACAATTCAAGACAACATTAACAAAATCTTCTCTGAGCAGTACTTTCAGGGGGTTTGAAGTTTGCTATACGATGAAACTATGTATTTCTGAGTTCTTATCCTCAGATCCTTTCCTTCTGTGCCATGTGGTGATGATATCACTAGACAGGCTCTCCACACTATGCAATCTTTGCATAATTTGTCACTTTCTTCTAAATGCTAATGTGCATACACCCACTGCTGACACAAATCCTCCATATATCTCTCTCATTATATATCTTGTATCGTCTACTTACACACTCCTGCTTAATGCCCACACCATGTTTTATGATATGCTGTATAAGTTTAGCAAGGAAGATGCACTGGACAAAGTCTCTTGCTCTCTAATATTGAATATTGTTTGTTCTCCCTAATACTCATCTTCACCCTTGGATTAAAGTATCTTAATACTAACTACCATCACAAATGTATAGTATTGCAAATTATGGGGTATATCTTTTTCCTTACAAAAGTGGAGGATTTCATCTCAACCTTGGCCACCAAGGATAAGTCTAGCTGTAGCTTAAGCTAGTGACTGCATTCACCAATAACATGAAAACACTTTTGTTCTCTACCAAATGGTACACATAATCAGGTTGCCAAAGAAGAACAATTATCTTTCATACAAAGATTGGTAACATGTGTTTAACCTTTAATTAGCTGTGAATTCGTAATCAGTCTAAAATGGCCCTTTTCTCTTTGTAAAGAAGGTCATAGAAGCATTTCCTGTTACCTTTTTCCGGCTCTCATCCTCAGCCTATTAAGATACTTTAATAGTTTAAAAGGAAAAAAAAAGAGACTCTGCAACCTTAGGTTTGCTGTCCTTCTGCAGACTCTGAGCTGCCACATGTGTGACAAACTTAAATTGTTGAAAGTCAGAAATCCCTTGTTACTTCTGGCTTCAAAGGGAAACCCAAATAGATTTTTCTTTTCTATTTTTCATTTGTGTCTCTTGGCACAGTTTGATGCAATCATTTTTCCCTCACTTGAAAGGTGTAGGGCTGATTAGCATAGAGAATATATCTTCTTTGAGGGTCATTCTGTTCTTGGTTTGGCAAAGATTACTGTTTGAGAGATGCAGGACAACATTTCCTCCTTCTGTGATGAACACTTCAAATATTGTGTAGGGTATGCTACTTTGTTTTTGGGTGAATAATTTATCCTTTGATGTCTTGGATCCCATAAAATGGAACTTTGTGATGATGAAAGCACTATTTTTTCCTTGTTAAAATGTTTATGAGTTGGAAAACACTTTAGCTCTAAAAAGCCACTGAACATTCTCAAGAAGGGAGATAGTCTTCAAACTGCTTGCCGTAGTGACCCTCCAAGATATTACTTGCCATTTTATGATTGAAGACACCCCCTCCATCCCTGGATTGACTTTTTATGCTGTCTAAACTACTGTGTGATTGAATAATTAAATGGTATGAAAAGTAGAAGAAGTTAGAAAACATAGTTTTTAAGAAGTCATAACTCAAACCAACATAAAACACAGTAATAAAGAGATGGGGTTAATATCCAGAGAGTGCTTGGTCTATTCTTAGAATATAATGAAAGTGTTGCTATTTATTAAGATAAGCCATCCTTTTAGTACAATTTATAAAAAGGCTTCAAAATAACCATACAATTCTAATCTTCCTTTATTTTCCTTGCTTGGTCCATCCATTTCCTTCTAACCAATTTCTTCTACAAATAGATTACCTCTGTTCCCATAAAACCAACCATTCTGAGTTGTGGTTTTATATAAAGATCTCTGCAGCAAGTAAGGATAGTGTCCTTCCATATCCCCAACCCTTAGCATTTAAAAGTATACTGGCCAGTTTTCTCACTGCTAGTACCTTAAATTGCATTGCTCAAGAACTTTCTTTTGCTGCTGCAGGCTACCTTACCCCCTGCATAGTAAGCCAATAATTGCAAGAAATTAATAACCCCCCTAAAACAGCCCTCAACCAATGGCATATGGGGAAATAGAGTTTAAACACTCTAGATCTTCACCTCTTGGATAGGAGAACTCCTAGGTCTGCATTTTACATTGACTCCCCAGATTATCTCCAACAAAACAGAACATACTTTACTCAACTGTGATATCTGACTTGATAACACATTTCTCGATTATCTTCCTGTCTTTGTTTTACCTTCTTATTCAACTAGCTATGGTTTCTTCACCTTCCAAATAAACCACTTGAGTTGGAAAGTTCCTCAGGGTTTGCTTTTATGGAAACCCAAACTAAGTTGTTCTCCTACTCAACTTTATAATTCTTTTTAGGATTGAGAGGTAGAATTGTGGACTACCCATTGGGAAATGTGGGAAAGAATAATTTGAATAGTAACTTAGAGCTGTGTTACTTTGAACAAGCTACTTATCCTTTCTGGATCTCAATTTCTCTTCTGTAAATTGATTATCACATAATTAATAAGTCTTTTTTAACAAGGGTTTGTGAGGCTTTAATGTGATAATATATAAAACCTTGAATATTTTGAAAAGTCAACAAATAGTAAACTGAAAAATTTTCTAACATGGTGAGCCAGGGAGTTTTACAACAGGCTGTGTGCTCATTGTCCCATAACCCACGTACTTAGTAGGCACCTCTGAGAGGAGCAAGGATATCTCCTCACTATTTCTCTGTACCTTATTCAAAAGTATACAAAACGTTTTTGTGGAAGAAAAATTTCTTATGTCCGATGCCATCACCTATTGTATCTCTTAAGAGCTGTAAAGGGGATCCACTTTCTTGCCTCTTTCTTGCCCAGCTAAACACATTGTTAGCAAATGCAGAGATGGAGATATATGCTCATTTTTAAAAAGTGTATTATGGGCTTCTAGGATGATATCAAGTGTTTTAGGTTCCATTTGAAACTGGTAGCATAGAAGGCTCCCGAACTCATCTCTTCCCATAGATATGCCAAATCTACAGCTGAATATAGAATAATCCCCTCTGACAAACATCCAGAAATTGGCAGAGTAACTTTTACACATTGAACACATGAGGAAAAAAAAATATTGAAATGGGTAGGGAAAGCAGAAACACAGTCTTACCATAAACCCCATCGCAGGCACAGCAACATACAATCAGAAGCAAACTTGCAACTTCTAGCTTCTCCCTTCTTCCTTCCTCCTAGCACTTGACTTTGTAAACCAACAAGACTTGTCCCCATGTGGTCCCCAAGACTATAGCAAATGGAGAAAATATTCTTAACAAGCTTGCAAATACTTGAGGCAGCAGACTGAAAAGCCTATCCTTCAGTCTTTACCTGAAAGAAGACTATTTGCATATCTTAAGAGCTACAGCCAAAGACTCCAGGCTGGGCTCCTAATTTAACATAAAACTAAGGGCAAACTCTAATTCTCACTCGAGACTGGAGAAGCCAGTGGGCAGCATTACTGTGTACTTCCTCTGCCCCACTCCAGTTCACTCGTATCTCCCTGAAAGGACTTTGTACACACGTCTGGCACCTGGCTTTTGTAGTTGCTGCCCAGAGGACACATTCATTGGTCGTCTGGCTCTGGTGACCAGAGGTGCCAGTGTTGTGTCCAGTAGGACTATAACAAATGAAGATGTAGTTCTTAACCAGCTTAATACCCACCCCACCCCAAACCTAACCAGGGCAGAACACAGAATGAGGAGCCAGAAATGCTGGTCTTCCAATGTTTCCCTGAAAAAGACCAATGTGCATACTTGAAAAGCTGCTGCCTGGGGCGCCTGGGTGGCTCAGTCGGTTAAGCGTCTGACTTCGGCTTAGGTCATGATCTCACAGTCCATGGGTTCGAGCCCCGCATCGGGCTCTGTTCTGACAGCTCAGAGCCTGGAGCCTGCCTCAGATTCTGTGTCTCCCTCTCTCTCTCTCTGCCCCTCCCCCACTCACTCTCTGTCTCTCTCTCTCAAAAAAATAAAATAAAATAAAAGACATTAAAAAAAAGGAAAAAAGAAAAGCTGCTGCCAGAGAGTCTGGCTTCTAAGAAGCCTGCATCTAGGTGCCGAGATCCTCCCCTTTGGGACCCTGACAAGTCTTGCCAAATACTTAACTACTGGAAACCACCAAGAAAAAGAAAGCAGCCTGTATGAGCACAAAGGTTTCAGAGATAACCAAGAGCTAGTGCCAGGCTGAATGATAAGAAAAATCTACATGAGATCACTCTTTAAAGACTAGGGGAGTTGCCTGTTTTGTCTAATGCACAGAAACCAACTAACACAGAGAGTCAAGGAAAATAAAGAAACAGAGGATTATGTTTCAAATGAAAGAACAAGATAAACTCCAGAAACAGGCCTGAATGAAGTGAAATAAGTGATTTTCCTCATAAACAGTTCAAAATAATGATCATAAGCATTCTCAATGAGGTCAAGAGAATGATATATAAATAAAGTGAGAATTTTAACAAGGAGATAGAGAATATATAAAACTATAAAATAGGAATCGTATTGCTGAAGAATATGAAAATTAAACTGAAAATTTAGTAGAAGGGATCAACAAAAGACCAGATGAAGTGAAAGAAAAAGATCAACATACTCGAATAGGATGGTTGGAATTCATCTAGTTAGAGGAGTAAAAAGAAAAAGTAAAACAGGGAAAGAGTGAATATAACTTTAGGAACTTATGGAACACCATGAAATGGACCAATATTCACATTATAGGGCTCCCAGAAGAAGAGAAAGAGGTAGAAAGAGTATTTGAAGAAATAATAACAGAAAAATCCATAACCTGGGGAAAGAAATAGGCTTCCAGATCCAGCAAGTCCACAGTTCCAGAAAAGATGAATTCAAAGACACCCATACTAATACGCATTATAATTAAATTGTCAAAACTTAAAGACAGAGATTATCAGCAAGAGAAAAACAACTTGCGTCCAAGAGAACTCCCATAATAATAAGAGCAGGCTTTTCTGCAGAAACTCTGCAGCCCAGGGTGAGTGGCAAGATATATTCAAAATGCTGAAACAAACAAACAACAAAAACAACCAACCAATAATACTCTACCTGGCAAAGTTGTCCTTCAAAATTGAAGGAGAGATAAGGAATTTTCCAGAATGGGAATACAAAAATCAAGGTGGAAATAAATAAAATAAAGATGAAAATGTCAATAGAAAATATCACTGAAATTGAAAGCTGCTTTAAAAAATGTAAACAAAATAGATAAACTGTTAGCTAGACTCGCCAAGAAAAAGAGAGGGGACTCTAATAAAATAAAAAACAAAAGAGATATTACAACTGATGCCACAGAAATGCACAGCATCATAAGAGACTACTGTGAACAATTATAAATCAATAAATTGGACAACCTAGAATAGATGGCTAAATTCCTATAAATATACGACGTACTAAAACTGGATCATGAAGAAATAGAAAATATGAACAGATCAATTACTTATAAGGAGAATGAAACAGTAATCAAAAACCTCCCAACAAAGAAAAGTTCAGGCCCAAATGGCTTCACTAGTGAATTCTACGAAATATTTAAAGCATAGTTAAACTAGCTCTTTCCAAACATTTCCAAAAACAATAGAAGGGGTGGGAAAACTTTGGAATTTGTTTTGTGAAACCAACATTATGCTGATAACAAAACCAGATAAGGATATAGGCCAATATCCCTGATGAATATAGATTAAAAATTCTCAACAAAATATTAGCAAACTGAATACAACAGTACATTAAAAGGATTGTATACCCTGAGCAAGTGGGACTTATTCCAGAGTTGCAAGGATAGAATAGAAATGAACTTACAGAAATAAACTTACACATATATAATCAATTAATTCATGATAAAGGACACAAGAAAATACAATGTAGAAGGGATAATTTCTTCAATAAAAAGGTGTTGGGGAAACTGGACGGCCACATGCAAAACAATGAAACTGGACAACTATGTTACACCATGCTCTAAGATCAAATTAAAATGTATTGCAGACTTCAACATGAGACCTGAGAACATAAAACTTCTAGAAGAAAACACAGGTGGTAATTTCGTTGAAATCAGACGTGGAAGAGATGTTTTGAATTTGACAGTAAAAGTGCAGTCTACATAAGCAAACAGAAACAAGTGGGACTGCATCAAACTAAAAACCTTATGCACAATGAAGGAAACCATCAACAGAATGAAAAAGAAACCTACAGAATGGGAGAAAATATTTATAAATCATATATGTGATAAGGGTTAATATCTAAAATATATAAAGAACTCCTATAACTCCATAGCAAAAATAACTAGTAATCTGATTAATAAAAGACAGAGAAACTGAGTAGGCATTTTTCCAAAGAAGACAGACAAATTAGTACATGAAAATGTACTAATTACGGAAAGACTAATTAGAACCACAATTAGATATTACCGCACACCTGTTAGAATGGCTGTTAAAAAAAAGACAAGGGATAATAATTATCAGTGAGGTTGTGGAGAAAAGGAAGCCCTTGTGTACTACTCATGGGAAAATAAATTGTTGCAGCCACTATGGAAATCAGCATGGGGATTACTCTAAAAATTAAAAAACCACCTATTACCCAGCAATTCCATTTCTAGGTATATATGAAGGAAATGAAATCACTAATCACTATTTCAAAAAGATGTTTGCATCCTTATATTCACTTCATCATTATTTACAACAGCCAAGACCATGGAAACAACCTAAACATCCATTGATGGATGAATGGATAAAGAAAGTATGGTATGTGTATGGTATATGGAATATATATGTGAAATATTCAGTCTTTAAAAAGAAAATTCTGCCATTTGTGGCAAAGTGAATGGAATTAGAAGACATTATACCAAGTGATATAAGTCATCAAGAGAAAGACAAATACTGTGTGATATCACTTATACATGGAATCTAAAAAACAAACAAACAAGCAAATGCATGGAAATAGAGAACAGATTGGTGGTTGCCAGAGATGGGGGCTCGGGGATGGATGAATAAGTAAAGGTGGTCAAAAGGTAGAAACTTACAGTTATAAGGTAAATAAATCCAGGGGATATAATATACATATAGTAACTATGTTTATCAATACTGTATTATGTATTTGAAAGTTGTTAAGAGCATAAATCTTAAAAGTTCTCTTAACAAGAAAAAAACTTTTATTATGTGAGGTGATGAATGTTAAGAAACTAAACTTATTGTGGTCATCAGTTCTCAATATATACATATATCAAATCATTATGACATACATTTTAAACTAATACAATGATATATGTCATTTATATTTCAATAAAACTTGGAAACTAAGAAACAGAATGGTTTCAAGTATTTAAAAACTTCTTGGTTAAAATGTTCATACAAATATAAGAACACCAAACCGATTGAGAGAGTTTTATCATTTTTTTCCTTTTTTTTCCTTCTGCCATTTTTTTTCTGGATAAGGCTATTTAATTTAAACAGCAATATTAATAGCATGGTAAGCCAGTTCTTTAATTCCATCTTTGTTTTGAGGAGGAACACAGGTATAAATGTGTACAGCATATAAAGATCTTATCCAGAATGATGAGCGTGATTACTTGGTTTAAACTATGCAACCACAGCATTCTATTGCTTTGAAATGTATTGGATCAAATTAAGATCAGAGAAAAAGGAAATTTATGATTGCATGAGAAATTATTAGAAAATGTATTTTAGGAGCACCTGGGTGACTCAGTTGGTTTAGTGTCTAACTCTTGATTTCAGCTCAGGTCATGATCTCCCATTGGTGGGTTTGAGCCCCTTGTCAGACTCTGCACTAATAGTGCAGAGCCTGCTTGGGATTCTGTCTCTCTCTCTCTCTCTCTCTCTCTCTCTCTCTCTCTGCCCCTCCCCTGCTCTCTCTCTCTCTCTCTCTCCCTATCAAGATAAATAAATGTTTTAAAAAATAAAAAATGTATTTTCGATCAGTATTTTGGAGAATGTAAAAATCCCCAAGCACCTAGAATTTTACTTGTAAAAATTGTTTAAGACACCAGACCATCTCTTTAGTCATAACTAAGAAGACATTTTATCCAACCTTTTCACTCTCCATCACAGGGGAGCTTTCTATGTTTCTCAGGTGAAATAGAGAGATGTGACAGTTACTGAGAATAGGCAATGAACTCTTGAGATCGATATGTCAGTCAGTCAGGGCTCATCAGAGAAACAAAACCAAAAGGATATTTAAATATATTTATTTTAAGGACTTGGCTTGTGTGATTGTGGGGGCTGGCAAATCCAAAATTCACAGGTCAGGTCGGCAGGCTGGAAACTCCAGCATAAGTTGTTGCTGCAAACTTCAGGCAGAATTTCTTCTCATAAAGGCACTGATCCTATTGGATTTAGGGTCCACCTTAATCCAGTATAGCATCATCCTAACTTGATCACGTCTGCAAAGATTGTATTTCAAATGTATATGTTTCATGTAGATATGAATTTGTCAGGGGACACTATTCAACCAACTGCAATCATTTTGTCATTGTTGCAGTTATTGTTTTAAGTCAAAGAAAAAATATAGTAACAAGAGCAGAGTTTCAACAGAAATGTCTGGGCTAAAATTTAATATTGCCACTGTCTAATATGTGTTCTATTGTTTAATCACTCTTAGTCTATCTTTTTACTCTGTAAAACCTGGACATAAACCCTGTAATACATGATTATTATCATATCAAATTCAGTTACATATATCAAGTAACTGGAATATAGCCAAGAGCAAAGCTGTATTCAGAAAATGGTAGATACTGTTATCTATGTAAATTAGTTAGGGAGAGTACCTGGGTGGCTCAGTTGGTTAAGCATCTGACTTTGGCTCAGGTTATGATCCCTTGGTTCGTGAGTTCCAGCCCTGCATCGGTCTTGGTGCTGACAACTCAGAGCCTGGAGCCTGCTTTGGATTCTGTGTCTCCCTCTCTCTCTGCCCTTCCCCACTTGCACTCTGTCTCTCTCTGAAAAATAACTAAACTTAATAAAATAAAATAAAATAAAATAAAATAAAATAGTTAGAAAAAGAATATTCTGTCAATATGGACATTGATAGCATTCCTACAAAAGCCTGAAAAAATCCAAAGGAACTTACAGAATTATGTTCTTCTTCTTCTTTTGAATAACTTATCTATTTAAAAAATGTTTATCAGGGCACCTGGGTAGCTCAGTCATTTAAGCAGCTGACTTTGGCTCAGGTCATGATCTCACAGTCCCTGGGTTCAAGCCCCATGTCTGGCTCTGTGCTGACAGCTAGCTCAGAGCCTGCAGCCTGTCTTTGGATTCTCTGTCTCCCTCTTTCTCTAACCTGACCCTGCTCACGCTGTCTCTCTCTCTCTCAAAAATAAATAAAAAATAAAAAAATTTTTTAAATGTTTATTTACTTAATGTGAGAGAGAAAGAGAGAGAGTGTGTGAGTGGGGGAGGGGCAGGGAGGGAGGGAGAGGGAGAATTCCAAGCAGGCACAGCATTTAGCGTTGAGCCAGATGCAGGGCTTGATCCCACGGCCCCCCATGACTATGACTTGAGCAGAAATCGAGAGTTGGATGATTAACCGACTTAGCCATCCAGGTGCCTCAAATTATGTTTTCTTCTCATGGAACATATTGTGGCTTCCCTGAAGGAAAATGAGAAACATTCAACACACTCAGTTTGAGCAAATATCTAGTCACTTATTAAATGTAGATTTTTAGAATTGTGTGTTCTTCATGTGTGCCTTTGTGTATGTGTATGTTTATGTGTAATAGAGAAGGAAAGATGAAGAAGAGGGAGATGGTGAAGAATAATGGTTAGTTATTGAGTTATAAGTCCAAATTATGTATCAGGCACAATTCCATGTTATCCTACACTATATAATATTCATGAGAGTCCTATGAAATACATGTAAATGTTGAAAATTGCTATAGGGAAAATGACAAAGAGAAATGATAGCCATTTCCCTTCAGGATATTTTTTTATTTATTTGTTTGTTTTTATATTTATATTTAAACTAATCTAAGGCAGATTATATTACCAAGGTTGGAAAACAATGTATTTTGAGAGCCTGTAACAAAATAGAAATTTTTGGAGACATGAATGAGTATGGGGGATGGTATGAGGACATTAGAAAGTGTTTCTTCAAGAATGTGATTGTTATGATCTAAATGTGTCCACAAAAAGTCATATTTTGGTCTCCACCCATAGTATCTCAGAATATGACTCTATTTGGGTATAATGTATTTGAAGAAGTAAATTAGGTCACTAAGGGAGCACTGATCCAATATGACTGGTGTCCTTATAAAAGGAAAAAATTAGACCAATGCCATGGAAATACAAAGGATCGTAAGAGAGTATAATGAAAAATTATATGACAATAAACTGGACAACCTAGAGAAAATGAATAAATTCCTCAAAACAGATAACCTACCAGAACTGAAACAGGAAGAAATAGAAAATTTGAGCAGATGAGTTACCAGCAATGAAATTGAATCAGTAATTTAAAACAACAACAACAACAACAACAACAAACCTCTGAGCAAACAAAAGTCCAGGAAGAAACAGCTACATAGGTGAATTCTACCAAAATTTATAGGGGAGTTAATACCCATTCTTCTCAATTATTCTGAAATATAGAAGAGGAAGGAAATTCATTCTATGAGGCGTGAATTATCCTGCATTAACCAGATGAAAACACCACAAAAAAGAGAACTACAGGTCAATATCTTTGATGAACTTAGGTGCAAAATTCCTCAGCAAATTACTAGCAAACCATATTCAACAATATGTTGAAAAAATCATTCACCATGATCAAATGGGATTTATTCCTGGAATGCAAGGGCGATTCAATATTCAAAAACCAGTCAATGTGATAACATCACATGAATAAGAGAAAGGATAAAAACCATATCATCATTTCAATAGGTACAGAAAAAGCATTTGACAAAGTACAACATCAATTCATGATAAAAATCCTCAACAAAGTACGTTTAGAGGGAACATATCTCAACATAATGAAGGCCTTGTATGCAAAACCAACAATTAACATCATACTCAATGATGAAAAACTAAGAGCTTCCCCCGTAAGACCAAGGACAAGACAAGGATGCCTACTCTCACCACTCTTATTCAACATAGTACTGGAAGTCCTAGCCCCAAAAGTCAGACAGGAGAAAGGAATAAAAGACATCCAAATTGGTAAGGAAGAAGTAAAACTTTCACTATTTGCAGATGGCATGATACTCTATATTTAAAACCTTAAAGACTTCACCAAAAAAAAAAAAAAGAAACACTAGAATTAAATGAATTTGGTAAGATCACAGGATACAAAATAAATATACAGAAATCTGAAATCTGTTGAATTTCTATACACCAATAATAAAGGAGCAGAAATAGAAATTAAGAAAGCAATCCTATTTACAATTGCATGAAAATAATAATATACTTAGGAATAAATTTAACCAAAGAGGAGAAAGACCTGTACTCTGAAAACTATAAGACATTGATGAACGGAATTGAAGACAACACAAAGAAATAAAAAAAAAAAAAAAAACATTCCATGTTCATGATTGAAAGGACAAATATTTGTTAAAATGCCTATACTATTCAAAGCAATCTGTAGATTTAATACAATCCCTATCAAAATACCAACAGAATTTTTCACAGAACTAGAACAAATAATCTTAAAATCTCTTTAAAGCCCCAAAAGATCCTGAATAATTAAAGCAATCTTAAAAAATCAAAACAAAACTGAAGTATCACAATCCCAGATCTTAAATTATATTACAAACCTATAGTAATCAAAACAGCATGGTCCTGGCACACACACACACACACACACACACACATACACATAGATCAATAGAACAGAATAGAATGCCTAGAAATAAACCCCCAATTATATGGTCAATTAATCTTTGACCAATGAAGCAGGAATATGCAATGGGAAAATGACAGTCTTTCCACAGATGGTGCTGGGAAAATTGGACAACTACTTGCAAAAGAATGAAACTAGACCTCTTTCTTTAAATTTACACAAAAATAAACTCAAAGTGGATTAGGGACCTAAATGTGAGACCTGAAGCCATAAAAATTCGAGAAGAGAACACAGGCAGTAAGTGACCATTGATAGATGAATGAATAAAGAAGATGTGGTACACACATGCACACACTCACACACACATGTAAGAATATTATTCAGCCATAAAAAAAAGAATGAAATCTTGTGATTTGCAACAACATGGATGGTGCTATAGAGTATTATGTTAAGTGAAATAAACCAGTCAGAGAAACACAATTACCATTGATTTCACTCATATGTGGAATTTAAGAAACAAAACAAAGGAAAAAAGGCAAAAACCAAAACAAAAGACTCTTAACAGTAAATAACAAACTTGTTGTTACCAGAAGGTAGGCGAGTGGAGGGATGGGTGGAATAGGTAAGTACACTTACCTTGATGGGCACTGAGTAAAATATATGGAATTGTTCACACACTATGTTGTTCACCTGAAACTAATACCTCACTGTATGTTAACTATGGTGGAATTAAAATTTAAAAATAAATAAAATTAAAAATTAAAATTAAAAAACAAAAAGGAGGAAATTAAGACATAAACAAGTACAAAGGGAAGACCATGAGTAGACAATGGAAGAAGGCCACCATCTACATTGGAAAAAAAACGATCCAGTCGATACCTTGATCTGGAACTTTTAGACTCTAAAATAGTGACAAAATAAATTTATTTTGTTTAAGCCACCCATTCTGTGATACTTTGTTATGTAAGCCCTTAGAAAACTAATATGGTGACCTTCAAGGATGGATGTCTAAGCAGAAGGGAAAATCACAAGGATTCTGAATAGAAACATCTCCATAGATTTATTTAAGTATTAAGACAATTTATATCACTGATCAAAGTTAGTTAAATGATTTCAACTTCTTGTGTTATATATAAAGTCTATGTCTATAATTCATATATTTGAACCAATTTTTTGAAATCCAGGGACAACTAAGAAAAGATAGCTATTTTGTAATAGAAATATAAAAATAGCTCTTTGACATTCTTGTCATTGTTTTCAGATAATCCATAGGAACTCTATATCTGTACTATTTGAATCAAAATCTAGGCATCTAGGCTAGGAGCCTGGATTAAAGCTCTGTATTTTAGAATACTGTGTGTTTCTTATGTGTATCCAGGTAGGAGACTTACCTATGAGTCAAATATTAAATATTAATGAACAAACTGAAAGAAAGGCCTTATTTTTAACCTTTATTTTATTTAAGAGTAATAGAATTATTCATAATACTTTTTTAAAATTTGTCACAATAAAGATAATATAATCTAGGAACTTGATAGATTTTCATTCTCCTCCACTCCATGCAATTTTTTTTAATCCAGAGTAATTATGTTTTTCTTACTGCATTTTTCCATGTATTTTTTATGATGCTTCACTTTAATGTAGATTTATCTTTTGAGGACTGGTCTTATGCAGCTTACCACAGTTATTGTAAGCATAGTGTATTTAAAATTATAATTTTATTCATACAAATGTGTTTATATTATACAGTTTATTAAAAATTTAAAGTTATTTATAATTTATAAAACAAATAAAATAATTTTACAGAAAAAACAGAAAAGAGGAATGTGTGACCTTTTTAGTGCTCTCAAAAATTATATTTAAAATATTGCTGAATGTCTCTTATGACTCACTATGAATCTTAGGGAGCAGGAATTAATGTTCCTTACCCCAACATTCAGTAACATTCTTCATATTACTGTGTTTGAAGGATTAACAAAAAGAGACAACTTCCCTCAAGATATATAACAAACCAATTAAGGACACTTTATAAGTATATTTCTTCTAATACAAGTGACAGGGAAAAACACATTGATTCATTTATAACTACTTAGAAATAAAGCATTGGGTAAATAAAAATGTCACAAAACAGAATAATAAAATGTTTTCAGTCATCAAGCATTCATTGAATGTCTCCACAGTATAGAAGGTATTGGAGTAGGCAACAGTGGATACATCAAGCATGAATTTTGCACTTGAGCAGCTTTTGGTCTAGTAGGGGGAATAAGACATATATAGGTGCCCACACAGACAGACACACACACACTTTCCAATGAAGAAAGTGCTGCAATAAAAAGAGGACCAGATTAAACAGTACAGTTATTACCAAACTTTATATATCAGATCTTTGTAGAATTCATAATTTGATTCCTAATTATGAATCATTTTTGTTTTAAAAGAGGGAGGAGAGTAAGTTCACAATGACTCTAGTGCTGTAGTCTTTTATGATCATGAAGACTTGACTAGGATTTCTTTTAAGCTTGCCCTCCTAAAACACAAAGTGTGTGTGTGTGTGTGTGTGTGTGTGCGCGCGCGCGCGCGCGCGCGCGGATTTGTGTGTTAGCAAAAGAGTGGGGAATCTCCAATAATGCTTCAACAACTAAAACAATTCAAAAAAATAATCCCCATTAAACAAGAGATGAGAAATAAGGTGGGTAATATCTGACTATTAATGCCAACTTTAGTTGAAAAAATAAGTGTAATTGACAAACTCAGTGATCGATGGTTGTCTTTTGGAGTTGTAGACGTTTTTCTCACTGACTTATCAAGGAAATTTATGGTATAAATTGAATGCAGCCAAAGAAATGGGTATCTGTTTTGATGTTTGACCAAGAATTTTCCTAAAACAGTATTTCTGGCATCATCGTTATTAGTTTCACTGTAATAAAAGTCGTTCTAATACATAGTTAGAAAAGCATAAATTTATGCAAAAGATAAAAAGAT
Organism: Cryptoprocta ferox; assembly: GCA_028646485.1. Taxonomy (NCBI): domain Eukaryota; kingdom Metazoa; phylum Chordata; class Mammalia; order Carnivora; family Eupleridae; genus Cryptoprocta; species Cryptoprocta ferox. Next base: position 91,536,474 of record CM053572.1, on the reverse strand, counting down.
GGTCAAAATTGTAATTTTTATTATACAAGTTAGATAAAGTTATGAGAATTAATAAGATTGTTTACTGTGATCATTGGATATATATTAATAACTTAAAACGCTAGAAAACACATAGGAAGAAAAATATACAGACCTAACATGAAGAAAACTCTAAATATTATTAAACAACTAAGAGAAGATTTGAATAAATAAAACCATTTATAATTAATTGAGATACACACTCAATAGTCTAAAGACATCTTTCTCAAATTAATTTTTAAAATAATGCAATTATAAACAAATTCTCATTAATATTATTTTTCAGAACTTTATTACCTAATCCAAAAGTGTATCTCAATATAAATCCTTAAGAAAAGTCAATACTATATTTTTAATTAACAATGTAATGAAGGGAAACTGCATCAACTAATATTTTAAAATTTTGATAAAGTAACTCTACAATTAATAGAACAGTATAAATACTCAGGAAAAAAATATATGAATGTATTCCATGATTTTAATTCTTTGATGAAAAACACCATATATAAAGAAGGTTGGAACAATGTGTATTTATTTGATTTGTCAGGAAGGAAAGCTAGATTTTTTTTCTTATACTGTATTAATTTGCTAGAGCTGCTGTACAAGTACTATAGACTGGATGGGTTAAAGAACAAAAATGTGTTGCTTCACAGTTTTGGAGGCTAGAAGTCCACAGTCAAGGTGTCAGCAGTGTTGGTTTCATCTGAGACCTTTCTCCTTGGTGTGCAAATGGCCAACTTATTCTGGTGCTTTCCTTCAAATGGTCTTCTTGTAAGGACACCAGTCATATTGGATTAGGGCTACCACGTGATCTCATTTTAACTTAATTACATTTTTTACTTCCCTGTCTCCAGATACAGCTATATTCTAGGGGTAAGGATATCAACAAATGAACTGGAGGTAGGGGACACAGTTCTGCTGGTAACATATATTATGCACTCCCCCCCAAAAATGAATTCGAGATACAGAGTAAAATATGAAAAAATGAATTAAAAACTATTAAATGCGAGAAACAAAATATTAGTTTTAGAAACTCACAGGTAAAAAAATAAATGAAAATATTTAAATATGTAGTTACATGAAAATTGAATTTCTGGACATCAAACTGATACCATTGCAAAGCAAAACTGGTAAAAATATTTTCATTATATTTTGGTATTTTTCCCTGTGAGAGATTCTTAAGATTTGAGGAAAAGATAGTAGTCTAAGAAGAAAACATTAAACACAAAATATAAAATTAATTGATTTTTATTTTTTTTAATGTTTATTTATTTTTGAGAGTCAGAGAGAGACAGAGCATGAGCAGGGAAGGGGCAGAGAGAGAGGAAGACACAGAATCCCAAACAGGCTGCAGGCTCTGAGCTGTTAGCACAGAGCCCGACACTGGGCTTGAACTCATGTGCTGTGAGATCACAACCTGAGCCAAAGTCAGATGCTTAACCAACTGAGCCACCCAGGCACCCCTAAAAATAATTTATAAATAAAGAAAAGAAAGCGACACATGTTTTGGTAAAATATCTAGCTTCACTAATAACCAAAGAAATGAAATTTGAAACAACTATGGGTGAACATTCTAAATTACTAATTTAGGAAAGATTTTAATTTTGAAAGATTTAAATACAAAAACATTTTAATATACTTTCTAATGGTGGCAAATGTGTTAGGATATAGGCTTCATTATGTATCATTGATGGGGTATAAATTTATGTACTATTTAGAGATCAACTTGTAAATAATAAAAGTTTTAGGATTTTTCAGATGTTCCTAGCTAGCAATTTAATTCTACATATATATCCTAAAATAATCAGATGAACACATGCATCCATATACTGTGCCACCTGCTTCTCTATAAGCATACAAGTCTACATAATAATAAGTATTCTTCAGTTGTGGGATTATAAATGGCTTTAATTTATTATATGCCATCATGTACTTTCCAAATTAACCACAGTGCATTTTACAATAAGAAAATGGTGTTATCTTGAGATTTGGAAATCCAGAGTTGTATTAGATTACTTGAAACTAAGAACATTTAGAAATTCTTCATGGAGATGACATTGTCTTTGAGTTGAGTGAAATTTAAAGCAATATAAGCTGCAGAGCATTTGAGACAAAGGACGTAGAGTGGAGTTTTATGGAGCATAGTTAATACATTTTTTTTCCTGAGAATAACACATATGGTAGAACTTAGAAGAGCCCCATCAGCATAGTTGGTTAGGATGAAAAGTACAGAACAGACTGAGACAAGCAGATGTAGAGAAGCAGGTCAAACTAAAAGGCTGGTGTAACAGTTCCATTGGGAGGATTGAGGGCAATGGGATTGGAGAAGAATGAATAAATTTGCAGAGGGTTGGGTGTGCATGGCATAGATGTAGAGCAAAGGATGAAGCCAGATTCTAATATAACAAGTTTTAGGAATGGAGACATAAAACATGCAGATATAATAGAAAAGAAGTGGTAACATCCGTTGACCAACTACTCCACATCAGGAGCTGTGATTCGTGCCCTCATACATCACACTAGAGACTTTTTTTTTTTTGTCCATATTATATAAATGCCCAGAGTCACAGCTAAGTGACTAGAAGAGAGAGAGGACTCAAACCATGTCTTTTCATTTTATCCATCATATAATTTAGAGATAAAAGTCTGAAATAATTTTGACTTATTTCAGTCTGAATATGTTATTTCCCTTTCTGCATTTTTTGCATGTTACTTTTAAATTATATTTCATTTTTAAAGTTTATTTATTTATTTTGAGATAGAGAGAGGGAGCACGCGAGCAGGGAAGAGCCAGAGAGAGAGGGAGGGAGAGAGAGAATCCCACTGACAGTGTAGAGCCCAAAACAGGGCTCAAACTTATGAACCGTGAGATCATGAACTGCACCGAAATTAAGACTCAGACACTTATCCGACTGAACCACCCAGGCACCCCCAAAATAATATTTCAAAATGTACAGATTGAAGTTCAAGGGCATTACTGAAGTTTCAGATGTTTTAAATGATCCAGTTCTTGACTGTGTGTTTGCAATATAGATCATCTGGCCTGTTTTGTCTATTTCCTTTTCCATGATAAATACAAAGCAGAATGCTAACATCCTTAGGCAAGGTCTTACTTTAAAAATGTATATAAGAAGTTGTTTCTGATAGAAGCTTTGATAAAGCCGAGTAATAGAATTGACAGCAGCAAATGTATTGTATAGGACTAATGGCATCAAATGAGGGAACTTCATTAACCTTGCTGTTTTATGTTTGAATTCTATTGGTTCCTAAAAGAATAACGTTCATGTAATTATTATTATATGTGAAAATAATCTGTAGAATATCCTAATACTCTGTTTTTTTCTTAGAGAACTTTAGTATAAAAGCTAGTGGGCTATTAATTGACCCAATTGTTTTCTCTTCCTTTGATTAAAAAAAAAGGATACACAACCTAGAAATTATGTCATAATAATACCGTAATTGTCCATTATAAAGAATTGCAACAACAACAAAATAGCATAAAATCAAAGTCCATCTTAGTAATTGTGATATATAGTTGAAGGTTGCATGTTCACATTAAAATTGATTAGTGTCACATGAATAAAAAAGAAAAAACATTTCTGTGGCACTCTATTTCTAGTGCTTTTTTCATATGATAATGTCTCCAAGTCCCTATTATTAATGTTTTGCAAAGGGCACAGGGCAATGGAGTTCTTACAATTTAAGAAAATACAAAATTTCATACGGTATGAACCATATTGGCAATTATAACAATAGTGATAATAATAATGATAATAATTTTTTAAAAAGTACCTAGCTAACTATTCCCTTTCTTGTGATTCGTCTAGCATGTACAAATGGCTGAATAGATCTCTAACTAGAAGTTAACCAACATTTCTCATTTACCCTCTGTCTTCCGTGATATGCTTTGGCCTTTGGGAAATAACACCTAAAACAAAAGAAAACAAAAACAAAAACAAGAAACCTGGTCCTTATTTGGGATTTTTTTCTTTGAAATGGAGCTTTAAGAACAACTAATTTCTTAAGAAATGTAATCAGTCGCTAAAGTTATGAGTGTGGTTTGTACAGTCCTCCTAGTTTCAGATTCTTCATTTTTAATTATAAATAGGAGAAATTTAAACTGAGAAAATTGTAACTTAGATGCATTTCAAAATTTAAATCTGTCCATTTTATTCCCTCTGATACAACATTATGTGGTCTTGTAAAGATATTTTAAATAAGCTCTATCTGGGTTTGTTGCTAAAGTCCCATCAATTACATGATATATGAAGTTTCCCCTTTTAATTAATTTCTCAGTCTTAACTTCCTTATTTGTAAAATGGTGCTATTAGTGTCCACTTTGAAGGGTTGTTATGAGGATTAAATGTGATATGTATGTACAAGTCCGGCCTTTGTATGTGTCCATTAAATGGCAGTTTTTGTTGTACTTATTAATTTGATGATGGGTAACAGAGAAAGCTCTATGAGAGCTTTATGAATTCTCCATGGGAGAATTTATGATTTGTGTTATTTGTGAGTTTACTCATAATTTAGTTTTAAAAATGCAACTCTGTTACATTCTGTGAATTACATATTTTTCTATTTTTACTGATATGAGCTTTCCTTCTGCATTGGCTGTTTTCCTTAACCTGATTTATGGACCATACAATTGTGTATCAAAATTATTAAGACACACATCCTTAGACCTGTCAATTCCACTTGAATTTATAAGAAATCACTTAAGTATGAAAAGATATGAATTGAAGCTTTTTGTGAAAAAAATTAGAAACATCTTAAAGGTCCATTAGAAAAAAAAAACTAGTTACTTAAATTATGGTACATATGTATAATAGAGTAACAGATAACCATAAAAAAGGACAGGGAAGCTCATTATGCATTGAGGTAGAATAATGCTAAAAGAAAATAAATGAAGATGCTAAGATGTTCAGAAGTATAATTGACTATCCTTCTGTTAATAAAGAGGAAGTATATGCATTCATACATGTTTTAAATATGTATGTTTCTGTATTTATATGTATAAGTATAAAAGGAAAAAGAACCTCCAGAATATTGAAATAACTGATAACACTAGATGACTGAGGCAGGAAGACTGGTTGGCTGTTGGCAAAATTTGGAGAGAGACTATCATTATATACACTTTTATGCTTTTTAAATTTGGAGCCATATGTCAGTATTCTCTATTCAAACAAATGAGACATTTTAAATACTTTAAAAATGAGCTTCAGTAAAAATAATCACAGGATCATCACTTCATGCCCTATTTTTTCTTTATGAATTTACATAAAAATCCTAAAGAATTTGAGAATATTGTAGCGATTCTGCCAGCTCTTCTGATACTCTCTAGGGTCTATAAGGAACACACACACACACACACACACACACACACACACACACGCATGCATTCACACACAAATATAAAGACTAAAAATTTTTTTTCTAAATGACGGAATGAATTCGGGCAGATATGAATTTTTAATGTTCAGTTATTTTTGAGAGAGAGAGAGAGAGAGAGCATAGGCATGTGTCTCTGAGAGAGAGAGAGAGCATAGACTCATGTGCATGAGCAGGGGATGGGTGAGAGAAATGGGGAGGAGTAGGGAGAGAGGGGACAGAGAGTCCCAATCCAGCTCTGTGCTGAGAAGAGAGATCTGGATGAGAGGCTCAGACTCAGGAATCATGACCTCATGTCCGGAGGTGAAGTCTGACGCTTTAACCAACTGAGCCACCCAGGAGCCCCAGGCAGATGTGAATTTAAACTGGTACAGTTAGGATTCACATTTGAGGAAAATAAACTAAGATCATGCTAGAGAATTGCTTATTCTCTGGAATCAGAAAATTCTGAGTTTGAATCTCAGCCTTCCTATTTACTAGCCACAAGACTTTGTGCAAGTTACTTACCTATCGGAGTTTCAATTTCCTTATTTGTAAAATAGAAATACATTCCTTGTACAGTGGCCATGATAAAAATATCTAGCCAAATGCTCATTGTAAGTATTTCATAAATGGAACTTTCATTTCACCTTATTTCATGGCCTTCCCCCTCCCCCCCACTTTTTGCTAATACATATCAGTGCCCGCTGAGAGAATGGCAGGTCTAGAGTTAAGCTCCTATGAGATGTAGCTTTATTTACTCCCTCTAAAGATATTCCAAAAGATTTCCAAAATTTTAGGTTATCAGGAAAAAAAATGCTTAACACATACACTGCGACTTTTGGAGTAACAGACCTGTCACAGTTGTCACAATTGTGCTAATGCATTGAGCATAATTTTCAATGCAAGTTATTTTTCCAGATCACTCTGGGAATATACTCCTGAATAATTTTACCTAAAAGAGTAGAATCAGGCTGGCTTTATTAAATTTGCAAGTAGAAAAGTTTTATCTTTTGGTATTTTCCCACCCTCACTTCTATATTCTACAAATTTCTACCTCTTTTCAAAGAATTCCCTTCTGAACAATAGGTCAAACATTTACAGGTGGCTGGTTTTGTTTTCTGGGTTTTGGAGTCTGAATGTTATGAACTTGGGTAGAGCTCATTAAAGCTTCCTTTCTGCCTTTCATTATAAAAAGCCCAAGTGACAGTACTTGAAAAACAGCCTCTGGCTAAATATTATTGAAATCCAAAGGCCAGTAAGTGAAGAATCATTTGCTGGTCAAATCTATATTAATCTAACTTGTTATATTGTCTTAACAACATTCTCAAGGGTGTTTTTTTTTTTTTTTTTTTTTGCTGCTGAAAAGATTCATTTCAATAAACCAAACATACTCTATCTACTTAAATTAGTGTACTTATGCTGGGCCAATTTCATAATTGTTCTAGAGAAAATAATCTCTCAATAGTCCATCCTGGCCAGACTGTTGTTTATCAAACAGAATAGTAGAGTCTATTTAGCTCTGAATATTACTTGATTTAAAAACCACAGCCTTTCCATTAGTTAACATTGACTTGGTGGCAGAGGTGACAATGATTTAATATGGGCCAAAATCTATTACATAAAAATAAATTATAATAAAATCCCCAAGTTACAGGAAACTCCCTAAATTCCACTTAAATTCAGGCTCTTATCATTTATTTTAACCCAAATCCAATGAAGGTTAAGAAGTCCTTTTGAATCTGATGAAATTTATTGAAAATCTTGGGCGATGATCATGGAATTGGTGCCATGGACTCTTGGGTTAGTGAAAGCATGAACCATTTTCTCTCCTCATGTCCCCTACAATACCTTCATTTTAACCTATTTAGCCTCTTTCTCATTCTTCATGTCCCAGCTTAAATTACACCTCTCTGAACTTCCTGATTATACTTACATGTGCCTCTTCCCCTTATATTCTCGTAACACTGAAATTCTCCTCTCTATCTCTCACAACAGGAAAAATGAAATATATTCTATGAAAATATTTCAGTCTGTCCCTCCTACTGGTTTTTAAGCTCTTTGAAGGAGGAACTGAGTCAGCATTTTATCTTGAATTCTCTCATAAAATATTTCCATGTGAAGCTTATGAAACTTTAGAAACAAAGCCTTTCAAATGATTTTTTTTAAATAGAAGATTGAATACCTTTTTCTTTGTGTCAATCACACTGAAGGAATGAGACATTCTCTGGGCCTGTTCTCATCTTAGTTCACATGGTAACTCAATTCTCAAGGTCAAAAAGACAAGACATTTAATATGTGCCTTTCTAACCTATTCTTACCTTTATGATTTCTACTTCTGGCAAGGAAAGAAAACTCATAAAATAATGAAATTTTAGATTAGGAAAGAACTATCCATATATTCACATGTTTATTCATCCACTTATCTGTCCAGATATCTATCCATCCATTTGTTCATTCATTGAATGAAGTTTTAAAGATAATCAATTAATATATTTAAACAATATAATAAGTGGTCACAATATTGATAAAAACTAGTAAATGAAGAATAAACTAGGTACAGATAAAGTGAAATAGAGTGCTTTGGTGTTATAATAGAAGTCTGTACTGTGCAGAGAATGTGCAAGAGATATGGTTATGTCTACATGGAAGATCAGCAAATGTTGCAGACTCAACTATGAGTGAATATAAACTAGTTCAAAAAAAGTTCTCATTCTAGGAAGAGAAAGCAGTGTAAGCAAAGGAGATAAGACACGTAAGGAATCACCAATTTAGAGTTCAAGTTAAGGGAGAGATTCAAGAAGAAGAAAGAGAAGATTGGAGTTACTTAGAGAAAAGATGATATGATGATGATGATGGTGATGATGATGATGGTGATGATGATGATGCTAATTTAAATAATTTTTTAGGTTTATTTATTCATTTTGAAGGGGTGGTAGAGGGAGAGGGAGAGAGAGAATCCCAAGCAGGCTCCATGCTGTCATCACAGAGCCCAATGCTGGGCTTTATCTCACAAAAGTATAATTCTGAATTATACTACAGAATGAATAAGCTGTTGAAAGTTTTATGTAGCTTCAAATTTCAGGAATATGAATTTGGAAGCAATGTGGTGAATATCATTGGAAAAAATGGGAGACCAGAAAGCAGGAATCTAAATTAGATATCACCACTGCAGTTAAGTTGAGAAGTGGCCTGGGTAGCTTAAGGATACATCAGAAGAGGTAGATGACTGAGATTTGAAGTAAATACCATTAGTAGGATATGACTAACCTCTTAAGTTTTCATCTTGGTTAACATAGAATCTGATTGTGCCATTCATTGACATAAAGAATATGGAAGGAGGAATATGAGGAATACTTTTGGAAGAGCACTGTATTGAGTTTAATTTAGAACATGTTGCATCTAAGATACTGCTGGAGACATTTCTTTCAAACTCCCAACTCTATAGGTAATTTCCTCTCAGCACTCTAATAGGTGATGTATATGCAGATATCTGCCTTATCCTGATGGTCTGTTCTCTGGGTTTATTTGCTTTGCTAATTATTTCTATACTCTGCATATCTTACCAGCTTGGTTTGGCTCATAGAAGTTCCTTTGTCATGTAGTCTTATGTTCAAGGCACTTCTCCATCAAGCATGGAAAACATCCTGATAGATTTAAACATGACATGAAAAGAACAAAACATTTTTGAACAATTTCCCAAGTGGTTTCCCCAAAGGAGCCATAAGACTAGGAAGAGGGACATGTAACAATGAAAGGTGTTATTTTAGAAAGATATCTTTGCCAGTGGGACTGGAAAAGTTTGAATCAGAAAGAGTCTGAAAGCAAAAGTCTATTGATGTAATGTAGACACGAAGTAGCTCAGGGATTGGGGGTTACAGGAATAGAGGAAAAGAAATAAACTCAGAGATATTTAAAAAGGAAGAAATAACAGTACATGTTATTAAATGGATATAAAGAAAAAAAGGCATAGAGCTTCCTATGACTTTCATAATTTACAACTTTTCTAAATCATAGAATAACTTTATATATTGTTGGAAAGCTTTCTGATCAGCCCATCACCCACTACAGTATTGTGTTTGTATGGCATGTTTACAGGTGTGCAAGTTTGCATGTGTCTGTGCTGTGCATGTAATTCCTTTAAAAGGAAAAGAAAGTAATATGCATTTGCTTATCTAAAATCAGGATGAATGAGCTCATTTTTCATTTAGTTTCTATTTTTTAATCTTTAGGGACATGTTTTTATAATAAAAACATTAAAAAGGCCTCAGCATTTCTGGTGAGTTTAATTTGGTATGAAGGAATAAATTGTCAGCTCCTTCAGATTTTATATGCTCTCTATATTTATCACAAAAGATATCACAATCTTGTTTATTATTCCAACTTGTATCTTTTTGTCCCTAGTGTATCTTCCCTGTCTTCTGCTGGCAGACAAGAACAGATTGAAAGGAACTCTCTTTGGCAGACCACGATGTTGCATTTCAGTGATTTCTATGATACTCTAATAAGCAACAACTACAGCAAGGCAATAATCCTAATGTGGGTATTACTAGGAGATTCTGTTCAAAACATGTTTAAAGCTTTTGGATGAAACATAGGGTAATCACATTTCACTCAAAGCAGAATTTATAGTTTACAATATTCATTCGTTAATTACCTTGTGAACTTGAAGGTTTTATTTTTGTCCAAAAAACATTTCTAGAAAACTGGATGCTAGGGGCACCTGGATGGCTCAGTCGGTTAAGGGTACAGCTCTTGATTTCAGCTCAGGTCATGGTCTCGTGGTTTGTGAGATAGAGCCTGTCATTGGGCTCTGTGCTGACGGCATGGAACCTGCTTGGTATTCTCTCTCTCCCTCTCTCTCTGCCACCCCTTCAAAATGAATAAATAAAACTAAAAAATTTTTTATAAAGAAATTTATAGAAAAAACAACAACAGTAAAAAACAACTAGATGCTAAAATTTAGAGGCCCTCATTGCACCCCTCTCAGAATTTATTTCACAGAGTCCTTTTTCAAAGTTTTGCTTATGTGATAGGATTCTATTTGCACCAAGTAAAATATTACTGTCATAAAGGAATCATGACTAATAATACGTAGCCTAACCTTGTAAGAGTCTGGAAGTAAGACATAAAAGAGATTTCTGCCATCTACCAACCCATCCTTCTCCTTCCTTCCATCCAAGTCACTGAGCTACTGGTCCAGGGTGATAAGGGTCTCTTAAAAATGCTTTGAATCATGTGTAAATTAAAATTTTAATGAAGATAACACTACTTTCTATGCTAGATTAACACTGAAATATTAGTGTCAACTCATCAGATATTTTCTTGCTTTCATATTCTGTTGGCATGGGATGGGGGTGGAGACGGTGGACAGTTCCAGCTACCATTTAGGAAACAAGGCTGGCAGAAGCTCTGCCACCTATATCACAAGAAATCCAAGATCACAAGAACTATTGATACTGGCTGGTGCTAAGGATTCCGCACAGGTATTTTTAAAGGACTTTCGTTGTAAGTGGAACAAATCAGTTCCATTGGTCAGAAATATCACATTCATTCACACTTAACTGCAAGTGGGCTGAGATATTTATTCTACCCATGTGCCTAGAGGCACACTGAGTGGGTTTCATGAAGAGGTACTAGTCTATACTACACAGACTCGTTCTTCAGTATTAGAATAGGATCATTCTCATAAGTTCAGTTGTATGAAGTTGGATGAAGAATTATAGAATTGGGACCAAATGACAATAAGAAACCACTGTCTAGCAAGAAAATGGGCTTTAATGTGGGAAATTAAGAGGTAATTATTGGAAGAAGTAAAACCATTTCATGTTTATATCCCTAAGTTGAGATTTCTCTAAAAAATCAGTAATTCTCAATTATGTTTTAATATATATATTTTTTACTTCATTAGGTATTTTCTTTCACACATGAAATATGTGTCTTCTTTAAATAAATCAAATATAGATTATATGGCAGTCTAAAAATTGTGTAGGAGAACCAAGGAATCTACAGATTATTTTTCTCCTTTATTCTTTCCTCTGGTAGATAATGTGAAGGTCTAATTAATTACTCAATACAATCAGGTGAATTGAGTCTGAGTAGCAATTTTTGTAACCTTTAATTCATGTGTGGATTATCTATAATTCTTCAAACATGTGCCTCACAGACTCCTGATTCGGAGGCTTACAGTTCTTTGTTTCTTTAGCTCTGAAAGATGGAAAGTAATTCAGTTATCCTCCTTAGAGGTTTTGAATCAAGTTCTCTAGCCTCCTGCCTAATGTAGCTTATATTTTGGCATATGTTGTGAGGGACAACTAGTCTCAGACATCTTTCTATTAGACTTTCTCTCCTAAGTATCATGACAAGGTGGAGATTTCTTTCTACCTTTTAGAAGTATCTGGAGAAGCCCCCTAACTTCCATTATTGCTTCAGATCTCAGTAAGTTTTAATTATTAGGGAAAACTGGCCATGATTTGAGGGATTTTCTAGATTTCAGTCTTTTATGCCTACTCACCAGACCATTAGTACTTAGCTGTTTTTTTTTTCTCTTATTTTAGTTACTCTGCCTAGCCCAAGTCTAATCTTTAGCTTGTAACTAGGATTAGCAAAGGTCCATAACAATTGTCAAACTTCTTAGCAAGGGCTATATATTTTTTCCAACCTTTAGTTCATCAAGTCTTTGTTTTTCTTAAACAATATGGTCTGTTTAAAAATATGATTGAAATAAAATGAAATTTTAAAAAATTAATTAAAAACTTGATGTTGTAAACTTAGTGGATAAAGAAAAATACACGAGAGAAAAAATAAAAATATGATTATAAATTATACAGTTTTTTTCTGATTCTTATAGGGGAAATGTTAGCCTACTCTCTCGTAGCCAGAGAGATAAATTTTAGAATGCTCATTTTTTAATGTGTATTATTCCATCTTATGATTTTCCAGTTGTCAATTGGCCAGGAACAGTATTTCAATCTCGTTTTCAAGAAGCTTATTCTTGTCTAGAAACAGTTTGTTTCTTTATTTTTAATTTTTTAAAATTTTTTCAATGTTTATTTTTGAGAGAGAAGGAGACAGAATGTGAATGGGAGATGGCCAGAGAGAGAGGGAGACACAGAATCCGAAGCAGGCTCCAGGCTCCGAGCTCTGAGCTATCCGCACAGAGCCTGATGCAGGGCTTGAAGTCACAAAGTGCAAGATTATGACCTGAGCCAAAGTCAGATGCTCAACTGAGTGAGCCACCCACGTGCCCCCAGTTTGTTTCTTTAAACTATATAAAAACTTAAGTTTTTTTCTTGTGATATTCACTCTCAATATTTTGTTCCATCATGCCCAGATAACACATTATATTTTGTGTAAAATTTAATTTCTACAAAGACTATCACTCATTTTATTATCCTTTGTGAGAGTTATAGGAAGTTTTAGAGGAACATAAGTCCATGAAAAGAACAGAGAAAATGCCCAGCAAAAAGAGGCCTGGTGACATCGGCTTTAAATGTGCAATTGTTCTGATGCCAGATTTCTTTCCAAGCACTGCCAATTGGCAGACACAGAAATCCTCACCTCCTCCCAGTGTTAAACTCAGCAGTCAAAAACTAGATGTAGTGGGAAGTGTTGATTTAACACCAGGGAAGAAACATGGTCTGATGCTAGCTTTAGTAAACATTTCAAAGAAGGTTTTTAAGAGTGTTAACTTAAAAGGCAGGCAGAAGGACAGAGAATAAGAACTGAGGAGCAAAGATGAGGGAATTGTAGGAGTGTTAGGGGTAGCTCCTTGATTGACATGGATGAAGAATGAGGCTGGGAATAATCTAGAATAAAACTTCATTTTAAGTAATGTTTATATTAGATTGGGTCAAATGAGGTTACCTAAGTATCCACATAAATGTGTACATATATGTGCATAAATGTTTGCTTGATGAATTAGGTAAACACAGATGTGTATATACATACATACATATATATATATATATATATATATATTTGTGACACATATTCACATGTATCCAAAAAACTATTTCTGGGTCTAGAAAAGTTTTTGTTGTTTTTCTCATTCTTGGAAATACAGAGACGTCCATACTTAATTCTCTTGAAGCATAACCTCCATGTCCACAATTGTATTTATTTCCTTAAAAAACATACTGCACCAGACACTCTGATGACTACAGATTGTTTTGCTGAATTTGGTGATATTAATATTAATATGCCATAGATCTTGCCTTGAATGAAATGTTAGTTTGTTAAGAGAGAAAGGTAAATAAGGAGATAACTAGAAAACAGTGTATGAACTACAATAATGGGATTATGTTAAATGACACCAAAGAGTAAGGAGTTTTGAAACCTACTGAGTTAAGTGTAAGAATGCTTCAAAGAAAGGTGATATCCAAATTAAGGTTGAACGATAAAAATGTAATTTCTTTGTATCCATGGTACTTTCCTTCATTCCTTCTAAAAACATCACTTCCAAAGTATAAATATTTGTACTTTACTCATAAATATGTGGGAAACTTATGACATGAGTATATTTTTTAACCTCCACATTAGAATCATGATGGAAACCTTTAATAGTATATTTCCCATCTGGCCATGTGAACCACACACTTTATTCTTGTTAAAATTTGTGTTAATTTGTCTTTCTATAGTTATTATCTTTAGGAAAATTTGGTGTCCTCTGAAAAGTTCTAGGGAGAGTTTTAGTGAAACTGCTTCAATTTAATGGAGTGAGTGATATGTAAAAAAAAAAAAAAAAAAAAAAAGTGCTTCTGTATGCTTTTCATTCATACCAAACCAGAAAATGGAGTTTATTTCCATTTATCTAGTTTCACGTTTTTCTTACATTCATTCTCTAAATATGTTGTTGTTTGGGGGCTTTATCATTATAGAAACATTTTCTCATTGGTGCCGAGTAAAAATTGTGTTGGCTTTTCAACATATTGATTATATATTCAGAATCCTCAATGAAAACTCTTATTATTAGAAATGTTTTATGTATAATTTTCTCTGGATATCTGTAGAAGTAACCATGAATTATTATCTGTGAATAATGGGAATTTCATTTCTTTGTTTGATCCTTATACCTATTGTATTTTTCATACTTTATTCCAGACATGATTTTGAATATGAACAGAGAGAGGGATATTTTTGTCTTACTATATTTTAGGAAGGATAATTCTAACCTTTCCTTATTGTGTAAGATAGTTGCTGCAGTTTTATTTACTATAGATGCCCTTTATTAACTTTAATGTAGTTGCTCTATTTCTAATTTTTATCCCGGAATTGTGTTCATCTTAAATGATTAACATTTATCAAAGTGTTTGTTTGTTTGTTTGTTTGTTTGTTACATCCATGGTTCTAACTGTTGGTCTTTTCCATAAGCAGATCTTTCCAACTACACATGAGTTTAATATAAAACAATTCTATATCTCTTAATTCTCACTTCCAAATGAGGAAGAAATGGCTGTAGTGAACTTAAATCATGATATGTGACATTCCAAGGTTAGCAAACATTGGCCAGGAATGGACTGCTTTACTTGAACTAAACTTGCAGTACAAGAAGTTTTGCACTTTATAACAAATTTACTAATTAACAATATAGAATTTATTTATTTTTTGTGGCAATAAGAAATAACAATTTTAATAGGAAAATTTATTCTGTTACCTGTGCCACATAAAGTCATTGAGAGTTGAAATTTAAGTAGTTGTATTTTACTGTGGATTTTATTTAAGTCCCTTACCATTGAAGAATTGGTGGTTGATTAACAATATCAATGAGGATTCAGAGGATTTTTTTTATCTCCACTCAAAGAAGTTATTCACAACCCAAAGAGGAGGAGTTTTTCCTCCTTATAGAATTTATTTTGTAATATCTTAGAATTTCTGTAGGTCAAGTTGGACGCCTTAGAAGGATGCTTTAGCCCTTTAGTAGATTCCGTGTCAGGGTTCAATCATGATCTTCTGCAATTTGAAATATCTCTGTAAATAGAATTCCACCTGAGAATTTAGTGAAAACATCTTTACAGTATTCTATATTGCTGTTTTTTAAATACCTTTAAGTAGCTACATTTCAAAAGGACTCAGGTTTTGTTGAGAATCACTTGGAGTGAAAAATATATAAAATATAAGCTATCTGGATTTAAAAAATGATTAAAATACATTGCAATCTCTGAAAACCCTAACCAAACTCTCCCCTACCCTTTATTTTGTGACAATAGCACATTTGACTAAAGGATATAGTAACAATTGGTTATTGATATCTTTAAATAATATCTCAGATAATTGCTGGAAAAATCAAAAGAATACCATTGGCATAGTCTATTTACCAAAATTTTTTGAGGTTTTAGGTCATATAGTTTAATAGCATGGTATGCTACTCCAGAACCTAAGCTCCTTGGGCACAACAATTTTGTCTATCTGTTTTCATTGTTCAATTATCCTCAGCATCAAAAAGAGTGCCTGGCACATGAGAGGACCCCAGTAAACATTTGCTGAATAAATGAAGTAATAAATTGGTGAATTACATTCTGATTTATATTACCCAGGAGAGTGTAAGTTCACTTACGGTTTTCGTGGTGCTTAGTGTCTCATTTATCTGATACATTCACCAATAGTAGAAGCATAGATTTCTTCCCGATTATAACCACAGTGATTTGGTACCTTCTATGGGATAGTCCTGGTAGGTAAGCACTTACATTATTGCTTTAATCCTCCCCATGCTATACTAAATACCACTGTTGTCACCATTTTATAGGTCGTTGAGGCTAAGAGGGCTTAACTACTGAATATGAAATAGTGCAGCGAAGAAGCAACAGAGTCCCTTGTCTCTCTGCTTCTGAAAACCGAGCTCTTTAATCTGTGCTCTGCTACCTCTCCAAATCTTGATAATCTATTTACTGTCATTCCTCAGTGTCAGGAAAGAGAATTAAGCTTATTGCATTGAAAATGTTCACGGTGTCTTTCTCATATAGGCGCATTTATTTCGGAATGTTTAGCTACTCTTAAAAGCATCCATGAAGGTTTGCCAATTACCAGGAAGATAACGGCATCAAGAGCAAAACACATTTCTAATTTTGAGGAGTAAAGTTTTTCTTCATTTTCACTATTGGCGGGAACCTAGAAAAAGACATAAATTTCCATTTAAAGATTATTGTCTCTAAATTAATCTCTTGTGCATCCCTATGTTTCATTATTCATTTCTCTACTGCAAAATTATAGGCAGTTTAGGAAAGTGATGAAGATGATTTTGAGATAAAAGACATGATTCACTGAAAGTAATATAACAAAGGGTCAGGAATTGGACTTAAGAGTAGAATGACAATCCCCTTTTATTTCATCATATCCTTTACTGCTGGCAAAGCTTGGTGATTAATTAAGAATGTGATCTTTTTCATCTTGAGATCATACAACCTCAAATCCATCCTCACATTTGATAGAGCATGTGCTTTGCCTTTCTGCTCTTTTGGATTGCAATTTTTTAATGGAATTTGTGTTGAGCAATCGCTGAACTCTGATATTTTATTTTCTTTTTTAAATCAAAGTTTAAATTCTGGGCAGGTAGCTGTTCTTGGCAAGGAGAGGAAGGAGGCATCTCATAGTTGTCATGGCCTTTTTCTGAGGGTTCTAATTGACAAGGGAACTCTTTACAGGTGACGGAAGGAGTTCCCGTTGTACAGGGAATCAGTAATATTCTGCATGCAGATGACAAGCTTCTACCAGCTTCAGAGTTTCATTTTCTCCAGCTTCAGGGACTTTTGCGATTTCCATCCATTCAGATTGGTCCAAGCCAGTGAACTATTTCTGTCTCCAGCATTCCTCAGCCAGACCAGTCTGCCCTTTCTCACCACAGAAGTGCTGGGAGCTTTGTGAATTACAGGCTGTTTCTCATGTTTATTGATGGACTGATATTTGGGAAAGGACTAAAAAAAATGTTTTTAATGTTCAGCTCATTTCTATTAAAACTGAATCACCCCTCCTAAGTTCTCTTTTCCACACAGAGCTCAGTTTCTGAGGGTAAAGCCTCTGGGAGAGGGAACTGAAGTAATTGAATCGGATTAGACAAGCCAGCAAAACAGTTACATTCCATGAGGTGTTTCCAGTATCAAGTAGATGAATTGTAATTATTTAAGGATTAGTGCAAGCTTGAGATGAGGTCCATTCTGAATACTCTTTGCCATGTATAAACAAAAGCAAGAAGTAGTAATATAGGCTGTTTAAGCTTCTTTTTATCCTTAATAGATTTCTATTAAGGCTGTGTGGACTTGGAAAACTGCTGCCACAGTGAGCCAACTCACTCATTGTTTAAAAAAAAAAAAAAAAGTTAGGCCAAACTAAGCCCTCAAGTCTAAGGAGAGAGCTAAATTAAGGCTACTTTCTTTACTGTAATTTAGTGGGACAGCACTTTGCTATATGCCCTGGGGAATAGGAATTGGGCCCAATTTTTGGTAAATAAACCTTTTATTTTGAAAGTCTTTTAGACTTATGGAAAAGTTGCAAAGACAGTACAGAGATTTCCTATACAGCCTGCAGATAATTCCCCTAATGTGAATATATTATATTGCTTTGGTACATTTGTTACAGTTGGTAGACAAATATTGATATATTAATGTTAACCAAACTGCACACATTATTCGGAATTTCATTTGTTCCTAATGTCCCTTGTCTTTTCCAGTGTCCCATACAGGATACTGTATTTAGTAATCATGTCTCCTTAGGTTCCTTCTGACTATGATAGTTTTTCAGACATTTTTTTTTCTTTTTGTTTGGTTGTTTTTGTTTTGTTTTTAATTATCTTGACAGTTTTATTTTATTTTATTTTATTTTATTGATTAATTTGTTTTTGTTTTTGTTTTTGTTTTTTTTTTAAACTTTATAGTTTATTGTCAGGTTGGTTTCCATATAACACCCAGTGTTCTTCCCCACAAGTGACCTCCACCAAGACTATCACCCCCCTTTACCTTTTCCCC
>CM053572.1:91415657-91517630 GCA_028646485.1 Cryptoprocta ferox | reverse complement strand
AACAGTGTAGGAGGGTACCCGTTTCTCCACATCCTCGCCAGCATCTATAGTCTCTTGAGTTGTTCATTTTAGCCACTCTGACTGGCGTGAGGTGGTATCTCAGTGTGGTTTTGATTTGTATTTCCCTGATGATGAGTGATGCTGAGCATCGTTTCATGTGTCTGTTGGCCATCTGGATGTCCTCTTTGGAGAAGTGTCTATTCATGTCTTCTGCCCATTTCTTCACTGGATTATTTCTTTTTCGGGTGTGGAGTTTGGTGAGTTCCTTATAGATTTTGGATACTAGCCCTTTATCCCATATGTCATTTGCAACTATCTTTTCCCATTCCGTCAGTTGCCTATTAGTTTTCTTGATTGTTCCTATGCAGTGCAGAAGCTTTTTATCTTGATGAGGTCCCAGTAGTTCATTTTTGCTCTTGATTTCCTTGCCTTCTGTGATACAACAAGAAATTGCTGCGGTTGAGGTCAAGGAGGTTGTTTCCTGCTTTCTCCTCTAGGGTTTTGATGGTTTCCTGTCTCACGTTCAGGTCCTTCATCCATTTTGAGTTTATTTTTGTGTATGCTGTAAGAAAGTGATCTAGTTTCATTCCTTGTCATGTTGCTGTCCAGTTCTCCCAGCACCATCTGTTAAAGAGGCTGTCTTTTTTCCATTGGATATGCTTTCCTGCTTTGTCAAATATTAATTGGCCATACATTTGTGGGTCCAATTCTGAATTCTCTATTCTATTCCATTGGTCTATGTGTTAGTTTTTGAGCCAATACCAATACTGTCTTGATGATTACAGCTTTGTAGTTGAGTCTAAAGTCTGGGATTGTGAGGCCTCCCATTTTGGTTTTCTTCTTCAATATTACTTTGGCTATTTGGGGTCTTTTGTGGTTCCATAAAAATTTTAGGACTGTTTGTTCTAGCTTTGGAAGGAATGCTGGTGCAATTTAGATTGGGATTGCGTTGAATGTGTAGATTTATTTGGGTAGTATTGGCATTTTAACAATATTTATTCTTCTGATCCAAGAGCATGGAATGTTTTTCCATTTCTTTGTGTCTTCTTCAATTTCCTTCCTAAGCTTTCTATAGTTTTCATCATACAGATCTTTTACATCTTTGGTTAGGTTTATTCTTAGGCATTTTATGACATTTTGTGCAATTGTGAATGGGATCAGTTTCTTGATTTCTCTTTCTGTTGCTTCATTATTGGTGTATAAAAATGCAACTGATTTCTGTACGTTGATTTTGTACCCCGCAATTTTGCTGAATTCATGAATCAGTTCTAGTAGGCTTCTTGTGGAGTTGATCGGGTTTTCCATGTAGACTATCATGTCATCTGTGAAAATTGAAAGTTTGACTTCAACTTTGCCAGTCTTGATGGTTTTTATTTCCTTTTGTTGTCTGCTGATGCTAGGGCTTCCAGCACTATATCAAACAACAGTGGTAGGAGCAGACATCCCTGTCATGTTCCTGATTTCAGGGGGAAAGCTCTCAGTTTTTCCCCATTGAGGATGATATTAGCTGTGGGCTTTTCATAGATGGCTTTTATGATGTTTAAGTAAGTTCCTTCTATCCCGACTTTCTCGAGGGTCTTTACCAAGAAAGGATGCTGTATTTTGTCCAATGCTTTTTCTGCATCTATCCACAGGATCATATGGTTTTTATATTTTCTTTTGTTAATGTGATATATCACATTGATTGATTTGCGAATATTGAACCAGCCCTGTAACCCAGGAATGAGTCCCACTTGATCATGGTGGATAATTCTTTTTCTATGCTATTGAATTCAATTTGCAAGTATCTTGTTGAGAATTTTTGCATCCATATTCATGAACAATATTGGCCTGTAGTTCTCTTTTTTTGCTGGGTCTCTGTGTGGTTTGGGAAATAAAGTGATGCTGGCTTCGTAGAATGAGTCTGGAAGTTTTCCTCCCACTTCTATTTTTTGGAATACCTTGAGAAGAATGGATATTAACTGTGATTTAAATGTCTGGTAGAATTCCCCAGGGAAGACATCTGGCCCAGGGCTATTTGTTGGGAGATTTTTGATAACTGATTCATTTTCTTCACTAGTTATGGGTCTGTTCAGATTTCCGTCTCTTCCCATTTGAATTTTGGTAGTGTGTGTGTGTGTTTAAGAATTTGTCCATTTCTTCTAGGTTGTCCTCTTTGTTAGCATATAATTTTCCATAGTATTCCCTGATAATTGCTTGTATTTCTGAGGGATTGGTTGTAATAAGTCCATTTTCATTTGTGATTTTGTCCATTTGGGTGCTCTCTCTTTTCTTTTTGAGAAGCCTGGCTAGAGGTTTATCAATTTGTTTATTTTTTCAAAAAACCAACTCTTGATTCCATTGATCTGTTCAACTGGTTTTTTTTTTTTTTTTGGATTCTATATTGTTTATTTCTGCCCTGATCTTTATTTTTTCTCTTCTTCTGCTGGGTTTGGGGTGCTCTTGCTGATCTGCTTCTAGTTCCTTTAGGTGAGCTGTTACATTTTGTATTTGCACTTTTTCTAGTTCTTGAAATAGGCCTGGAGTGCAATGTAGTTTCCTCTAAGGACTGCCTTTGCTGCATCCCAAACAGTTGGATTATTGTATTTTCTTTGTCATTTGTTTCCATATATTTTGTAATTTCTTCACCCATTGCCTGCTGGGCCCATTCATTCTTTAGTAGGGTGTTCTTTAACCTCCATGTTTTTGGAGGTTTTCCAGAATTTTTCCTGTGATTGATTTCAAGTTTCAGGGCATTATGATCTGAAAGTGTGCATGGTATGATCTCAATTCTTTTATATTTATTGATGGCTGCTTTATGACCCAGTATGTGATCTATCTTGGAGAATGTGCCATGTGCCTTCGAGAAGAAAGTGAATTCCATAGCCTCAGGATATGGAGTTCTAAATATGTCTGTCAAATACATCTGGTCCAATGTGCCATTCAGGTCCATTGTTTCTTTGGTGATTTTCTGTCTAGTTGATCTATCCAATGCTGTAAATGGAGTATTAAAGTCTCCTGCTATTAGCACATTCTTATCAATAAGATTGTTTCTGTTAGTGACTAATTGTTTTATGTTTTTGGGTGCTCCCAAATTCGGTGCATAATTTATAATTGTTAGGTCTTCCTGATGGACACACCCTGTAATTATTATTTAATGCCCTTCATCTCTTATTACTGCCTTTACTTTAAAGTCCAGTTTGTTCAATATAAGTAAGGCTACTCTGGCTTTCTTTTGACTTCCAGTTGCATGGTAGATATTTCTCCATCCCCTTACTTTCAATGTGAAGGTGTCCTCAGGTTTAAAATGAGTCTCTTGTAGACAGAAAATAGTTGGATTTTTTTAAACCATTCTGCTACCCTATGT
Source organism: Cryptoprocta ferox (assembly GCA_028646485.1). Lineage (NCBI taxonomy): Eukaryota > Metazoa > Chordata > Mammalia > Carnivora > Eupleridae > Cryptoprocta > Cryptoprocta ferox. The sequence goes on along the minus strand of CM053572.1, from coordinate 91,514,284 downwards.
CTTTTGATTGGAGCATTTAGTCCATTTACATTCAGTGTTATTATTGAAAAATATGGGTTTAGAGTCATTGTGTTCTCTGTAGTGGTGCTTGTAGTGGTGTCTCTGGTACATTTTGTTCCTTGCGACATTTCCCTGATAGAGTCCCCCTTAGGATTTCTTGTAGGGCTGGTTTAGTAGTTATGAATTCTTTCCAATTTTTTTTTTATTTGGGAAAACCATTATCTCCCGTTCTATTCTGAATGATAGGCTTGCTGGGTAAAGGATTCTTGGCTGCATATTTTTTCTGTTCATTACATTGAAGATTTCTTGCCATTCTTTCCTGGCCTGCCAAGTTTCAGTAGATAGATCTGCTATTACTCTGATGTGTTTTCCTTAGTATGTTAGGGCCCTTTTACCCCTAGCTGCTTTCAGAATTCTCTCTTCATCCTTATATTTTGCCAGTTTCACTATGATATGTCTTACAGAAGATCGATTCAAGGAGTTCTCTGTGCCTCTTGGATTTCAATGTCTGTTTCCTTCCCCAGATTTGGGAAGTTCTCAGCTATAATTTTTTCAAGTACCTCTTCAGCCCTTTCTCTCTCTCTTCTTCTGGAATTCCTGTGCTATGGATATTGTTCCATTTGATTGCATCACTCAGTTCTCGAATTCTCCTTTTGTGCTCCTGGATCAATTTATCTCTCTTTTTCTTGGCTTCCTCTTTTTCTATAATTGTATCTTCTAATTCACCTATTCTCCTCTCTGCCTCTTCAATCTGTGCAATGGCCACCTCCATTTTATTATGCACCGCATTTATGCATTTTTAATTCATCACAACTATTTTTAAGGTCCATAATCTTTGTAGCAATAGCTTTTCTGGTGTCTTCCATGCTTTTTTCAAGCCCAGTGATTAATTTTATGACTATTGTTCTAAATTCTTGGTCAGTTATGTTGCTTATACTGTTTTGAGCAATTCTTTGGCTGTCATTTCTTCCTGGAATTTCTTTAGAGGAGAGTTCTTCCATTTCGTCATTTTGGCTAGCTTTCTGTCTCTTGTCAGTTTTAAAAGCTTGTTATGTGCTCTGCACCTGTGAGGTCTGCTGTATTAAAGAAGGCTTATTGACTATCGACAGCCTGTCCATTCAGGAAGTGTTCTTTTAATGGTGTCCCTTGGTCTCTCTTGTTGTGCGTTTGGTTATTTTATTTCCCTACGCATAGTGGTATTTGGGACTCTCCACCATATGTACCATGGCTTGTTTCTTGAGGTAGCCCTGGAAAGGAAAACAGACAGACTAACAAACAGGGAACAAAAGCATGCAAACGTACAGACAAGTCAAACAAACAAGCAAACCAAAAGGAAAAAACAAACATAACACAACAAAAACAACAAAAGACAAAGGGCAGTCTAAATGCATAAAAACCAGAAATCCCAGCCACAAATAAAGAGCAGGGTGGAGGCAGTGCTGATGGAAGAGCATATACAAAGAGAGAAATGACAGGGGTGGGGAGAAAAATAAATTGAACATTGACCAGGCAGAGAGACTAAAAGGCTTAATTCAGAGAGAGAAAAAGGAGAATATGGCATGAAGTGAGGAGAAACGAAGATAATGTTACCCAGAGAAACTATATAGTTTGATTGTTCCAGTGGGAGAGAGAAAGAAAGGTAACAACGGAGGTGTAGAATATGCATCAAGAGAATGGATTAAATGTGATTGTTTAAGCAAATCTATATCCAGAGTGCCCAGTCCAGCGGAGGTGAGAGATAAGAATGAGATAAGGGAAAATATATCTGAATAGCAAGAATTGATCTAGAGTTAATCAGAGCAATGTTTCAATGCTGGCCTTGCCCTGGGCTCTGGTAAAAAAAAAAAAAAAAAAAAAAAAAAACAGCTCTCCAGTGCAGATGGGCATGGTTTGGTATAGGCAGTTCTCACCTCCACTGTGGTCCCCAGGGCTCCCCTCTGAGGCCCCGCCTTTGTGGTTTTGGGGAGAAAAATGGTGGCTCCCCAGTCCCTTCCTGAACCAAGCGTTCCAAATCACTCTTTTAGGTCCGAGCTCCCTGTGCCGTGGGCGTAGCCAAGGTGGGCCCTATTCTATGTCCCAATCCCTGCCTCGCTTCCAGATCTTAGTTCTAGCGCTTTAATGGTACCACCCAAAATGTAATCTCACAGGCAGGGGCGCTTCCTAGCCAGGGATCAGGTAGGGGGAGTAGGGGAGCAGTTTCTCCTGGTGCCCACTCAGACCGGAGCACCCAGCTGACAAAAGTGCAGCATTTAGAGATAGGATCTCTTTCCAAATGCTCTGTGGTTAAAGATGGGATGAATGGATCCCTATCCGTCCCAGGCCGAGTTTTTTCTTTTCTCCAGTGACAGTTCTATGAGCAGTTTCAGCCGCTCTTTCTCTTCCCCTCACCTGTCTGCAGAGGGGGCTCCCTCCTCTCCGTGCCTCCGTGTCTTGGTCCATTTTTATCTTCCCCAATTGGCAATCAGGCACCTATGAGGCTGTCTTCTTAGTGGACTCTGTCTCTTTTCCTCCCAGACTCTTGCAGTTAAGTGTCCTTTGGCTTCAGCCCTTCTTTGTTTGAATGATGGGGGCGGGAAGTACGGAACTCCCTACATCTCCACCATCTTGCCCACAGTCTGTTCTTTTTAGACAAATCTCTAACTGTAGGCCACAGTTAAGGGATGGAGATTCATACTCCACTTACTGAGTGGGAAGTATCTACATACATTGGAATCATTCTCTATATGAGAATTTTTTCAGTTGGAACTTGAGTCTTTTGACATACCCTCAGAGTTGTTAATTTTTATTCTTAGTATTTAATTCATTTCTAGCACTAATGGATGCTCCAGGATCATACTGTATATTCCTTACCCCAACTTTAGAATCAGCTATTTATTTAAGAATCTAGATTCCTCTTATTGGAGAATGATATTAGATACAAAGAGCTGAGCACTGGGTATCCTCATTGCTCCTGGGGTATCATTGCTTCTAGGGCATCCCAGTGGACACAGCCACTATATATAGATAGAGAAGTAGATATAGACATAGATATAGGTGGAGATATCTAAATATATGGATGTATCTCTATTAAGCTAAACCTGAGTTCATGCTAGTATCTCTAATTCTAAATCAGTATCACATGGTTCATCTTGGTTTATTCTAGCCTCCTCTTTGTTTATCTGTAACCTCCTGCTCCAACAGTGAGGAATCTGGCTTCCATCAGCTGCCATCCATATTTTTCAACACTGGTGTGCATTTACAGCACTTTCAGGATTGTTTACTCATATTCCCATGAAAACAACTTTGCCAACTAGAGTATAGCACTTATATATAGCTCCTTTTATCTTTAGTCTTACTGGGTTCATTCACTTCCAAAATTTCTTAGATCAGCCTTAATTTTTCAGTAAGATTATGTCATATATTTTTAATACAGTTAAATTATCTTGGCACGGTCTGCATTGTATCTTGTGTTCTCTCTCTCCAAGTTGATTTTTTTTATCCTTTCCCAAACTCAGCAAACTTAGTTTAGTATAGTTCGGTGGGTTATGACAAATGGTTAGTGTTGTGTATCACCAATTATAGTACCACACAGAATAGTTCTAAAATATCTCATGCACTTCACCTTTTTAAAACTGCTCCAAACCCCTGTCAACCAGTGATCTGTTTTCAGCCTCTATGGTTTTGTCTTTTCCCGAATACCATATACATGGAGTAATACTCCATTTGTCATATCCACCAGGCTCTATAAAACTGGCTTTCTTTACTTAGCAATACGAATTTCAGATTTATTCATGTTTTTGTCTTGATTAATAGCTGTTCCTTTACGTTGCTAAAAAGTATGGACACATCACAGTTAGTTTTTAGTTTGTTCCACTCACCTATCAAAGAACATCTTGGTTCTTTCTAGAGTTTGTGCTTATGAATAAATCTCCTATCAACGCTCATGTGGCAAGTTTTTTTTCAAATAATTTTAGTAAATACCTAGGTTGGCAATTGCTAGGTTATGTGTTCAGTCTATGCCTCGCTTTATAAGAAACAGCCAAACTATCTTTCAAAGTGGCTGTGGCGTTTTTCATTTAGCTCCAGTAATGAATGATAGTTCATATAGCTCTGTGTCCTTGCCAGCAACTTGTTAGTTTTTTTTAAGCAATTGACCAAAATTTATAATAACGCTCATTGTTTTGAGTAACACTTCTCTAGTTACATTATATTGAATAAAGTTTATTTGCCTAATGTATACCTTTTTCAATGTGGTGTCTTTAGAGATATTTTGCCCATTTTTAACATGGCGTGTGTTTGCTTATTGTTGAGTTTTAAGTGTTCTTACTATTCTTTTTTTGTGGGGGTCACTGGTTCACATTGTGTCCCACATACATCAAAAGTCCCCTGAGGTGCAGCCTAATTACAGTATTCTGGGCCTAATTCCACACCTAATCAATTGGGATCTCTTAGATTATGGCTCAGTGTGCTGTATATTTCACAAATTTGACAAGTGATTCTTATGCATCCTAACTAATATTTGTGATCTCCTGGCATATAATTTGGTGAGCCATTTCAGAGTTGTAATCAGGTATTGAAAGGCTATTCTAAGTCACTGTTTTTCAAATATAGCTGTACATTTGAATTATCTTGGGAGATCTTTAAGATCCAAAATACCCAGGGTTTCTCTGACCTAATGAATCATATCTTCTAAGAATGAGATCCATGCATCATTCTTTTTATTTTTTATTTTTTTTTTTTGCTGTTAATCATGGACTAATTTTTATTCTTATACCTAGAATAATACAGCTTCTGCATGTCTCAAAAATATTGATGATATAACTGTCTCAGAAAAAAAATATTTAGGAAGACAAATGCATTTCAAAAGGAAAGTAAAATTCTCATACAGTACAGATAAGGAATACAAATTGCTATAAGGACTTTGGAATACTATTTGACATCATTTATTAAATTTAAATATATGCATCATTTTTTTTAAATTTCCCCAAGTGATTTGAACATTCAGCCAGTATTAAGAACCACATTCCAAATTCAGCCAGGTATTCAACAATTCCATTTGTTTCACCAAACTTTGCTAAATACATTAAAAAAAAACACATTTTCCATTTTACTTACTGAGTTTTAATGGTGTGAAATTAAATATCCATTAATCATTTACAATATGACAGGCATGACAGAACTGCAATCCACATACCAGGTTTTAGAAATATTTAATTTTGATGTTATATAACAACGAGATTTTTTTTTAAAGTTTTATGGACAAGTCACATACAGGCAAAATTCAAACTATTTTATTTTAGGAAGGTTTGGGACGTGAAACGCTATCCTTGAAGTAGTCCACTCTAGCATTCAATACTACTATTGAAAAATTTATATTTTGAAATAATTAAAATTCTCTGCCCTCAAACTTTTCTTTATATGAATGTGTAGTCTCATAATTCCCCTTCTATCTCTCTGTACTACAATATTTAGCTATTATTAAAAGGACTATAAAAAGTATATACTACACTATTTAAATATTATTTAAAGGGCCCTCATGAGTTATCTAATGCTATATTACAAATTACTCCCAAAATTTAATTGGCTATAACAACAAATATTTATCATATCATAGTTTCTGAATGGAATATCAGGAGTAACTTTTTTGGGTAGTTCTAAATCAGGGTCTCTCATGAATTTGTATTCAGGTTATCATCAGGGCCTGCTGTAATTTGAAGTTTTGATTGGGACTAGAGCATTCACTTCCAAGATGGCTCAGTCACATGGCTATTGACAGGGCGCCTTAGTTTCTTGCCACCTCGATCTCTCTGTAGACTGCTGAGTGTCCCTATTTTGCATGGAAGATAGCTTCCTTCAGAACAAATGATGCATGGCAGAGAGCCAAGAATTATCCCACAATGCCTATATTACCTAATCTTGGAAGTAACACGTTGCCATTTCCATTGTATATTACTCATTACAAGCAGGTAATTAATTAAACCCAACTCACACTCAAGGGGAGAGGAATTTAGCTCCACTCCTTAAAAGAAATAGTATCAAATAATCTGTAGACATATTTTAAAACCACCACAAGACCCCTTCAATCTGTATAAGAATTATTTTTAAAAATTTTCTGAAGCTATTATAATCACATAAGATTTTGTGCACTGAAAATTAAACGACCCTAACAATACTGAATATTATTTAAAAATAACTTTGAAAACTTCATACATCAATTTACCAATATTTATTGCGTTCCTGTTTTATGTCAGGTGTCAAATTTGTGCTGAATTTGACAACAAATGAGAGAGATATGATCCAGAGGTTTAAATTTAGCTGGAATCAGATAGGGGATGACAGAGACAAAAGCCATACCTGTACTTCTGTACTATATGTTTTGTGACTGACAGAAGTATATGTGGGGCATACTTTAAGGACAGAAAGAAGAAGATAACCATGCCAGAGTATCTTACTGGGGGCTTGGTCAGGAAAGGCTTCCAGAGACAGTGATGGCTGATATGCCCTGAGAGATTATTTAATAATATTCATCAGGGTCATGAAAGGAGATGAATGACTTTTCTTGCAGATGAAGCGAAAATGAATACTTTTGGAGGAACTCTAAATTATTTCATTTAATCAAACAAAGATTTTGTATTGGAAAAAGATGAGTCAAGAAACAAAGATAAGGTCAAATCTGTAAATAGACCATGATAAAGAACTCTACTCTTTTATTGTAAGTAGGTAATAATCAGTTTTTTGCAAAATTGTTGCTACCATACACGAAAAGTACCAGAAGGAACTCTGTAATCATTCTGGCAAGGTATTACTATTCTCATGGTAAGAATTATTAAAACTACCTACACTGATCAAGTGGTTAATTAAATGAACACATTCTTCCAGGCATATGCTAATAATTATAACCCATTAGATGAATGCTTTCTACTTTCGTTTCATTCATCTAGACTTGGAGTATTGTACTTACCTCAATTTCAAATGTATGGAAATCTAAAATTTTCAAACATTATATCAACAAGAATCTACTTCGAATTTTCTATAATTGTCTCCATGAGACTCGTTTGTCTCTCTGGTGTGTAGCATATGGAACAAATTTTAAAATCACTGTTTTATTGTGCGTGCTTGGCTAGGTGGAAGTGGCATGGGTGGCGATGAGATATGAACCAATCAAGCATACTGGCACGGGGAGGTTCCTGGGTGGCAGGGCTTCCATTGTGGAATCTGATGCTCTGACTATTCAGACTAAGGATAAGCTGAGAGTGTGAATTTAGGAGTGAAAATAAGGAAGCCAAATCAAGCCAATTTAAGAAAAAATTTAAGCAGAGATCAAGAACCAGATACATGCAGGATCTGAAGAGGGCTTTAAACACAATGGTTTAACTGACCCAGATAGTCCAAAAATAATTTCAAGAAATGGAGCCATGTACCTTGAAATCCACTAGTAGGCACACATGTATTGTGTTAATAAATAGGACTATTATAATCATATATGACTGCCATTTCTGTAGTACCTTTTCCAAATCCTTAGAAAAAAATTATATACTTTTTTATATTTGTATCCTTTGTTTAATGCTGAATCATGACCTAAAATACCTGAATGCCAATATCCAAAGGAAAATGTACTTTTCTGTTTGTGTCCTCATTTACATTTGTTTCTATCAGCTTGAAAAACACTTTTAATTTAAGCAATAACCCAGAAGAACAGAGAAAAGATTCATCTAAGAGAGGTGATGATGGAAAAAATTAAAGTGGAGATGTGGAGGAACTTGTTAGGAAGGATCAATTAGTCCCTTTTTTCCTTTCCACTTATTTTCTTTAAGTGCAGGGGAGTTGTTCACATTTCTTGCCAGATAGCACTTCTTTGTAATAAAAATAGAAAACTATGTTCCAGCACCATAAGCAGAGAATGGTTATGATTCATTTCCAATGAAAGGGGAAGTGTGTTGCCTTTTCCAACACTCCTCAGAAGTTGGTTGAGCATCAGGTGCATCTGTCTGACTCCTCCAATCACAGATGCACACTCTTGCTTAGCTTTGTGGAAACTTTTCCTTCCAATATATTCTGAATCTCCATGTACTTTTTAAATAGATGCTATATTTTCTCTCCAGTGCTTAAATTAGGCAAGAGTACAGAATAGCGTTTTCATACAGAGACAGAGAGAGAGAGAGAGAGAGAGAGAGAGATTGAGAGACAGAGATTTTCAGTTGGATGTAGGGGAAAGAAAGGTTCTGAGCCATTTTTATGAAAATGCCTGCCATACTTCCAAGTTTCTGGGCATTGTTATCTTTGATTTTCACACTGCTGCTCTCCAGGTTATTGTCTTCAACATCATCACACCAAATGTTTTCCAAAATCATAGTGGGAGCAGACTCAGTATTCTCATTAAACAGGATTTGGGCCAACTCATCTAGATTTAAAATATGTATCCACTTACCAAAAACTATAGACATAAAGACCCCTGGTGATAGATCTAGATAGGTAGTCTAGATATAATATAAGGACAGCTACACACACACACACACACACACACAAAAGAAGAAGAAAGAAAGAAAAAAAGTTGGCAAGGATTTGGGGTGTTAGATGTATGTCACTGTTTCTTAGTTTTCTACTCTGAGACTTTCCTCATTGTACACATCTTTTGTCTTAAACTGCAACTTTACCTCCATGTACTTTAAACCCACTGGTATATTTCAGTTTCTACCATGTTAAACAAGAGGTTTTGCATAGCTCATAAAATGCACTTTTTTGCTGTATTTCATTCTATTCTCAGCCTTTATAGTTTTAATAGTGATGTTATACAGAACTGTGTAATAAGACATCTCAATTCCTAATGTATTCCATTGGAAAATAAGAGACATGAACCACTGATATTTTCCTTGTTGCTTAGCTTTTTGTGTAATATAGTTAATCACATGGTAATTGATCAACAAATATAATTGGATGGATTGAGAATATTTCAAAAAATTCAGTGTTTAACTTTTACTATTTATATACCTGCTATCATGAATTGGGAGCCTATAGTAAAAGAATTTCTTATACTGCAACAATTGTATAAAACACATAGGGAGCAGCATGCAGACCCTGAGCTTCTCTCATCCTTGAACTACAGCCCAATCAGCACCAAATCATTTTGAACACCTAAAAAATTGATCTGAGGATTAATACACAATCTGCATAACTTATGCCACAGAATGTGGCAGATACACAGTGCAAATACACAGTGCAGGTACACAGTGCAGATACACAGTGCAGAGAAGGGAACTGGCGGAGAGAAGGTGCAGAGAGTAGGGAGCTGTTTTCGTGGGCAGAGAACAGAAAAAGGAAAAGAAGAAGAGTGTGGTGCATTGGGATCATGCAAGAAAAGCACTCCCCAAAAATAGCTGTAGAGAAAGGGAGAGGAAAAGTGAAAACACTCTCAGGGGACTGAACAAGAAATCTGTTTCCCAAAACCACTGACAGGAAGAAAGGAGAGGGTTTCACTACCATCAGGATTCTATAAACAGTAGAGTGCAGAGTCTGAACTTTTGGAACTCAGTGCCTGGCGGTGCTCTGATAAGGAAGCAAGGATGAATCCCCAGGAGCAGGCAGCAGCATCTGAGGGGTACATGTGCCACATGGGCAGAAGCAGTTTCCCTGGTTGGAGAGCATTTGGTAGAGGCCATATGGTATCCCCACAGGCAAAGGTCCTAGCGGATCCCTGAGAGCAGACACATTTACTGGTATTGGAAAAAAAGACACAAGAATGCAATGAAAACTGGTGCTGGCTGTATGTTGTGATTTTCCATAATCCCTGAACTTGTGTCACTGCATGATCCTACCACTGTTTTCTGGGGCAAGCAGGCTCCCAGACATAATTCAGTGAGACATTCCCCCAGAGCACTGGCAGGGGTCCAAGCTGCAGAGGTCTCTGAAGCATTGGGATTTGGAACATCTAAGGAAAAATCTCTAGAGGGAAGTGCCACCTGGAAGGCAGACAGCTTGGACACAGACAGGGTAGAGACAGGGAGTAGACGGAGGTCTGAGACAAAGGAGGGATGCTTGATCACCTGTTGGTAAGAATACAAAGTTCCTGTTCCAGAGACCAAGGAGCTGGGTGAAGTGTGCCACACCAATCCACACCAATAAGCTAAGCAGCGCCACTTAGTGGAGAATGGAGCCATTACACCAAGCCCCATGGAACTGGAACCTCCAAGCACATCCCCTAGAAAACCAGCACAAGTCACTCCACCTGCTCTGTGTATGGACTACAGAAGGCTTTATAGTTATAGTTCTAGGGGAAACTGGATGCATTCATTTGGGTTTCTTTCTGTTTACTGCTTCATTTATTTGCTTCTGTTTTTGCTTAAATTTTCTTTTTTTCTTCTTTTTGTTTTCTTCCTCATTCTTGGATACAGAAGGACAAATATGTACTTTTATTTGTTTACCTAATTTTTATTTTTTTAATTGCTTCATTTTCTATTTCATTTTCTTTATTTCATTTTATTATATTTACATATTTTTTATTTTTTTCCTTTTTTCCTTTCTTTTTTGTTTCTTTCCCCTTTATCTCTATTCTATCAAGCTTCTTTTAACAAGCAGAACCAAACACACCTAGGATATAGGTTCCTTGATATGATTTTTGTTTTGTTTTTAATTTTTATTTTTTACCTTATTAATTCTTTTATTTTTCAAAAATGACAAAATGAGGAAATTCACTCCCAAAAAAAGGAGAGGAAAAAATGACAATGAGGGGCATAATCAACACAGATATAAGCAAGATGTCTGAACCAGAATTTAGAATCACAATAATATGAATACTAGCTATGGTTGCAAAAAGCATAACGTCTCTTTCTGTGGAGACAAAAGAAATAAAATCTAATGAGGATGAATTTAAAAATGCTATAACCAAGATGCAATTTCGAATGGATGCTATGACAGCATGGATGGACAAAGCAGAGCAGCGAATCTGTGATTTAGAAGACAAAATTATGGAGAATAATGAAGCAGAAAGAAAGAGGGAAACAAAGGAAAAAGAGCACGATACAAGACTTAAAGAACTCAGTGACTTATTAAAAAGGAATAGCATCCGAATCATAGGAGTCCCAGAAAATGAAGAGAGAGAAAAGGGGGCAGAAGGTTTATGTGAGCAAATTATAGTGGAAAATTTTCCTAATCTGGGGAAAGAAACAGACATCAAAATCTAACAAGCACAGAGAACTCCCATTAGTTTCAACAAAAATGGACCATCACCAAGGCATGTCATAGTCAAATTTACAAAATACACAGACATGGAAAGAATTATGAAAGCAGCAAGGGAAAAAAAGGCCTTAACCTATAAGGGAAAACAGAACAGGTTTGCATCAGACCTATCCACAGAAACTTGGTAGGCCAGAAAGGAGTGGCAGGATATATTCAATGTGCTAAATCAAAAAAATATGAAGCCACAGATTTTTTATCCAGCAAGCCTGTCATTCAAAATAGGAGAGATAAATAGTTTCTCAGAAAAACAAGAAACTAAAGGAGTTCATGACTATTAAACCAGCCCTACAAGAAATTTTAACTGGGGTCCTTTGAGTGGAGAAAAGACAAAACTTAATGAAAAAAGACCCAAACCAACAAAGGCTAGAAAGGACCAGAGAGCATCATCAGAAACACCAACTAAAGCAACAACACTATGGTGCTAAATTTATATTTCTCAGTACTCACTCTAAATATCAATGGACTGATTGCTTGAATCAGGTTGTCAGAATGGATAAGAAAACAGGACCATCCAAATGCTGCTTACAAGAGACTCATCTTAGACCTAAAATTACATGTAGATTGAAAGTAAGGGGATGGAGAGCCATCTATCATGCTAATGGTCATCAAAAGAAAGCTGGGGTAGCCATATTTTTATCAGACAAACTAGATTTTAAAATAAAGACTCTAACAAAAGATGAAGAAGGGCATTATATCATAATTAAGGGGTCTATCCACCAAGAAGACCTAACGATTATAAATGTTTATGTCCCCAATGTGAAAACACCCAGAGATATAATCCAATTAATCACAAACATAAAGTGCCTCATTGATAATAATACCATAATAGTAGGGGACTTCAACAGCCCACTTACAGCAATGGACAGATCATCTAAGCAGAAAATCAACAAGGAAACAATGGCTCTGAATGACACTGGACTAGATGGACTTGAGAGATATATTCAGAACATTTCATCCTAAAGCAGCAGAATACACATTCTTCTCAGGTGCACATAGAATATTCTCCAGGGTCACAAATCAGCCTTCAACAAGTACAAAAAGATCAAGATCATATGATGCATATTTTCAGACCACAACACTATGAAACTTGAAATCAATCACAAGAAAAAAATTTGGAAAGACCACCAATACTTGGAATTAAAGAATATCCTACTAAAGAATGGATGGGGTTAACCAATAAATTAAGGAGGAAATTAAAAAGTACATGGAAGTCCGTGAAAATGAAAACACGACAACACAAAACATCTAGTATGCAGCAAAGTGGTCATAAGAGGGAAGTATCCAGGCCTTCCTAAAAGAGGAAGAAAGGTCTCAAATACACAACCTAACCTTACCCCTAAAAGAGCTAGAATAAGAACAGAAAATTGAGCTCAAAACCAGCAGAAGAAGGGAAATAATAAAAGTTAGAGCAGAATCAATGATATCAGAAAAAAAAAAAAAAACAGTAGAACAGATCAATGAAACCAGGAGCTGGTTCTTTGAAAAATTAACAAAATTGATGAACCCCAGCCAGACTGATCAAAAAGAAAAAGGAAAGGGCCCAAGTAAATGAAATCATGAATGAAAGAGGAGAGTTCACAACCACCACTGCAGAAATACAAACAATAATAAGAGAATATTATGAGCAATTTTTTGCCAACAAATTGGGAAATCTGGAAGAAATGGACAAATTCCTAGAAACATATAAACTTCCCAAACTGAAACAGGAAGAAATACAAAATTTGAACAGAACCATAACTAGTAAATAAATTGAATCAGTAATCAAAAATTTCCTTAAAAACAAGAGTCCTGAGGCAGATGGCTTTCCAGGGGAAGTCTACCAAACATTTAAAGAAGAGTTAACACCTATTCTTTTGAAGCTGTTCCAACAAAATGGAAATGGAAGGAAAACTTCCAAACTCATTCTACAAGGTCAGTGTTACCTTGATTCCTAGACCAGACAAAGATCCCACTAAAGAGGAGAATTACAGACCAATTTCCCTGATGAACATGGATGCAAAAACTCTCAACAAGACACTAACCAACTGGATCCAACAATACATTAAAAGAATTATTCACCATGATCAAGTGGAGTTTTTTCCTGGGATGCAGGGCTGGTTCAATATCTGCAAATCAATCAATGTGATGCATCATATTGATAAAAGAAAGGATAAGAACCACATGATTTTCTCAATAGATGCTGAAAAAGCATTTGACAAAATACAGCATCCTTCCTTGATAAAAACCTTCAAAGAAGTAGGGATAGGAGGATCATACCTCAAGATCATAAAGGCCATATATGAAAGACCCACTGCTAATATCATCTTCAATGGGAAAAAACTGAGAGTTTTCCTCTAAGGCCAGGAACACAACAAGATGTCCACTCTTAGTTATGCAACATAATGTTGGAAGTCCTAGCCTCAGCAATAAGACAATACAAATAGATAAAAAGCATCTAAATCAGCAAGAAGGAAGTCAAACTTTCACTCTTCGCAGATGACATGAGACTCTATGTGGAAACCCAAAAGACTCCACCAAAAAACTGCTAGGACTGATATATGAGTTCAGCAAAGTCACAGGATATGAAATCAACATACAGAAATCAGTTGCATTTCTATACACCTATAATCAAGCAGCAGAAAGAGAAATCAAGGAATCAATCTCATTCACAATTGCATCAAAAAACATAAAATACCTAGGAATAAACCTAACGAAAGAGGTAAAATATCTATACACTGAAAACTATAGAGAACTTACGGAAGAAATTGAAGAATACACACAAAAAATGGAAAAAAACATTCCATGCTTATGGATTGGAAGAACAACCATTGTTAAAATGTCAGTACTACCGAAAGCTATCTACATATTCAATCCATATCAAAATAACACCAGCATTCTTCACAGAGCTAGAGCAAACAATCCTAAAATTTGTAAAGAACTAGAAAAGACCCTGAAAAACCAAAGCAATCCTGAAAAAGAAAATCAAAACTGGAGGCATCACAATCCTGGACTTCAAGCTGTATTACAAAGATATAATCATCAAGACAGTATGCTACTGGCACAAGAACAGACACATAGATCAATGGAACAGAATTGAGAACCCAGAAATGGACCCACAAATGTATGGCCAACTAATATTTGACAAAGCTAATATTTGACAAAGAATATCCAGTGGAAAAAAGACAGTTTCTTCAGCAAATGGTGTTTTACACCATACATGAAAATAAACTCAAAATGGATGAAAGACCTAACTGTAGGACAGGAAGCCATCAATATCCTGGAGAAGAAAACAAGAAAACTCGCTCACCTTGGCTGCAGCAACTTCTTACTTGACATGTCTCTGGAGGCAAGGGAAACAAAAGCAAAAATGAACTACTGGGACCTCATCAAGATAAAAAGCTTCTGCATAGTGAAGGAAACAGTCAGCAAAACTAAAAGGCAACCAACAGAATGGGAGAAGATATTTGCAAATTATGTATCAGAGAAAGGGTTAGTATCCAAAATCTATAAAGAACTTATCAAATTCAACACCCAAAAAACAAATAACCTGGTGAAGAAGTGGACAAAAGACATGAACAGACATTTTTCCAAAGAAGACATCCAGATGGCAACGGAGACATGGACAAATGCTCAACATCACTCACCATCAAGAAAATACAAATCAAAACCACAATGAGATACCACCTCACACCTGTCAGAATGGCAAAAATTAACAACTCAGGCAAGGACAGATGTTGGTGAGCATGCAAAGAAAGAGGAACCCTTTTGAACTGCCAGTAGAAATGTAAACTGGTGCAGCTATTTTGGAAAACAGTAGGGAGGTTTCTAAAAAAATTAAAAATGGAACTACCCTACAACCCAGTAGTTGCACTACTAGGTATTTATCCAAAGGATACCAGTGTACTGTTTCGAAGAGGCACATGAACTTCAATGTTTATAGAAGCACTATGGACAATAGCCAAAGTATGGAAAGAGCCCAAATGTCTATCGACAAATGAATGGATAAAGAAGATGTGTGTGTGTGTGTGTGTGCGCGCGCACACAATGGAGTATCACTCGGCAATCTAAAAGAATGAACTCTTGCCATTTGCAACAATGTGGATAGAACTAGAGTGTATCCTGCTAAATGAAATAAGTAGAGAAAGACAAATATCATATGATTGCACTCATATGTGAAATTTAAGATACAAAACAAATGAAGCAAAAATAATATTAAAACAGAGAGGCAGACAAACCATAAGAGACTCCTAAATACAGAGAACAAACTGAGGGTTGCTGGAAGGTTGTTGGGTGGGCATTAAGGAGGGGCATTAAGGAGGACACGAGGTAGGATGAGCACTGGGTATTATATGTAAGTGATGCATCACTAAATTCTATTCCTGATAAAATAAATAAGTAAATTTTTATTTATACAGTAAAAAGATAAATATAACACATAAAACTTTTTGATAGAGTAAGAAAAAATATTAATCGTCTCTCTTTGACATGTCCTTTTTAAGTTACAAAAATAAATGTAACTGAATTTGTATGGTTCCTTCCAAATAGAGTTTATGACTTTTTTCAAAGATACTTTGCATTCTTACAACTACATCATTACCATTGTTCATGCAGACGAAAGAAACCACATATGATGGATTAGACTAGGAAGTTTTAAGGGTCCTTTAAATTATATAAGTCTCTGATTACACTATTATTTATTTTTTAAAGTAAACAAGGTCCAAAGCTAACTCATTATATTAATGATAGAGATTATTCACATGACATAAATTTATTTATAATGTCTATTTTGCTCAATTCAGTATTCATACAGTGATAATATTGTATATAACTAAAATTAATTTATTAGTAGCATTATGGAAGCTCAGATAATCAGTAGGATGTTGGAGAACCAAACTTGGAAATTAACAGAAGCCAAGAAGAGAGATATCCAGTAACAGTCTTATAACTGAAACAACCTACTCAGGATGTTGGATGATTTGCTATGTTGAATGTCCTCATATGTTGCCTCTCCTTTGTTTCTCTAGTGCCATGGAGATTAACGGTGTTCAAGTTAGGGACCAGCGCCTACTTCTTCTCAGGCAGGGGAGGATAAAATATCTATTGAATTATAACAACTTCGGTCATATTATCTTTCAATCTGGCAAGCTACCAACAAATATTACACATTCAACAAGCCTGTACACTGGGATGGAGAGGTAATTAGCCAAAAAGAAAATGGAGGGGATAAAAGGAGAGACTGAACCTGACTAACCCCAAATGAGAAATCCTCACAACATTGTGAAGCAATTCTACATGGGATATCTGCAGTAGTTTTGAGCTAAACAGACTTATATTTTCTTCTTTGCATCTGTACTTAAAGTGCATACTATTGGAAAAAATAATCAGGTATCTCTCAAACTTTTAAGTTAAGACACTCAGTTTGAGTCACATTCCATTTCATTCTGCCCTAATCCCTAGATATGTACTGATTGTGCATTCAGGACTCTAGTTTCTCCTTGACTAATGGAAGGAAGGTGAACCTCTCTGTCACCAATTAACTATTGTATAAGCTAAACTCCTGGTAGAATAAGATGACTTGTTGCAACAGTGATTTGAAATGGACTAAGCAGCATTCCCTATAGTCAACATTCAAAATCCCATTATCATCAGGTCTCCAAGGAGTCTAGTTTGATAAATACTGTTGAAATAACAATTTTGTCATTATTTGTAAAGTGGCAAGATTCATAAGTATGAATAGTGTGTTTTTAAGCACAGTTGCACTATTTGAACTTTGGCAAAGATGGTTGTGTCTGAGAGAATATGCTCATTAATCTCCACAAACAAGTTGTAGGTTTATTTTTTAATACCATTTGATATAAAAAAGAATAAGAAGTTGGCTTTGTTAGCATTTTATCATGAATGCCAATAGTTATTTTTCTTGTCTGACTCAATAGTTCATGCCCTGAATCCATAAGAACATTGAAAACACAAGCAATTCAGTGTCCTAATCTCCATTTTGATGGTGCTACAGTTGCCTTTGGAAGAAGTACTTATTTCCCTAGAACTCTCTTGACATTATCTTACTTGTTAAATAGGTGGAATAAGTGTTCTACCTTCTGAATATATGAGCTGTGTGTTTCCTACACACTTCCTTTGTTCCTCTTTTTTTCTTCTCATATTCTTTCTGTTTTTCTTAATGCCTCATTTATTTTCTCTTTCTGTGGAATCCATGTGCAATATAACCATTCAGTTGTATTTCACTTCTTATTAATTCAGAGCATTCATGTTCATTTTAAAAACTCCTGTGAAACCCATTTGCACTAAATAACATTTTAAGATGTTATATGTCTTTATGGATGAGGAAACTTAATAGTAGGGACTCTTAAATATGCAACCTCTAATTCAGAATGACACATTAAATCATATCATCTAACTATACTGTTGTGCTTTAAGAAATTCTGAACTCTCAGAAGTAGCATAATTAATAGTTGAGAGAAATAAGACTATAATATTTAGTTTGGTTGAAACAGAAAGGCACATTTGGGAAACATTTACTGGAATTCGAAGAAGATGGATAAAAATCAATTTTACCTGTTGTCTGCATTGCTATTTCATTCTTCAGTTGCCAACATGCCATAAATTGGTACTAGAATTAGAATTTTGACATATCATTAATCAGAAAAATAAATATGAAACAGCTTGATGAACCCTGGTATAAGAAAAATTTAAATAAAAAGTGATCCCATATGTGTCACTTCTTGCAAAAGCTTAACATAATTTAGTAAATCATATAATAGCAAAGGACATAAGCTTGCTCTTCCTTATTTTTAAGGGAAATTTTTTGAGAAGAGAACATTAGTTTAATATAATAAAAATATGTTTTTACATATTTTTGGTATCATTTCTCATGATGTTCACATCTAAATTCTTCTTAATTTTGGGATAATATTTTATATATGAATTAGAAAAATTTCTCTTTTTGTATGTAAAGTATTACTGGAGAATTCTTATTAAACTGTTTGGAAAATATAACTATTCTAGTTGATTAATCTGTATTACATACATTGAACTGTTAATATATCAATAAAGGATAGGCTAACGTCTCATTTTTGAATATCTGTTAGTAGGCTATTAAAATTATCCTGCTGAGAGATATTCTTAGCATGGAAAAGGCAGTGTAGATGATGGATGATTTGAGAGCTATTTAAGAGCTAGAATCAACTGTCCTGGGGGATAGATTGGATATGGAGAAGAGAGAGAGGGAGATGCCAAGATGACTCCCAGGTTTCTTTCCCAATAATTGGGTAGATGTTGATGCCATCAACAAAGATAAGAAACACTGGATTGACTTTCCAGACTATTTTTTCAGCCTTTTTTTTTTTAACTCTGCCTTTATTCTAAAAATGCCTCCAAATGCTATTCTCCCATGTCTCAAAGGTTATAGCCAGCCTTTAAATGTATCATCTTTTCCAATTTTTTTGTTTTAGAAATTCCAAATAGAATTTTCTGGCTACATTTTGGAGTAATCCCAAATAGGATGTTGTTTTTGGAAATATCAAAGTCCCATGTTTTGCAGTTTTACTCTTTTGGGTATGGAACCCAAAGTTTAGCTTGCTAGGAAGGAAATCCAGGCCTCCCCCCCTTTTTTTTTTTCTATTATTATCAGGGACTTTGTTAAAAAACCTCTTTGCTAAACTTGTTATCCAATTTAGTTTGTTAAGCAGAAGATAAGAATAACTTAACCAATATTTATGCTCACTTTCTTTCTAACTGGAGAAAAATAATTGTTATTAATATATTTAGGGTCTTAAAATTGGAGATATATAAGACATATAAGAGAGAATATACATGTGGTAGGCCAAATAATGCCTCATAAATATATCCAGTCTAATCCCAGGAACCTGTGAATGTTACCTAAAACAAGATCTTTGCAGATATGATTAAGCTAATGATTTTGAGAAAGAAGGATTATCTCAGATTATCTGGTGGTTCCTAAATGTAATCATAGTTATTTATATAGAAGGGAGGAAGAGGAAGATTTTATAGAATTGGGGAATGTAATGTGATCATGCAGGTAGAGATATAAACAATGCAGCCACAAGCAAAGGAATGCCAGCAATCACTAGAATCTGGAAGAGGCAAGAAGCCTCCAGAGGGAGCACAGTACTGCTTATACCTTGATTTTAACCCAGTGAAACTCCTTTCTGACTTCTGGTCTCCAGGACTGTGAGAGAACAAATACCTGATGTTTAAGCCACAAACTTTAGGGTAATTTGTTACAGCAGTCAAAGCAAACTAGTACATGTAGGATAATGTAAGATAATGATGAGAATAGGCTCTAGAGTCAAACTGTTTTCATTTGAAAACTGACTACTGTTTTCAACTATGAAAATTGTACACATTATACCGTTCTGTGATTGTCAGTATTTTTTGTTTAATTTTGTATTATGAATATCTTAATAATATCCATCTCATAGTATTGTATTTGAATTTAAAAGAGTAGTAGTTCATATAAAGTGTCTAGTAAACCACACACAGATGTTAAATATTATTATTTTTTAACATTGTAATATTCTGTATTACCAAGGATAATAGGATATCCTTAACAAGGATAGTTAAGGAATTTCCACTTTTGAAAGTCTTATACAAGGTAGGTGATTTTCCTATGATTAGAAGTAGGCAGATTCTGAGTTATATTAGTCTTGAAGATTTTATAGTAGTATAGGCAAAACACAGTAGTAAATAGACAAAATGATTCTAATAGCTGACCCTAACCTTATCTGATCAGGAACAAACTTCCTTGGTGGTAGCAGGGCCTGGGGAAAATAATTAAGGAGTGAAGCTGCCATAACTGCTGATAACTTAAGACACTTTACCGAATACACAGCAGTGGTCAGTTCTGGGATTTCTTCCTAGACAAGCACATGGAATTATTAAAATTTTTATTTATTAATACTGATGACAGCCACATTGGCAGACACAGGTCTGTAATGCTCAAGATGCTGGCAACCTCAGACACACTGGGAAAACTTCTTTCAAACTTTATATCAGAGCTTCCTGTAAACTTGACCCAGTTAGCTTAGATATACTATCATATCCATTGTTTGTTTTATTTGATGTAGCATTTTTAATTCTTGTATTATTAATGTGAAGAGTGAACCTAGTAACGGTGGTAACTAGAATTATGTAGGGGAGGAAAAAATCTTTCCTCACCCATCTTAGGTCCTCTGGCTGGGGTCCTGTAAATTGGACTGATGATATATTAATAGGAAGGAAGCACAAAAATTTATTTAATATAAGTTATATGTGACAGGAGAGCTTAATGAGGAAATGACCCGAGGAAACAGTTAAACCTAGCGTTTTTATGCTAGCTATGATAAAGAGTGGAAAGCCATGGAAAATGTGATAGGACATAGGATATGAGCTAATGGTAGTAAACTGGAGGGAATTAAGTGAGGCCCATTTCTTTAAATTCCTCTTGGTGTTCCTCTGTCTTTGGATATAAGGATGTTCTTCCTTCAGAGATGGAGAAGGCTCTCAATGAGGGTGTTAGCACTTGCATCAAGGAAGTTCTTAAAGGGGGGGAGATCAAAATGGACTTACCATTTTTCCATTTCTTTTAGCTTAAAATATTCAATATGCCAAGGTGCTATATTTTGGAGAAGTGTGTCTTGAACCCCGTCAAGTGTTTTATGTGCAATTTTTATTTGAGCTTTTTATTCTACTTGGTCCAGTTGCAACTCGACACTTGGATCATTCATTCTTTTGTTTAAGAGAATGTGGACACACTCTAGTCTCTTTTTTGTGTTCTTATCTGCCATAATATCTTCCCAGAATTCAATGACTTAAAACATTTACTTCTACCATATGCATACAATACCTTACACTTTTCTAATATAAGATATATAAATTATTTTTAATATAAGATTTATTTATATGCAACTATCTAATATTGAGAATAGTAGAGATATTAGCAAAAGATCTATGAGCCAAGGCTTCTGGTGAAATTCTTATTTCTTTAATATAATATCTAATTAATGGGGCATTGAGAATTTAAATATGCTATTTTGGCATGTTATCAACTTGTTTAAATACCCTTTAATTGTGGTTGAGGGAGTACCCTAGGTATCAATGTCCTCATCTATTACTATACATATCATTCTATTTCATTGTTTACCAAATGATGGACCACAGAATTAGTTCCACAAGTCATTATTTATTGTTCTATGAAAAATACTTTCCATGACTGAATAGGCTTGACAAATATTTGAATAAGTTAAATGTTTGTTTTCTTCAGGACTCGTCAGAAGACTTTAGACTTTAGACAGTCTATATAGAGAATATATTCTGATTCTCCCACAGTAAGTAGACTTCATTAATTCCAAAATCTACTTGAAAAGATACACTTTATTTTGTTTTATTCTCTTATTTGTTGAAAATAAACTAGTGCCTTATTTTATTTTCTTATTTGTTGAAAATAAACTAGTGTCAAACTATTGTTATGGAATTAATTTTCCTTAGAAGGCAGTTTGGAACATAATGGAACACATGGTATCTAAGCTTCACCCTGACTGTAACACTCATATTTTTTAAATTATAGAATTAATACCTGAATTAATTTTAAAAGCTAAACATTGACAACTAATATTTTATTAATACATTCCTTGCCTAATTTCTTTTGTCAAACCCCGATGCAAAAGATAACTAGATTTGTTTATATCCAATTTCCTGTTCTCCTGCCTTTTATCACCTTAACCTGAATTCATTTACCTTAGTAAATTATGTGTAGTCCTTTTTAAAATTTGTATCTTTTGACAAAAATGCTTAGAGATACCTTACATCAAAAATAAACATATTCTTGACTAAGAAGAAAGAGTGTGACTAAGCATTATTTCATGAGTACAAAGTCATAGATTACTTTTTTGCCACTTTTGGTAAAGAGACTTAAGGAAAATCTGTCTCATACTTCTAAAATTTTGAGAAATGAAAATGGATAATTTTTACTTCTGAGTTTCTGAGAACCCCCTGGGGAATGCTCTATGTGAGGGAGTTGAAAATGTCATTTTTAAGAGTATGGGAATGATAGCTTTCTTCCATAATTGATCAAACCCAAGGTAGCAATTTTATATATGTAAGTATTTTCTTAGTAGTAGTTTTAGGACTACTTGGTCAGGCAGAAATCACCATGTAAAGACAATTTCTGGTTTTAGAGAAAGAGTAAAAAGAAAAAAAAAAGAAGTATAATACTCTAACCCACTCCAAACATAGTTTCTCCTAGTTAAGAATGCAGATTATTCTGTTTCTAAGACCTCTACATTACTGTAGAAAGAGGGAGTGAAACAAAAATTAAAGCAGTTTCTTGATTATATGTTGCATTTCCCCCCCATTCCTCTGTTATCAAGGTGATCTTTTGATACCACTGGAATTCATGGGTTCATAATGTTTTTATCCACAAAATAGCTAAGTTTAGCCACAATACAAAGGATTCATTGGAGGAATTGCATATGTTCAATACTGTTAATATTAATCTGTGATCACATATTTATAGAGAATCCTTAGACTCAGTGCTCTGTTAAGGTGTACCAGGGGTCCAATATATGTGTATATAGGGGACAGTTCTTTTTTTAATAATAAAAATTTATTTGCATATTTGATAACCATAACAGTAAACAATTTTGAGCACCTTTTTTAATTTTTTTTTATTTTTTATTTTTTATTTTTATTTTTTTTAACTTTATAGTTTATTGTCAGGTTGGTTTCCATATAACACCCAGTGCTCTTCCCCACAAGTGACCTCCACCAAGACCATCACCCCCCATTACCTTTCCCCCTTCCCCTTCCCCCCTCAGTTTGTTTCAGTATTCAAGAGTCTCTCAGAGCACTTTTTTAAAAAATATAATTAATTGTCAAATTGGTTAACATACAGTGTATTATAGTGTGCTTTTGGTTTTGGGGGTAGATTCTAATGATTCATCACTTACATACAACACCCAGTGCTCATCCCAACAAATGCCCTCCTCAATGCCCATTACCTATTTTCCCCTCTCCCCCACCCCTCCATCAACCCTCAGTTTGTTCTCTGTATTTAAGAGTCTCTTATTTTTGCCTCCCTCTCTGTTTGAAACTATTTTTTTTCTCTTCCCTTCCCCTGTGGTCTTCTGTTAAGTTTCTCAAGTTCTACATATGAGTGAAAACATATGATATCTGTCCTTCTCTGACTGACTTATTTCACTTAGCATAATACCCTCCAGTTCCAGCCACATTGTTGGAAATCAGAGGATTCCATTCTTTCTCTTTGCCAAGTAGTATTCCATTGTATTTATAAACCACATCTTCTTTAACCATTCGTCAGTTGAGGGACATTTGGTCTCTTTCCATAATTTGGCTCTTGTTGAAAGCACTGCCATAAACATTGGGGTACATGTGCCCCTTCAAATCAGCACTCCTGTATCCTCTGGATAAATTCCCAGGAGTGCTACTGCTCTGTTGTAGGGTAGTTCTATTTTTAATTTTTTGAGGAAGCTCCATGCTGTTTTCCAGAGCGGCTCCACCAGTTTGCAAGAGGAAAGCTATGTCGCTGTTAGCCACTGTAAATATGAAAGCTGTCATGTCTTTCCATCATTTTGAAGACCCCTAGCTACTAGCCACAAAAGGGCTTCTTTACACAAGGTCTCCCTAGCATTTTTCTGATCCTTCTTAAAGTTTAGGGGGAACTAAAAGGTGAGAAGTTAGAGGAAAATCAACTATTTTATTATTTTTTTTCTTTTTCTCTTTGTTAACCTGAGACCATTTTTATTAGTTAAATCTGTCATACAAAACCTGCCTATGTGATGGAGACAGTGACAGAACAGTATCAGGCACATTTTCTATCTGCTTAAAAATATAATCATTAAAATGTTTATTTTAAAAAAATGGTAAATCAAGGATGCCTGGGTGGCTCAGTCAGCAAAGTGTTCAACCTAAACCCAGGTCATGATCTGTGAGTTTGAGCCCCACATCGGACTCTGTACTGACAGCTCAGAGCCTGGAGCCTGCTTTGGATTCTGTGTCTCCCTCTCTCTCTGCCCCTCTCCTGCTCACACGCTCTATCTCAAAAACAAACAAATGAATAAACAGACAAAAACTTTTTAAAACATATTTGAGGGTGGAGATCAAGTAAAATCATATTTTAAATAAATTCTTTAAGAATGTACTTTATACATTAAGATTTTATTGCCAGTGATGCAAATATTCATTGTTTCTAAGCAAGAACCAACGAGACCTTCTGTAGATAATTTGCATACTCACAACAAGGATATCTGTGTTTTCCTTTTCTCCCATAGTATCTGCTTTAAATTCCTAATTTTCTTCCCTGGCATAAGCTTTAATCAGGTTTACACTTTTCTTCCTCTGCTTCTGTTGGATATAGATATGAATAGAACTATAATACTAATAATTTGCCATTAAGTTTAACCAACAACAGATATTTAAGTGCCTCATTTTTTCTTCCTTTGGTCTGCCTTTTCCCCCAACCCAAGAAAAAAATAAATAAGATAAAACAAATACTTACTGAGTTTCTTATCAATATTATGGAATTTGGTACCATCCTCCAAACAACTACTGTTGGTATGAAATCTTTCAAGAACCTTTCCATTGCAAGTAACAGAAAATGCAAATCTGACTGTCTTAAACACTAAATAGAAATGACCACGAAGTTCAGAGGTAGGGACAATGGATTCCAGGTGAAGCTTAATCTAGTGACATAATAAAATCTACAAAGAAACCTGATATTAGGCATCTACCTCATCCTAATATTAGCTCCCTTCCTGGTGTAAGATAGCATTCAGCTGATCCTGGTGACTATATTCTTCCTGTTTACATCCAGAAGGAAGATGTCAATCTAGGTAAATTTCGTGAAAATATGAGGAATCATTTTTTCCCAGAAGCTCCAAGTATATATTTTCTTGCACCTCATTTGCCCTACAATTTAGTCAACTACTCATTTCTGAACCAACCATTGGGTGCTAAGGGCAATTGCCTTAAGCCAGTCAGCTTCTCTGTTGGGGCTGAAGTCATAGATGGCTCTTTCTAGGGTATTTAGAGAGAAGAATGCCAAAAATGGAAGTGAAAATGAAATCAATTCATTGCATAGAAAAGTAAAATATAGACCAAAGCTGACAATTTTTTCCTATAATGAGGAAGACACAAATATTGTAGACTGCTGTTTATCTGACACATCAGCTCAATACTCAGGACCTAAGTCAAGAGGATATGCAAATTAAAGATTCTAATTATCAGTAAATAAATCAACTTTGCTAAAATTCATGATTAATGCATTTTATTACCCATCTCCTTTCAAAAATATTTATATCAGTTATAAATTAACCTATTAATTAACCTTATAAATTAACCTATTAATTTTTAAAAGTAATATAAACTTTTGGAAAATCCAAATAAGGATAATGCAGGAGAAAAACTATCCAAAAAATAACTAGTACATGTTTTTTTGTGTTTATTTTTATTGGAGTGTATGATTTGGGTAATGTGATTGCCTTTAGCTTTTCTGTTTTTTGGGATATGAATGGAAATATTGTTACATCATTTTTGCTTCCTGGAAATA
Organism: Cryptoprocta ferox; assembly: GCA_028646485.1. Taxonomy (NCBI): domain Eukaryota; kingdom Metazoa; phylum Chordata; class Mammalia; order Carnivora; family Eupleridae; genus Cryptoprocta; species Cryptoprocta ferox. The sequence continues at coordinate 91,488,516 of CM053572.1, read as the reverse complement.
TATTACAGAAAACTTGTTTCTTGATAATAACCTCAAGTAGGAATTTGTCTCATGAATCACTTTAAAAATGATTTTCAAGGTTTTTAAAAACTACAATTATAGTTTTATAAGAGATAATATTGATAGAGCAACATATACTAAGCTTATACATAGGAATTAATTGATAAGGTATACTGGAATATTGTATTCTAAATAGTCTATATATAGCTTTTATAATTTATATACTCATATAAGATATATAAATCAGAACTATATACTGTCCATTATATCTTTTTAAAACTTTTTAATATTTATTTTTGAGAGAGAACACAAGCAGGGGAGAGGCAGAGAGAGAGCTAGACACAGAATCCAAAGCAGACTCCAGGCTCTGAGCTGTCAGCACATAGCCCAACTGGGGGCATGAACCCATGTCCCACAGGATCATGACCTGAGGCCAAAGTCAGATCCTTAACTGACTGAGCCACCCAGGTACCCCAGTGTTCATTATATCTTTACAAGGAACAGTGTTACCGGATTCTTTCTATGATTACTGGCATTTCTTTTAGCAAACACTATAAATTCTTTCCCTGCCCAAAATTGTTAATTTAGAGTGGACTTCATGTCTGAATTGCTTTTCTCTTCTACTTTCAGCACATAGGACATCAGGGAGACTATTCTAAATCAGGCAAAACAGAAGAACAGATGAAAGTTTCAGATATAGAGAAGTATAGAGCACTTTTTTATTAGCATTAGGGACAAGAGTAGGAAGGGATAGACTAGAAATCCTAAGTGTAATGAATGTTATACTTGTGAGGAAAGTTGAGGATTCTTATGATTTAAAGGCAAGGAATAACAGATTGAAAGTCTTCTGCCAGCCTACAACTTGTTTAACAGATAGAAAGCAAACAAACAAAAACAATAAAGAAGGACATAATATGCATTGAGTATCCACTCTGATAGGGCATTACAAAAGCAAATTAGCTGTGTTCAAGGGTTACATCACCCATAAGTTAAAAATTAATTTATCCTCCATCCAGGGCACTGGATAGATTGAAATTAAAATTATATAATTTCATTTTCAAGTCCTAACCATGGATTCCACTGGCCCAGGTAGGGTTAGCTGCGCACCCTTTGACAAATCAGCCAGTGGCATCTGAGAAGGTGATATTTATTTGGTTAGTTTTAGTAACATGCCTATTCATAGAATAGTAAACCATGTTCACTTTCTCAGTGTCCCATTGCAAAAGCATGGCTACTCCAATAAGTAGAAAGAAGTGAAAAAAGAACATTTCTGAGGAATTCATAGAAGAGGGCAAGGATAGGCATACAAAACTTAGGTGTCTACAGGAACCATTTTGAAAGTGCTTTCTCTTGTCATATCTGGGACAATTTGACCATCCGGTAGTGATGGATGACCAATAATTGAACAAAATAAATATCTATGGGACCACATTGATATAAATAAAGAAAATAAGTCAATAGATTCTTTTCCTATTAAGTAGGATGTCAAATAATACATCTAGAAAACATTATGGACCTAGAGAATTATCAATGTTTACTAATGTTTCTCATTAAATTATAAAAGAGGACATAATTTTATAGAGGAGAAACCTGTACACCTTATCCAAGACATGAAAGTTAACATCACTAATAATGGGACAGATATCATGCACCTCCTAATATGGAACCTCAAAAGGACATAATACCACTTTTGTAATATTACTTCCCAAATGCATAATCTGGCTCTAACCATGAGAAACAAGAGATAAGCTCAAACTGAGGGCTAGTTTATAAAATAACTAGTCTTTACTTTTCAAAGATGTCAAGCTCAATGTACACAAAGAAAAGCTGAGATATTTTTCTAAGTTAAAAGAGACTAATGAGTAATGATATCTAAAAGCAATGCATGATCCTGGATTGCTTCTTTGGCTGGGGAAAAACATAACTAAAACAAAAATTATTAGAACAATTAATCGAATTTAAATATAGATTTTGGATTCGATAATGCTGTTATATTTTGATTAGATTTCCTTATTTTGATAATTATACTATGGTTATGAAGGTGAATGTCTTTGTTCTCAAGAAATACTAAGTAGTTCCAAGTAAAGTGACATTATGCCCTAGGTTACTCTTAAATGTTAGCCAAGGATATAAACTGCAAATACTACATACATTCAGGATGTCAGGCTTTGTGTTAGCGAAGATCAAAAACTGTTTTTTTAGTCATTGTGGTATTTCCATGATATACCAATATATTAATTAATATTTAGAATATTATATGTTATTGATGCTTTTTATTTAGTTTGAGGAATCTAAGAAAAAATGTAACTAAAGAAAGGGTCAGAGACTTTTCATATCATACCTCCATTACTGACTTATGTTGGCATATTATATATATTAGATGAATGTACTTTCAAAGTACTGCATAGTTATCCAATCAAGGGTGAGGTGGGAGGGACTCTGGAAAAGTCATAGATTAGGAAAATAATTGCTGGAAAAATCTGTACGGTTCTTGCTTGTCATTTAAAAACTCAATACCTAAAAAATTAACACTTCAAAACACACTTATTTCAAACAATGTAAAAAGTAACAATTTTGTTTTAAGAAATTCTTTAATAGTAGAAATTTCATGATTTAGAGTAATATGTTTTATATTTTTGATGCTTTTAATATATTAGAGTTGTCTGAAATCATGTTTAATAAGTTGAAACTTTTGAGAAAGATAATGAATATAGAAAGTTGGCATGCAATTGGGCTATTTTCATTGTTAAAGAACATTTTTTTCTAATATTTTGTTTTATTTTAAATACTGGTTTTATATTTTTTTATAAAACTATAGAGCATTATATTTAATTACTCATCATTATGTATTTTAACATGGACTAGATTAGGTAATGTCTTAAATGAAGGATGGCATAAATTACCTTCAAAATTTAAAAAAACCTGATACCAGAAGAAACTAATGAAATTGCCCAGAAAGAACCTGTGCTTTATGTTTCTCTTAAAATACTCTTATTTCACTTTCACTGTCTTACTTATTATTAATGGATATCTTCAACAATGTTAGGAGCAGGAAGAAATAGTAATATTTTAATGCAAAGAAAATTGATAAAATATTAAGCAAAATAAAAATAGGAATTTTTGACTAAAATTTCAGTATGTATTCTGGACTTTGTTTTTTCATCCTGTGTTCTATATAAAGTTCCTTTGCTTTTACTTGACTGGTTGACTAAAGCAGGCATTTGCTAAATAGTACCCTTGGGGTTTGGATGAGTTAATAGAGAGTTCTGAAGTAACAAACATGGTACAAAATAGCTTTTTCTGAAACATGATCTTTAATAAACTGTCTGTCTTGTATAAAATATTTTAAGAAAACTCTTCCAGACAACTTTTTTCACGTAATATTAAAGGAGGGGAAAAAAAGTGCCCTACTTCTTTTCTCTGGTTAGTTTCATACCTGTAAATTCTACATTTATTTGTTTAGTTATAGCTATAAATCTGCATTTAAATCTGAATTTGAGGGAGGGTATAGCACAAGAGGGAAGAATATTGTTATTTAAGAGCCATCTGCAAAAAGTAAGAATAAAAAAGAGAGAGAAATAAGGAGGAAGGAAGGGAAAGAAGAAAGAAAGAAAAACAAGAAAAAACCTTTTATTATTATTAGTTATAGTAGTACTTATAATTTACAAATGGTAAGGAACCTCCTTTTAAAAGGGGTTGTTTTGGGACACAGAATTCTGTTTTTTCTTCTTTGCTTGTTATACCAAACCTCTTCTACATAGAAATACCTGTAGATTAAAGGATGTATAAATTGAAATTGGTAGAAGTATATATGTATGTATCTATTTATGTGGTTTATGTGTGTATACATCTATCTATCTACCTACCTACCTAGATATAATTTTAGAAAAAAATATCAAATAATGCTCTAAATTAGAATAGGACCTCAATACCAAAGAAAATATTAGAACAGATAAGTCAAATTGTCTAAACATTGAAATTTTACCGACTAATATGATACTATGCTCCTTTGGCCATCAAAGCAGAAAGGTAAACCTAACTAATCGCTTAAATGACATTTCTCACAGGCTATACAAGGCTTTTCTTGACTTTAAAGAACATTTTTCCTACTGGGCTTCATAGCTAGGGAACTACAGTAGAATGAGGAAGAGGAAGGAAGTGAGGAAGTTCTCAACAATATTTATAGGATAAATTAAATAACAGGTTCATGATGCTTTTCATATTTGGATCTCTCAACATAGGTAGAGTTAATAATGCCAAATGGTAGAATACATAAAACAATTCCTAAGGAAGCCCCCAAATGTGTGATTCTTCCCTATGGTTTCCTCATCAGACCTGAAACAGCTCCAAATTAAAAGTTATACCCCCTACTAACAAAAGTGCTACACTAGTCTTTGCAGTCCTACATTATTTGACCTTGTGCTCCTGCAAATGGTTTTAAAAAGAAAATCCCATATTTCATAGACTATAAATATGTATGTACATATATATGAATAGAATACATAATTTCTAGACTATAAATATATATATTTGTATACATATATGCATATATGTCCATATATAGTCTATGAAATATATATACATATATACTATGAAATATGGAGTTTTCCTTTTATAACCTTTTGTATATATAAATGAATATTGTATGATATATACATATGTATGTGTGTATGTATAGAAATAGAGAAAGAAGGAGATGAGGGTTGTATACATATAATAAGATCTATAAAATTGTGATCTTTCTATTAGCTTATTGTATACCAGCTTTGATAAAATGTGCTTCTTATTTAGAAAAATGTACCTTTATCCTCAGATCCTAAATAGTTTAAACACCTGGTGAAAATGTTATATTGATGTGTTGATTTTGAATTTTCATATAAAGATAATTAATTGTTCCTTGGAGGTTTGGGTTTGAGAAGAATTTCTGTGAACAAATAAATAAATCTCCTGCACCTTTTACTCCTGCAGAGGAAGGAGGATCCGAGGTCAGGACAAATTCTAGCATTACAAACAAGATTTACTTCCTTGGGTATGATTGCTTTCTTCAAGAAAATGATTAGAAAGATTAACATGCAAATAGCAGATTAAACCAGCTCTTATTAGGAAAAAAAATGCTCCTCATACACTTTGAAAATCATTGGGACCAAACTCTATTTCTATAAATGTCAGTTAGTTTTATGATAATCAGAATACATTGTTTGGAGAAAAATATTAATTTAGGTAGGTCTGAAGAGTTGTCACCCAGTTAATTAATCCCATCTGCTATTTTTACTGTCAGAGCTGCAGCAATCTGTTTGCCAGAAATTCAAAACCAGAAAAAAGGCCCCATGAGTCCCACTAACAATCTTTGTCTATGTCTTTCACCTAATATACATGAATTCAAATTTAAAAAGGTGATTTAAAAAAAAGAAATTATCAGGATAATCTGCTTTATTTCATTTGTGTTCATGGAAATTTAAGAAGTTAACTTTAAATATCATGGCATTCAGAAAAAACAAACGCTGAAATTGCAGGAAAAATTAAGGGGGAGACAGAGAGAGAGAAGGTGTAGGAATACAATTGAACAATTTTGCCTTTGTTCCTAAAATATAATGAGTGGTTTCACTTGCAATTAAAATGTGTACTTTATTACTTATAATCTTCTCCTTGATTTCTTGCGTCAAATATTGTTCACTGCTCTTCATTCTGTGATGTTAACTTTGGAGTAGAACTTGAAAGTTGATTTTTTTCATACTTATTGGTTTATGTAGTCTTTATTCTTTAGATAATACTCTATTACAGGAGGACTAAGATTAGACTTGTTATTGAGAAATAATTCATATGTGACAATGTAATGTGAGTAATTACGTGCATTATAAATTTCCCAAATAGACATATGGTATCTTGTTTTCCCCAGTGAGTTTATCACTCAGGTGCTTAGGGAAGTGCATTAACTTTTCAAGACACCTATTTCCCTAAGCTTTTACATTATGCCAGAGCATAGAATATAAATGAACTGAGATATTTATCAGTAAAGAGAACTGCATAAGCACACATGGACCTACGTGGCCACAGAAGCTACATATCATATTTATCATTAGAAATGTTATTTTCCCTTTCACAGTTCACCTGGTGAAAGGCTACTGTGATAGGTGACCAACCACAAAATTTAACATGCTATTTTTTATCTTTATTTTATTTCATCTCATAGTCTGACCCTGTTAATTACTCCTTTCTTTCCCTTTATAATCCTACCTTTATGATTAGGTCTTTTTTTTCATAAATATCTCCAACCCTTATATCTTTTTGCTTTTTGTCTTTTTCTAGAGTGATCTTATCCATATCTATGGGATGAACTAATTCTAGTGTGTCTCCATTTTAAATTGTATTTTCATCTCCTAGGGTCCTCTACCTAGGTGTATTTTAAACTTACACCACCTCAGCCCAAACATATCACATTTTATTTCCTCTCTTGATCCTCTCATCTGTATGTTATTCCTAAACAAATTATTTATTAGTTTAATAATAAATTAACTAATTTACTGTGTCTAGTCAATTCAAAAACTCAAGTGTACCTTTCTTTTTTACCCAGTATTCATTGTAAAGCCATGGTGAATTGTAAATTGTAAATTTAATATTTATATTTTTAAATTAAATTGTAAATTTAATTACATTGTAAATGCCCTGAAATGTAAGATTTTTGAGGATGGAAACCAATAATTCCCAGGTTGTTTGTCAAATATTAACTCAGTTCTGAATTTATATTAAGTACACAATAATGTTTGTTGATGTGCATATAATTCCAAAAAAATATTAAACATAGTTCATATTATTTGGTTAACTGAAATTTCATTGTTAGAATTTGCTTGACATGGTTGGGTCATAGCAAGATTTTATATATATTTATTTTTTTATAAACCCTATTTTCTTGATCCTAGCTATCAGAACAGAATTTTAACTTCTACCATTTGCTCATTCCACATGAAGGGAAAAACTGTACATTAAATCCCTACAAAGTGCTTAATTTATCTGATTCCAGCCCATCAAAACACTCACTGATCTATCAATTTGTTGATAATGTGGATCTCCTTACTTGGGTCATAAATGCAATTGTGTGATTTTTAGAAGGATTTATTTATTCAACACACATCTATTTAGTGCTTACTATATGTGAGGAACTCCTCTAGACACTTGGATACATAGATAATACAAAACAGTGACCCTTGCCCTCAAGAAACTTAAATTCTCTATATATGTATCTATATTTACCTATACCTATATCTGTATCAAGGTGAATGATAAATTACCAAATAGAGGAACAAACCTAGGTGGATGGTGAATCTCTGAAAGGAAATGTTCAAGTTTTCAAGAAAAAAGGGAGAGAGAACAAATGAACATTTTTTGACCTTCCTCTAGAAATTGTGAATGAGGAAGATAGATTGCAATCCTTTTCTTCTTTTCTCCTTTCACAATTGGGGGTTGCATTTTTTTTTCTTTTGTTCCCAATCAACTCCCAGACTAAGTCGTGTGATAGAAAATCTAATGCACTGAAGAAATAAGCTCTGAAATAGCCAATGAAAGAAACCATTCCTAAAGAATGAAGAGTTAATGAAGAATTTTTAACAGCCTATCGACTCAGCTTCACTCTGTTACCATTTAAATGGCCTCAAATGGGATGTGAAGCTTAACATATCACGGAGTAGCATGTAGTTTCTGGTGGCTGCAAACATTTTCTCATTAATCCTGGATGCCGGATACATCAGCAATACCAAGACATTTTAGAGTCTCCAGCCTCGCTTCAAATTTCTTTCTTTTGTTTTAAAGATGGAATTTAAGAGAATTAAACAAAAAGTAAGGTTATGAACATTTTCCTTATTATTACTATTATTAAAACACACTTTTAAAAGAAAGGAATTAATATCCTGTTCATATTGGTGGTTATGACTAGACCCAGTATTCTGCTTTCAAACAACAAAAAATAAAAACTCATGTGAATTACATGCTTCTATCCTGTTTTATTACCTGTTCATGTGATGTTTTAAATGTTCACATGTCCTTGGTTCCATGTTTTATAGGATATCCAATACATCTAAAGTTCCAAACATTCTGTTTATATTATATTGGCATTCTGATGTTTTTTTTAATTAGGAATTTATATTGCATATGTATACATGTCTTACTCATGGAGGCTCTACCATATCTGTGACTGTTTTGCAAGATGCCAACTTGGACAAAGTTGTTTGTTTGTTTGATGTTTTTTTCCCCCCTTATTGATCGGCTGTTCTCTCTACTCTGTGATCAGGGTGAACCAGCATCCCAAGTTGCTCAGGATAGTTCCAGTTTATGCCTGATATCTCCACACTCTATTAATAATTCTCTCTTTTACTTGAGGAAGCATCCCTATTTATATGATCAATTAAAGGTCACCATATCCATGACTGATCTGAATCCTGGCTATCATTAGGACCTTGCACTTTAATGTGACTTCCAAGAATTTATTCATCTACTCCATTACCCTTCTGGAACATCCTCAGCTCCTTTGAGAATTATTGCTGTCATCTTTTCTCTCTTCATCACTGTCATGGACATTTCTCCTCATTTGTTGGAGGCTTTCATAATTGGTCTTACTCTCTATCCTGACTGAGCTATCACTTTTTTTGTACTATGTGCTTTTGAACAGCCAAAGACTGTGAAGTCTCAGTTCTTTTCCATTTCATCTCTAATCATATTCACCTCCATCCAATTTTATATCCATAATGATTCCCTGGGTCTTGTCTGCTTCACCATAGAAATCTGCTGTTCAAACATTCCTTTTTTTAGACCAAGTCACCTAATTTCACATCTTCTTAGCTTCCTTATTACTCACTTTCCCTAAATCTATCATTTAACTCCACCAATGCCTCAAAGATTTGCCTCTTAACCATCATGCTTTTGATCCTGTTAATCTCTTTGAGCTTTAGTTTCTTTACTGTTTAGAATAGTTTCCCTTTAATATATTCTTGATTTTTCTTTTTACTCTATTTCCCCAAAAGCACACAAATTTTAGTAGAACATGGATTTTTATGTTTTGTTTACAACTATTTCTCTAGTGTCTATCTACAAGGATCTCTAACATACAGAAGACCTTTGACAGATCTTTGTTGAATGAATGTTTGAATCAGTTAGAGCCAACCTAAATGTCAATTCAGAGGTACCTATTTTGATGATCTAAACTCAAAAAGCTTCCATCTCCACTCTCATTCACACGCCAGAAATATTCTTGTTTTATCTTTTTCATAGCAAGTAGTAGCTCCAGAAATTTACTTATTTTTTTAACCTTAAAGGCAGGAACTGACTCTCTTGTTAAACAACTCTATCCCTACCATTTAAAGCAGTGCATAGTATATTAAAGGCCTTCAGAAAATTATTTGTTAATTTGCTAACATTTCTGTAAAATATGGGTAGTAAAAGCATCTAGTGCACAGCTGTTGTAAAGATGGATGATATCGTATGTGAGGAGCTTTGTATATAGCCTAGCAAAAGGAAGAACTCAACATTTAGCTATTTTCATTATGTGACACATAATGGCAGCATGAATAGTCTGACTTCTAAAAAGCAAATTAATCATGTTGTGTACTTATCACTCTTCTATTTTATTTATTTTTTAAATATTTTTTCAATTTTTTTTGAGAGACAGAGAAGAGCATGAGTAGGGGACAGACAGACAGAGAGGGAGACACAGAATCCAAATGTCCACTATTTTAAATGGCTAACCACTGTTTTGAAGATGATGGCCAAACTCCTGTTAACATGGCAGAGAAGGACATGTATTATCTGACCTTTGCTTAGCTCTCCTGCCTAATCTTGTGCTACCTTCAAACCACCTCAAAAGCCAGGATTTCAGTATGAAACTTTTTCAGTTGAAGAGCAAACTGTTCAAGAGGAGGAGTTATTTTGCGCTCATATGGAAATCTTCGGCACCTATTGAATTGGCTAACACATGACAGGTACAGAATTTTTAGACTTCCATCAACACATCTACTTCCCTCTGCAGCATCCACACCCATTCAATTTTCTCTCCCTCTTTTTACTTTCAACAAAACATAGGTATCATATCTGATCCCCTTTCTCCACACACACAGTTGAGTCTCTCCTTTCATCCCTTTTCAAGGACATCACTAGCTTTCTAATACCTTCTTACATTATTACTCTTAATACTCCAAAGAATTATCTGCCTATGATATGCTTTTATTCCATTTCATTTTTTAAATTAAAATTCTCTTAACTCTACTTTCTTCTACCAGCTAAAATATTTTTCTTTGCTCTACTGTGCACAAAAACTTCTAGGAAGATATTTATATTTAAGGTTTCTACTTCCTTGGCTTTCATTTTTTGTAAAGCATACTTCAATTTGGCTTTTATCCTGCCACACCCTCAAAAATGACCATAGTAAGGTCATCAATAACTTTTATGTTGCCAAATAGTAGATGCTTTTTAATGTTATTTGGAAATAGTTTCAACCCTACAGAAGTTCCCAAAATAAAAGTAGTGTAAAGCACACCATATAGCCTTTAGTTATATTCACTTATTTCTTACTTTGTATCCCATTTTGTCCCTTTCTCTCTGTCTCCATCCACCTAATATCCCCCCACCAACCCGAAACCAACATACCTCTAATTTTAACCCTGAAATGTTAGAGAATGACCATCATTGATGGTCCTTTAATCCCAAATACTTTCCTGTGTATTTCCTAAAACCTGGCATCATCTTCATACATTATGTAATACCATAACTTTATATAATCTACCATCCATAATTCAAATTTATCAGTAAATCGAATAATGTCTTTATATATCCTTTCCTCCCTTCCTCCCCCAACATGTATAGGATCTAGTCTAGAGTTAGTTATTCCATGTCATCCTCATATACCTTTAGCCTATTTTGAAACATTTCCATCGGCTTTGTTTTTTATGGCATCAGTATTTCTTAAAAATGAAATGTGTTCCTCCACACACTATTTTTGTTAATAGGACAAACCTTCTTTTTGCCTGAAATAGGTAATATTGTATGCATCTTGCAGTATCACATCTGAAGGTACACAATGTCCATCTGTCCCTCATTGGTGATTTCAAACTGCTCACACATTCAAGGTATCATTCAACTTTTCCATCTTATGATTACTGTTATTTTTTTCTCCCTACAATTGACAAACAGTCTGCAGAAAAATAGTGAAAATTTCCTGTTTCCTTTTAAAATTTCCTCTTAGACTTAGCATCCATAATAATCTTGCCTGATTTAAGCTTTACCATAATTGTTACAAATTGATATTGATGTTTTTCCAACTCCAACCTCCTTCCAGTTGTTTTTCAGCATTTTACTGCAAATAAGATCTTTTCCAGCTCTCTTATTTATCTATTTCTTGTTGGTATGGACTAAGGATTTCTTGAGCTTTTTTGCTTTATACATTATTATTATACTCTGTTGTTTTAATGCTAATATTGTCTAGATTCAACAAGTGGGAAGCCGTTCGGTTTGGATGCTGTGTTCTTGTGATGTGCTCTCACTGCTTTTTGAGCACTTCTTTATTTTCTGACTTAATAAGATGTTCCAGGTTCACTTTGTACCTACTCTGTACTGCTTTTGGAATCAGCTATTTCTCCTACGAGGTCTGGTTTCTTTCAGTGGGTAATCACAGTAGATACCAAGATTTGGGCACAAGATGTACTCATTGCTATTGAGATGACTTTGCCTCTTAGCCCTTTCAGTAATCAGGGTTAGGAAATACATGCATGTATATACACATATACATATATATGCATGTGCGTATGCATGTTTATACTTAATGTGCATGCAACATTTACATACACATATGGACATTAATTTACATATACTTCAGAAATTGTGTGTTCATAGCAATTCCTTTCATTTCAATTCATTCTCACAGAGTTTGTCTTTCTTCCTTACCCCATTCAATATGTTTTTCCATTCTTCCTGTAGTGATAATTCTGGCTCCCAACAACCTCAACACATTTATTCATTTACTCAATCCTACAACATATAAAATAGTAGATGTAATTTATAATTCTAAAATAGTTTTAGAATTGTTATGTGCATGCCACTTCAATAAACAGAAGTTACTAAAAAATGCTGACCATATGAATAAATTATGCAATTTTCTAATTCTTAAAGTTTAGACCAATGCCTTATTTACATCTCAGTTCATTATCAATTAATAATGAATGTTCATAGACACCTGTCAGATTTAGAGTTCATGGCTTTTAACCATTTCTATTGAAAAGTTCATACTTACTAAACTGATATTACCACTGAAGAACATAGACAAATTAAAGGAGATGTCAGTCTTGATCATTTGAGAATATTTTCCAAATTAAAAATAATAATAAAATTAGATTAGATGTTAAATTTTTTCTTTCATGTTTATGGGCTATGCACTATTCAAACTTATATATATGCATTATAATACATATATACATGTATGTATGTGTACATATTACATATATGTATATAATACATATATGTATGTGTGTACATGTATTGTATATGTATTGTACATCCCCACTATTTGAGAAAATAAGATATCAACCATTGATACTAAATATGGATATCTTTTAGTTTTTCCTATTTATGCTTAGAACATTTACATCACAATATATTTGCTATACCAGTCACCTTCTTCTTCCTCATCCTCCTACGCCTCTCCCTTCTCCCCTCCTTCTTCTTTTTCTTCTCCTTCTTGTTCCCCTTCCCCTTCTCCTTCCCTCCTCCTTCTCTCCTCCTCTTCCCCCTCCTTCTCCTCCTCTTTCTTCTTCTTCTTTCCTCCTCCTCCACCTCCTCCTTCTTTTTCCCCTACTTCTCCTTTCCCTTCTCTTTCCCTTTCTCCTCCTCTTCCTCCCCCTCCTCCCCCTCCTTTACTTCTTCTTTCCTCCTCTGCTTCCTCCTCCCCATCCTCCTGCTCCTCATCCCCCTCCTCCTTTGTTTTCTTCTCTTCACCTTCCCCCCACCTCCTCCTTCCCTCCTCCTCCTCCTGCTTTTCTTTCTTCTTCTTCTTCTTTCTTCTTCTTCTTCTTCTTCTTCTTCTTCTTCTTCTTCTTCTTCCTCCTCCTCCCTCCTCCTCTTCCTCCTTCTTCTCCTCTCCTCCTTCTTCTTCTCTTCTTCTTCTTCTTCTCCTTCTTCTTCCTTCTTTCTTTTTTCTTCTTTCTTTTCCATTAAGGAAAGCATATAAAAGTCACAACACTAACATTTCATTTATCATTTAGTGTTACCAATTAAAATAGAACCAAAATCATATGCATATAAACAGAAAACGACCTAGAGAATATATAGTAAAACACTTAAATTTAACAAAACATTAACTGAGGCAGAAAAATTATGTCATTTACCAGTGATCACACAATTAATGACAAAATGAAGACAAGAATTCAGGTCCCCCAGTTCCTAGATCAAAAGTTCTTTCTTCTATCCTATATTGTAATATCATTTTAAAACACCATCAATGTTTTTGGTGGATTATGAAATAGTATTTTCGTATTCTCATCCATGTCTTATAGGAGTTATAGATATATGAACCTAAACACAATTGTTAGGATGTTATACTCTTCAGTTTCGTTATCCAAAATCTAGAAATTTATCAATAGATTATAGAAAAGTGTGCCTATATCATCTGGGACATTTTCTTTTCCAGCTAATATAAAAAATTCAACAAATAGTTACTAAACCACAAGGACATTTATATCTCACAAACCAAAAAGTTACTAGAAAATTTCCAGAATTGGTTACCATATAGCTCAATAACTAACAAATTTTATCCCACATTTCCATTCGGCATCCTCATCTTGTAAACTTGTGTTCTTACACTGTCACTATGTATAATCCAATGATTGTTGGTATATTTTAAGGCATCATATGTGGGTGTCAATAACTACATAAAGTGTAAATTCACTGTTCATTCTACCTATATCAGTATATGTGAACTGAGTTTCTTATACAGAATATTATATATGGTCTGTATACTTTTTTTTTCTTAAGTTCATTTATGTATTTTGAGAGAATGTGTGAGTAGCATAGAGGCAGAGAGAAAAAGGGAGGACAGAGAGAATCCCAAGCAGGCTCTGTGCTGTCAGCACAGAGCCCCATGCAGGGCTCGAATCCACAAACGTTGAGATCATGACCTGAGCTGAAATCAAGAGTTGGACATTTAACTAACTGAGCCATCCGGGCACCTCTTACACTTTTTTAATCTATGCTGATGATACTTGTCTATTTTTTAAAAATTTTATAATGTTATTTATTTTGAGAGAGAGAGTGAGAGGGAGAGCGAGCGTGAGCAGAGGTGGGACAGAGAGAAGAGGGACACACAGAATCCAAATCAGGCTCCTGGCTCTGAGCTGTCAGCCAAAGTCCAATGCAGGGCTTGAACCCATGAACCGCAAGATTATGAGCTGAAATCAGGACATTTAAACAACTGAGCTACCCAGGCACTCTTCTTTTGCTGCTTTTAAAAATCTGTCTTTATCACAACTTTTTTTGCCATCTTAATTACTATGTGTCTTGATATGCACCTCCTTGTGTTGATTTTGTAGGGGAAATCTCTGTGCCTCCTGGATCTGGATTTGTGTTTTCTTCCCAAGATTCAAGAAGTTTTCAGCGATTATTTCTTCAAATAAATTTTCTGCACCCTTTTCTTTTTCCTCTTCTTCTGCAATCCCTATAATACAAATATTATTATACTCCATGGTATTGCTGAGTTCGCTAAATCTGTTCTCATTTTGCATAACATTTGTTTTCCCCTCTCACCCATTCAGCTTAATTACTTTCCATTACTCTGTCCTCCAGGTCGCTGATTCACCTTTTGTTTTGTCAAGGCTACTATTTATTTCATCTAGTCTATATTTAATTTCATTTATTTTATTCTTTATACTGATTCTTTTTTATCTCATCGTTAAAAGTCTACTCTTTTCTGGAGTCAAGTGAATATCTTCCTAATCATTACTTTAAATTCTCTATTGGACATATTATCTTCCTTTCATTTAGCTCTTTCACTGTGATTTTGTTCTAGTCTTTCATTTGGGACATATTCCTCTGTCTTTTCATTTTGTCTAACTCTCTGTATCTGTTTCCATGTGTTAGGAAAGGCAGGTATTACTTGAAAGTAATGGCCTTATGAAAAAGAGGTTTATTCTGTAGTGCCCTGCTATGCAGTGTCCCTGTTCACCAGAACCTGGAGCTTCAGGAGTGTCTCCTATGTGTAACGTGTGTGCCTTGCTGTTATAGCTGAGCTGCTGTGCCAGAGTCCAGCTCCAGCAGGTCCAGGGTTCCCCTAAAGGATGGATGGTGTCAGCACAAGAGAAATGAGAATCGGCGATAGGGGAAGGGAATGAGAGAGCCATGAGAGAGTTTCTTTCTGATCAGCAGGCAGGCATCTCTGCTCTACAGTCAGGCATCTCTGCTAATCTGGCAGGCATCCTGCTCTGACCCGAGAATCAGCTTTATTTATTGGAAAAAGGTATGGGGTACAAAACAGAAGTGACAATGCCTTAGACAATGATTTCTGATGACAAAATCTTTGGTATGTAAAAATTTCCCAGAACATAGATTGGTAGAAGACTCATGCATTATCTTTACCAATAGTGATTGAAGTAGGTGACTAGGTGCTTATCACATGGGGAAGGAAGGTATCTTTACCATTCAAATACAAGGCAATGTTTTTAGCAAAGCAAAGGCAAGAGTTAGTTCTTTGTGAGCAGGGGTCAATGGCCTGTTTTCTTGAGGGGAAGTAAAACAGGTTTCTCAGGAAATGTAATATTTGCTCCCATAATCACAAAAGAAGAAACTCCTATAAGTTTTTTTCACAAGGTACAATTCGCATATTTTTAGTATAAGAAGACAAGTCACTCTTAATGCCACTCGTCAATGCGCCCTGGTAGACATTAGTCACCATCTGACAGTGGGAGGCCCCCCCACCTTGCAAACCTGTCTTACTTCAGAAATGGCTTCCAGCACTGCTGTTTTCTTCAATCCAGTCATCTTCAATGGCTCTCTTTGCCTGTTGTGGTTAGTGTTTATTCCCTGTGGTGTTAGTGGGTCGGTCTGGGGACACCTTGGCCCTTAGTTGAGTCATACCAAGTGGTTGCCAGAGATGCAGTAGCACTAAACTGCAGAGCATTTTCCATGTGTTGTTCCCTGAAAAGCTTTCCTTGGTGGGCAGGGCCTGTAGTCATCCCAGATGTCTGTCTTCAGCCCACTGCTGATGCCTACATTTGACTGGTGAGTTTGATTATCTTTCCCTCTCTCCAGGGCAGGAGTGATGCTGGCCACTGTAGGGCCACTGCCAGGTTTGTGGTAACACCATGTATGGGCTCTGGCCAAGAGTATATTAAAGGATGCAGATTCACCAAAAAATGGGTGGGGAACAGCATGGCCAGGTGGCAGTGCTAGCAAGCTTTGGGCAGCAAAGTCCTCTCTGTGAGAAGCCCTAGAGTGCCAGCACTGAGGCAGTCTGCCCAGAGGGATGGACTGGTGGAAGCACAATGTACTGGGGCAGTGAGGCAGTGGGGCAGTGGCGCCAGCAAGTTAGATAGGGAGTCTTGCAGGTGGTCCTGTGTTTCCGCTAGGGGGCATAGGAGGGAAATGACTTCTCACTGAGGGTTCCTCAGTGATTTTTGTTCTTACAGGACACACTCTAAAATTAGTAAATAACTCTCTCTTCCCTATGCCTCAGGCATCTTTCAAACTGCTGCTTCTATGCAGTATTCCCATGGGCTGTTTGTTGTGCTCTCTTTTTAAGGGAAAGGACTCAGTTTCCTCTTGCCTTCCCAGCTGTCCCCAAGCAGAGCCCACTGATTTTTCTTTAAAAAAATAAAAAAGGTTTTAAGTCCTGCTGGTTGTAAGGACTCACAAAATTCAGTCCCTCTGGTTTTCAAAGCCAAATGTTATGGGATTCATCTTCCCCATGCAGGCTTCCCAGTGTGGGGTTTGTTTCTCTCCTCTCTCTGTGCTGTAGCCCCTTCTCCCCACAGGGTGGCTGTTTAGTTCCCTACTGCATGTTTGCCCCTCCTACTTACTCTCTTCGATGTGGCCTCTTCTCTACATTAAGTTATGGAATTTTGCTCTGCCAGTCTTTGAGTCATTTTCTGGATTATTTACACTAATGAGAGTGTTTTCTAGTTGTGTCCATGGGACAAGATGAGCCTAGTGTCCTGCTACTCTGCCATCTTCCCAGAAGCTCCTCCTGTTTGTTTTTGGTTTTTAACTGTTTTATTTTGGTGCCTCTGGTTGTACACTTATTTTTCTTTTTTTTTTTTTTTTTAGGTTTATCCTGTTTGGTATATCCTGAGCTTTATGAATCTTTAAAGTTGTTGTTGTTGTTATTTACCAAATACTTGTATTCCAATTACACAATAATTGGACCATTTATTATTTTTTATTATCCTATCAATTACTGAGATCCTCTTTATTTTTTTCTGTGTGTTTTATTTTTGTTCTTAAGATTGCATAATTTTTATCATTTTATCTTCAAGTTCACCAAATCTTTCCTTTGTCATCCCTATTCTGCTATCAACCATATTCAGCCCATTTTTGTTATTTATTTTTTAAATTCTAAAATACCCATTTATTTTTGTATTCATATTTTTTTCCTTATTTACTGAGAAGTTTTATTTTTCTACTTAACAGAGGCTTCATTTAGTTGTTGGGCATTTTTATAATAGGTGGGTTAAGTTTCTGTGATATCTGTTAGGCATCTATTGATTTTTTTTATGCAAGTTTAGGTTGTTTTGATTCTTTATATTGAGTAATAATGAAGTATATCCTGAACATCATGAATATTATGTTCTAACACTCTAGTCTTGTTTAAATCTTATAGAGAATATTTATATTCTTGCTTTATCAGGTGGTCAGTTTAGTTATGTTCATGTCACAATTCCATGCTGCTTTCTTTGGACTATAGTTCCAATATTAGTTCATTTTTGTAAAGTCTTTGCAGTGACATTCAGATGGCAGTGACATTCTGTTCTGTGTATGCATCAGCCAGCGGTCAACTGAGGGTATGGGAATTAGTCTGTTAGTTTGATAGTCAAAGGCTTTCCTTCGCTGAATAACACAAATCCTTGCATGTGTTTTTTGGATGTAAACTCAGGATTCCATAAACAACTTTACAGGGTTGCTTTTCTAAGTTTCCCCATCTCTGCAACCTTTCCAATGACTTTCCAGCTCCCTGGGCCTTGTGTTTTCTGTCTTCTGTTTAGAAATCTTGGGCTAGTTATTCCATTCTACAGTGCATTTCTACAACTGTGCCCATATCCATGACCAAGCAATGGGAAGACAGAGAGAAAAATAATGTTACAATAATCAGTCTCACTCTCTTGGAACCATAGTTCTAACAACTGGTAAGGAAGATTCCTTACTTTCAGATGTTTAACTCCTATAAACTGCTATTGCTGCTGGATACTTCTGCCACAATAGGGTTGCTTAAAACCTGGGGCAAAAATAGGGGATTTTTCACATTCCCTATGAGAATTAAATGTTCATTTTCTTACTTCTTTAGCCAGATACAGAAGTCTTTTTCTATAGCTGCCTTTTTCTGTTCTCCATTACCTGGTTCAGGTCAATTGAGTTTAGTCAAGGAGTAATGGAGAAGAAAAATGCTAACTTCATCACTAGTTCAGTGGTATTTTGAATTCTGGACTCTTACTCCAAATTTGACTGCTACATTTTAGTTTTCCGGGTCCCCTAACATATTTGCTTCATGCATTTGTCCAAGTTTTATACTTGGATTCATTGGGAGAAACAGGATGGCATATACTGCAGTTTACTTAGAAGCAGACTTTTATTCTGGTAATTAATTAATTTTATAGTAATTAATTTATGGTAATTAATTTAATTCTTATTTCAGCCAGAAAGCCATCATTTTCCTCCTATAAAGTAACTATTTTCATTCTCATCTTATAGGCATCACTATTGTGTTTTCATATTCAAAGAATGCTTTATTTCTCTAATTCTAAGCTATTTTGGATACTTCATTGATTTCTACAGGTAACAACTACTGTATTTAGTAAAACTTAAATTTTTCTAATTATCGTTTAATACACTGTTGCAGTTGTTAATTTATCTATTCCAATAGTTTGCAAACCTCTTAGGGTTACACAGTTTATACCTGTATTTTTTAACTTAAAATAAAGTGACTTGCATATGTAAATTGAGAAAATATGCATTGAGTAGATGGATAGATGGATGATAGTGAGTGGGTGAGGTGATACTGCAGTAAAAGAATACACATACACACTGTTTTTCAAAAGGAAATATATTTTGCCCTTACCCACTCAAGAATAGATGGGTCATATAGATGGAGGCTCTTTTATTTCCTCAGCCTTCCAAGAATCATAAGTCTTATAATTTTTGAGGGAAAAATGCATTATAAAGATACACTACTATCTTTAAGAGAATTTTCTAAGTAATGAATACTAGAAACATTTGTAGTTTGTTTCTCTAGGTCTTTTTTACCTGAAAAATTACTCTTCAGTATACGAAATTAAACCCTATTGTAGTACCGTTCGTTATCGGTTCAGGTAACTCACAGGTGGAATAAGTTAGGTACCTAGAAGACTGAAATTTCATTTGGCCACTAGGAAGCACTTCAGCGCGTTAGAGCAGAGTGAGCTTGTAGAAGAATTTCCACTAATTCTTTACTTTTTCTAGATAGCATCAGAGCATGTAAGATTTTTTTACTGAAACTTTGAGTTTTGGAGAAAGGATAAAATGTAATATTATAGGCATTTATCTTTAAATCCCTCCTACTCTTAGTAAATCTCTAAGGAACAAGAGTTCTATGGTTTGATATGAGAAATGATTGAGAGTGAAGTTCATGAATTTAGAGAACTATTTATTGCTTTGAGATAATTATAACCAACCAAAAGGTCTCTAGAAACTTTATTGAATTATTGAGTCACCCAAAATATGATTTGTGCCTATAAGTTTCAGAATCAGGGAGAGCAGATTCCTGTTTACCATGTAAATGCCTCTGGAAAAGTTAATTAAAGGATCAAAGTTTCAATTCTCCTATTTATAAAATAGAAATAATATTTTCAATTTTGGAAGGCTAATGTAGTGATTAAATGACAAGATGATAGTAAAATGCTGTGGCAGGTGTGACAAACCACAAATTTAGTGGCTTAAGCAACATTTATTATCTTACATTTCTATAAGATCAGGAGTATGAAATGAATCTTACTGGGCAAGATCAAAGTTTTACAAAAGTATTTTCCTTTCTGGAGTCCCTCTAGGAGAATTAATTTCCTTGCATTCTCCAGCTTCTAGAGACCACGTACTTTACTTGACTGAGAGCTTATTCTTTCATCTTCAAAGCCTACACTGGCATTTCTCTAGTTCAGTTTTTTGTTTGTTTGTTTTTTATTCCTTCTTCTACTCTTAAGAACTCTTATAATTACATTGGAACCATCTGGATAATCCCAGATGGTCTAGCTATTTTAAGGTCATTTGATTAGCAACCTTAATTTCATCTACAGTCTTAATTCCCCTTTACCATGTAAACTAACACACTGACATATTTGGGGGATTAGTATATATGTCTTTGGAGAGCCATTATTTTGCTGGATGCTAATTGTTATTGACAGATTCTTCAAATTCTGTTTCTAATCATTTGTGGAGATAACAATAATATCAGCTTAATACAGTATTTATGATGATTAAATGAGGTAGCATAAAACACCAGGATCAGCTTTTCATAAATGTACCTATTACTTAGTACTTAGAGTCTAGTTTTGTTTTTTTTGTGTGTGTGTTTTTTCACCAATAAAATTTTTATAAATGTGTCAATATATTTCACAGCATTATGAAAACTAGAGATAATATATGTAGAGTTTCTAACACTTTTTGGTTGTATAAAATTGTCTAGTTAGTTAATATCTTTAGTTTTTGTATTGTCATCTGTAAATTGGGGTCAATAATTGGATATACCTTAAAGAATTCTTGAAAAGATTAAACCGAAAATGTATATTTGCATTTAACATAGTACCTGACACCTAGTAAGGGCTCAATAGCAAATTGGTCACTATTATAACTTATAAATAACACAAATTATTACTATTTCTATGTGGTCTATGATATATGATACTTTCTAAAATAACTCCCTCTTGAAAGATTCCTCAATTTTCTTGGAATAATCAATGCTCTAAGAGAAAACTGGGAAAGTGTTCATCATAGACAGATGGATTCAATCTCTTTAAGCCAAAGAAGATTACTCCCTACCTGCAAAATCCCTCCCTTTTCCAGAGACCTATTGAGGTTTAGTGAAAAGCAAAGATAAATGGGCATTCGTAGGCTGACCATAAGCCAAGAGGAGAGGACTTATGCTTGCCAAATCCACATGTACTAGATGCGCAGCCGGAGTGTGCAAGCTATAGGAGTTCTAACAATCTGCATAAGGTCCTAAGAAGCAGCTGGGTATTTGGAGACTTCTGAGACCATTCTTATCCATTAGCCTCCTTTGCTGGACTGCAATTATTACTTAAGATATTCTCCTTTGGAGAATTTTCCTTAGCAGTGAATGTAATTTTGTCCATATGTCCATAAATTATCTATTAAAATATAACATACGTCCAAGCTTTTTAGGATGGGCTAAAGTCTGATCCTTCTCTCTTTCTTAGTTTTTTATGTTGACCGACAATTTGTGTTCAATGGCTAGAAAAAATATATTTTTTGTCGAATACATATTACCTTCTTATGCCTCTGTTTTTATACCTTCTGTTCGTTCTTTAAAGAATGCTCTTAGCCTTTATATCCACCTAAGAACACTTCTATTGACAGTTAAAAACCTGTATCAGATACTACCCCCCTTTCTAAATCTCTTCTCCGAATTGTCAAACTATCCATTTTCTAAGCAACCATCAGATCTTGTATTAGTCCTTTTATTTCACTAATAACATTGTGTTTGTTTGTTTGTTTGTTTTGCTTTACTATCTGTCTTACCAACTTCCCAAGTGATCTACCCAATTACCCAGAAGTTTGTCTTTTCTATCTCCATGTCCCAGATAGCAGCACAGTGACTCAAAGATTGCTGAAGGCTCAGTAAATTTTTGACAAAGGAAACAATAGACTTAAGAATAACAAATCAGCTTAACTGAAAATTAAAATTTATGAAAGAGATATGGGAGTATTTCATAAACCAAGAATTAGAAAGTAGAGCCAGACTTCACTTCAGCTGCTGTTAGTGACATAGGTGAATCAATGTCTCACCACTGGAAATTTTTTTTGTCACTCTGGAAACATTTTCATTTTTTTTATCTCTTTAGATTAGTTTCTCTGCATCTCAAATACAAGAGGGACAAGGATATATACCCCAACATGACCCTCTAATTATATGCCTCTTTCATTCAATTATGTTTTAAAGAACAACTAGACTTCTTGAATTCTTTTTTTAATGTTTATTTATTTATTTTGAGAGAGACAGAGAGCATGAGCAGGGGAAGGCCAGAGAGGAAAGGAAAGAGAGCAAATCCCAAGCAGGCTCTGCACTGTCAGTACAGAGCCTTATGTGAGGCTCAAACTCATGCACCGTGATATCATGACTGGAGCTGAAATCAAGAGCAAGATTCTTAACCAACTGAGGAAACCAGGTGCCCCCAGACTTCTTGAATTCTAACAACAGTTTTACCAGAGGGAGAATTTGATTTACATTCATAAACTAATTAACAATGTTTGGAAATTTGGAGACTTGAGGTAGATTACCTCTGAGAAGACATTATTGGACTGATAATAGTTGTAGACAAAGAGAGGAGGGTATATTGGATTGGGCAACACCTGTCTACTACATCTAGATAGGAAAAGTAAGTGAATTCATAACATCTTAAAGCAAATAATTTTGCTTAAGAGAAGAGCCTAAGGTTATGTTTATAGCAGTTAACCACCTTGGTGAAAAGGATCTCTAGATGTTGAAGTCATTGGGAAAAGACATTACTTCTAAATTCTACCAGGCTAAGCCTACTTTTATCTACCAACCAGAAGCTTCAGGGACTTTGCTGGTGTCTTTTACACACAGAGCCACTCCTAGGGGCTGTTGTGTATTTATTAAACACCACCAGCACTCATTATGGATGTGTTAAAAATTCAGATCCTTAGAGAGCACAGTAGATCGAAGTATTGACTCCTGTTTCACTTTCCCCATCTGTCCAAACATCAATAACAACAGTGTATGGGGGTCTGGAAGCACTGGGCTAATGTACCTTCCTTCGATCATAATTCCAGAGTTCGCCTTAATTAAGATTGATTTTTGCCCCTATGTTGTACATCTTTTAACTAACAGAAAAGTCGCAAGGGCACAGTTTTTAAGCATTAAGAATATGAGGATTGAGGAGGAGAGAGTGGAATCAGATCTTGTACTTATGGAGTCTGGAAACTGCATGGCTGATGTGCTTAAAATAAATCCTCAAGCAGATTCCTAAGGCATTGATGTAGTCACATAAGGGCACTGGAAAAATGAATTGCTCTTCTGACTCACTTTCCTTCATATGTGCTGCCTGGGTGCATTATTGTTTATGGGAGGAAAGAAAGGTATTTTAGATTAAATAAATGAAGGCCACAGCAGACCATATTGTCTGCTTTTATTCTTAGATGTTTTCAGAAACATCACTATCATCAACTCAAAATTCTGTTGAGTGCTCACAGTACTGCAGGCTCCTTCAAAATACTTGTGCTCAACAAAGGGAAAATACAGCTTCTGCCCTCAAGCAAATTACAATCTAGAGTAGAAAGTAGACACGGCATTGAGGAAAAAGGGAAAGTGAAATCATAAAATACATGAATAAAACCACTACACAAAGGGATTTTGATTAGTTGTGACCTTACATCTTCATAGAGCTACTGGAAAAGAGACTTCCTTGGGGAAGTAACTTTAAGAAAGTTTCTGGGGTTTTGTTTTGTTTTGTTTTTGTTTTAAGAATCTGAAATGTAGACCAATGGGTAGAAAGAAAGAAAGAGACTATTTCAAGGAGTGTAAATATTTCATGCTAGAATTTTAGCTTTCTATTTATTAAAGCATATCATGAGAATAAGATCATGGAAATATGTGTGTATGTGTACTATATACAGAATACTTGCTTCTTTATTTCTAAGGAAAATATATTACAAATATTCACTGCTTCAATAATGTTACCATGCCATAAAAACTAACACAACAATTTTTAAATGATTATTTCATAAATATTTAAATAAACTGTAGTAATTGCATTTACTCTCTGCTTCTTTTTCTTCCATCTTTTGCTTCATATCAGCTCTGGAAAACATATTTTACATTTGTGTGACTTAAATTTTGGATAGGTGTGTGGAACATCTGGATAACTCTGATAGGGATCATTTGGAGGTCGAGATGAGAAAATCCTCATGTTGGTTATAATAGAAAAGAAAATTATTGCAAGGCTTCACTGTCACAGACTTCATTTGCTAATGAATCCAGGCAAATACTTAGTCAGGGTCTCTCCAAGGTCATCCAGTCTCTTGTCTCTATTCTCTCTAAACACTTTTCTGTTCTTCTTTGTGTAGAACAGACTGCACAGTTCTCAAGGGAAGAAAGAAGAAAAGTGAATGAAAGAAGACAAAGAGAAAGGCAAATATGTGTATCAAAATAAACATGTGTGTTGTGTGTGTCTATATTTATAAAAACTAATATGATATATCAATTCACTGTGGCACATTTTAGAATATTGATTGTGGGGAAAAACACATATATGGACTCCTGCTTGGTAGAAAGCACTGAGATTATGGAGGGAAGGAACATATTAATATCACTTATTTAATGAACAGTAGATGAAAACTTATTTCTCAGTTACATTACATGTTTATTTGGGTTAGTGGAAGGACCCTGCTAAAGAACACAGGTGTATAATGTTTCTTCAGTTGGGAGATACACCATCTAGAACACAAAGCCCCCATGATGACTCCCTTGGCTCTGACAAGAGAGGATGAAATGTTGAGGATCCCACATCTCCTCTTAAACTAGCCTGGCAGTAAAACACATCACGTCTTCTCTAATCTCATTGAATGGAAGCAGTCATATAAATTCTTATCTTCCTCCCTATATGTGGGTTTTCACTGAGGCATAAAATCACCTGCTGCAGGATCTTAGACTAAAAAGGCTTATTTGAAAATATCATAATATAGAATAACTCATAGTGAAAATTCAAGTTGTATAGTCTAGGCCAAGTTTTACTAAGTATGGTACCTGGACTCAGGGTGCCTGGGTGGCTTATTCAGTTGGGCATCCGACTCCTGATTTTGACTTAGGTCATGATCTCAGGGCCATGAGATTGAGCCTTGCACCAGTGTGGAGTTTGCTTGGTATCCTCTTTCTCCCTCTCTCTCTCTGCCCTTCCCCTATGCACACACACACTCTCTCTTTCTATCTCTCAAAATAAATAAATAAATATTTAAAAAAGTTCGATACCTGGACCAGTAGCATCAGCATCATCTAGCTGCTTGTTAGAAACTCAAAATCTTAGCCCTGCTTCATTCTGGGGGTGAGGCTTAGCAATCTGTTTCAACAAGTTCTCCAGTGTTTTGAATGCATGCTAGAATTTGAGAAACATTGTTCTAGTCTGTGAGTGCTATAGAGGTATACAAATATAAATATATATAAATACAAATATAAATAGAATTAAAACCATAAATTTCCCCTTTTAAGTGTATTTGTGACAGTTGATTAGCTAGATCTAATAATAACAATAATAATAACTTATTATGTTCTATATACTATGCTTACTGTCTGACATGGTACAATTCTCAAAATAATTATATGACATAGATTCTCTTGTTATTTCCACTTTACATAATAACCTACCTAAGCATCAACAGGATAAATCAGAGGATTTATGATAAAATAAGCTAATATAAGAAGTATAGTTTCAGAGTAGGGGTTTTAAGGGCAATTTATTTTCCTCACTAAGACTTAATTCAGCCTACATTTGCCATTTTTCTTGTAATGTGTCTACATACAGAGATTGAGCACCCTACTCTGTAGAGATACAAGTCTACCCATTGACCCTATTCTCCAAGCTTTATTTCATTTTCCTTTCTTCATCCCCTACAGTCTGCATATTTTATAGACCTCATTACTACATTCTTCTGCTACTGTTTTCAGGGGCAACCTCTCTGGTTGTACTTTGTCAAAACTGTCCCAATTTCTTAATTCTTGGATTACTACAAGCATGCAGTGAGTAGGTCTAATAGTGCAAGCTCTAAAAAACTTATTTGTCAGGACTTCCAAGGGTGCTTCTAGGAAGGCAGAACCTACCTTAATATTCAGTAATTAAAATTGGTCTTCTTTGCTCTAATATCTCCTCCTTAATGTCAAAATGCTCCCTAACTGGTTTGCTACAACTACACATCAATAGTGTTGGAATCCTGTATTTACCCTCCTAAAACTAAAAAGGCTGAATGTATTAATTTCCTATTGCTGCTATAACAAATAACCACAAACCTAGTTGGTTAAAACAACATAAATTTAGTATTTTCTAGTTCTGGAAGTCAGAAACATGACATAGGTATCCCTGGGCTAAAATCAAGATGTTGGCAGGCTTTCATTCCTTTCTGGAGACTCCAGGGGAAATCTGTTTCTTGCTCTTTCCAGCTTCTAGAAGCTGCCTATATTCCTTGGCTCGTCACTGTCTTCTGTCTTCAAAGCCAGCAATAGACGATTTTTCAAATCTTATTAATTGGACACTAATTTTTATGCTTCTTTCTTCCCTATGATTACTTTGGATGTACTTCATAATCTAGAGTAATCTCCTAATTTTAAAGCCAGCTAGTTAGCAATCTTGATTTATCTGCAATTTTAATACTCCCTTGCCATGTAATGTAGTGAAGTCACAGATTCTGGAGGTTAAGATGTGGACATCTTTGGACGAGGTGGGAGGTGGTATTCTGCCTACCCCACTGACCAACTCAGAATGTTAAATTTCATTCTTTTACTGATACTGACCATGATGTGTGTTTTACAAAAGATCAGAAATGTTTGTTGTGATTATAGAATTACAAGTCACATGAACTTGCTTATTAATCTCTTAATCGATCTATATCTGTAGTGAATATGGCTGTATGTTTCCAAACATCCCAAAATATCATTTAGTTATTTTCTCTATCAATCTGTGAAACACTTTTGGCTCCAAATCTCACACCCTGTGATATTTCCATGAGACCCCACTCCCATCCAGCTTCATTCATTCCACATTTCTCTGTCATCAGTATCTTTGGCTAAGTATCCAGTACTCATTTACATATTTCTTTATCCTTAACAGCAACTATTCCTAGATTTCTTAATTGTGTGTGTGTGTGAGAGAGAGACAGAGAGAGAGGAGAGAGAGAGATGTGGGCATTTTGCTAGTTTATTGTGTGTTTCTCCTCCTTTCCTTATAATGCTATCCATTTCCCAAGGATGGACTACAAGTGGTGCCTCTTTAGTTTCTTTTTTTTTTACGTTTTTTTTTTTTTTTTTTTGAGAGAGACAGATAGCATGAGCAGGGGAATCTTAAGACAGACTCCAGGCTCTGAGCTAGCTGTCAGCACTGAATCTGACACGGGGCTCGAACCCATGAACAGCGAGATCATGACCTGAGCTGAAGCTGGATGCTCAACCGACTGAGTCACCCAGGCGCCCCTGTGCCTCTTTAGTTTCTATTAGTCTCTAATGCAGAGTTTTGTTTATTTTTGCCTAAAAGTTTTCTCAAACTCATGTCACACACTAACTTATGCTTTAAAAAAGCAGTTCTTGAGAATTCTTTATAATTAATTGAATAATACATAATCATTGGTCAGCTCCCTTTGTTCTCATTATTTTTCCATCCTTTATAAGTGCAGCCTTTGATAGAATCCATTCTTGATCAAACACACACACACACACACACACACAGTAAGGTAATCACAGATTTTTTAGGACTTGCTATGCTGTGCTTAACACTGTGCTAAGCACTTTACATACCTTTACATTATAACCAGAAATTTCTGAATTAGATGCAATTCCTACATTTTAATTTTTAGTCACGCAAATTGAGACACAGAGAGTTTGAGTAACTTATTTAGGATGACGCAGCAAGTAAGGGACAGAGTGAGGATTGACCTCAGCTTTCTATCACAAACCCCAAAAGTATGAGCTTTAGTAAGAGCTGTAGATCCTGGGCTTCTAAGATATTCACTTCAGTTGCTCAATCAGCTGCCTTGGGAACTACATCAAATCAAACCCATTAGGCTACCAACTGCCTTTTCAATTCAATTCAATTCAAGAAGTATTTCCTGAATGTATGCTACATGCCAGGTGTCATTCACCTGTGATTTTACAGTGTTTATGCCAACTCAGCCTTAGAGCATTATACACTCTCTTCAGAAGATACTGTCTCTCAAATATAGAAATTGTTAATGTCAAGGACATTCTTAAAATTGCTATCGATGCAAAAGCTTTCTGAATACAGCGTATAGATTTTTTTTTTAAAAAGAAAAAAAAAACTTGATTTGAATAAAAGAAAATTAGCAGCAGTTGTTTTGTCAGTTCTTCTGAGAAAGCAGTTGTACTTAATGTGGAGCAAAATGTCCCAGGGATGTTTGCATGGAGAGGAAATTAATGCCATAGAAGTGACTTGGCTCCTTGGTAATGAAAAGCCAAAATGTAAGAAAGGGCTAGAGGGGAGAAGGAGAAGGGCCCAGTGTTGAAAATTATACTGAAAGAGTACTAATTTTTTGTTTGTCCCTCCCACACACGTGCACACTTCTGTTTTGGAGATCTCATTTCTCCGAGACAATGTTGCCTCTGGTTTCAGGGGATCATAGCAAATTAACTCAACCCTTTGTTCTCATTACTCTTTAGAAATCCGCAAAAGGCACATGGTACATGCAAACTAATGAGTGCTCCTCTGAAACACAGAGCATAGTAAACCTGTTATGGATTTTGGAGGCAAGTAGAGTTGTTCATCTGGACTACGACCCAGGATTCATCTTTTCTATTTAGGCTTTAAGAGATTTGGGGGGTGGGGTCAGTAAGATTCCAAAGGCTGAGCACATTTGTCTGTGTGCACTTTTAGGAAAATTTCAAGAATTCGTTTTCACTCGAGAGTTCTATTAACTCCATCCTCTGACTTGTTTCTCTTCACACCACACACATCATCCAGAGGCTAAAAAAAAAGTCTCTAGAGGTCCTTGAAGTAATGAGAAAGCTGATTTTTTCCCCTGTCTAATAATTATACTTTGATTTCTCTATAACAGTCTTTAGTTTACTGCCAGTTGTCACTAAAACTTTTTTGCAGCTTTAACCTCTCTGTGATACATCCTGCCCTTTTCCTGCAGATCCGTCCTCAGTGGGTCACATCTCCTTTGCAATTCCCATCTATGTGAATTTGTCCACTAGGTGGAGATGTAACAATTTAGCTCACAGATCACAGTGTGAGACAGATTAAATTCACTGACCACTGCTCAGTACTCTGGGGAAGCATATTGCTATGGCCCAGAATTGCAAATCAAGTGCAGAGTCAGAAAACAGAACAACAAATCCCATAACAGGAGCACAATTGGAGATAACAAATTCCATGGGACAAATGCACGTTGATTCCACAAGCGAGCCCTGTGTTAGGCCTCCTGAATTGCTTGACTAATTCCTGTTTGGTTTGTAGTAGTGGAAAAAAAAAAAAAAGAATGGAAGAAAAAGAAAAAGAAAAAAATGCTCTGAACTGAGTCAGGAAGCTGGGTTCTGAACCCAACTCTGCCGCTTACCAGCTGCAGGCTTTATCTTTCTGAAACTCCATGTTCATATCTATAAAATGAAGGGGTTAGAGCACAGGACTCTCAGGGTCTCTTCCAACTGTAACTCTGGATTTTACTGTAGAAATTGTAATCAATTTGTAACATTTTTTAATAAAAACAGGGGAAGGTGTAAGTTTAAATGTCTGCTCTTCAAGTCTTCTGAGTTAAAGTCTGTCTCTATCCATATCTATATATATTTGTAAAATACATATTTGAATAATTTTCCCACTTTTATTTAATTTAAAAGATAGGATCAAGTAGGAGATTTCTAACTCTAAATGTGAGATGTTGGTTTTGTACATTTAAAGGCAAAAGGGTGGCTTTCTTGGAAGGAATTTACTTATAACTGCTTTCCTGCAAACAAGCTTACCTAGCAAATTTAATTTGTTTGGTTAAGTGTCTACACACACACACACACGTACACACACACACAACTTGCATAACATCTTTTTCTGTTGTGCTAAATTAATACTGCTAGATTGCAAGTCTAATGCAAAGGTTGCTTTTCACTGAGAAATGTGAATATTTTCTATTTACGGTTTATTTGGGATTCTTATTTCATGCTTATGGCTCAGTTTTACATCCTAAAACAAAATTCTTCTAGTTTTAGAACATTAAGTTTTCTTTTGGGAAATATTTCTCTAAAATCAGAATGAATACATCTTTTGTCAGAAGATATTAGAAATTGATGTCTGCCTTCCTGTCCTGATCTGTTTGATTCAGTCTTTTGTTTTGATCTGTTCTTTGTAAAACATTAATTGGATACGTAGAAGCATAGAAACACACACACACACACAAACACACACACACACACATAGTGGAAAGGCATCAGAGATCATTCAGTTAAACCCTTTTTATTATACCAATGAGGAATTGAAGACCCAGAGGTTAAGTGGCTTACCCAAAGTTATTCAGCAAATGAATGGATATATTGTTTTAGAAGGAAACTCAGTTTGAACAAAGGAAGGACTAAATGCATTCTTTATTTTCTCTACCTATATAATCCCTATATTTTGACCCAAGCATAACATTATGTCTGCAATATGGGATCGCCTATGCTGTGTCTGGCATGTAGAAATAATGCAAAGTGAATTGTGAGGTGTACCAAATATTATCATAACTGGACTATAACACAAAGAATGGAGGAGAGGAGAGGCTTCCAAAATGTTTTCCTTGGTAATTAGTCCAATGAAGTGACCCACAAAAAGGGCTCTCCATCTAGTAAATGGACATAGACTCTGATCTTGAACAATCTTTAGCCATACTTCTTTAAGTCCTTCTCTCGACTAAGCTTCAACCTTTCTCATCCCCGCCCCCCCAACCACAGAGGTCTGTCGTTAACTTACATGGCTCAGTTGTAGCAAGAATCCTCCTAAGTCAATTTATTGATAATTTCCCACCCTTGAGTCTGAACACTGTGGCCTGACTTCAGGAAGAATCCTATTAAGTCAGTTTAGCTAGAATCTCCTGCCCTTGATGTCTCCTCTTAGTATTTTTCCATCCACGGTTCCCCTCCCTCTGTTGATTGGCTCTAAATCCTTAGCTGTCTTTCATGTATTTAGAGTTGAGCTCAATCTCTCTCCCCTATTACAATGCTGTCATTGCAAAAATCTTGAATAAATTCTTCCGTACCATTATAACACGGATCAGGATACTTTTTTTTAATAAAATACAATAAAATACTACATATTCACTTTACATAGGATCCATTAATCATGTAGCACACTTAAGACTCTAAGAAATTCTACAATAGAGAAAAACATTTACCACTATTTAACCCATTATTGCTAAATCACTTGGATTTTTTTCCTTAAGGATTATATACCAACATCCATATTAGTTCCAATATAATTGATTTTGTGATCAGAACCTATGTCTCCTGTCATTATCTGAAGCCTCTTGTTTTTCAAGTCTGCATACGTCTGAATGAATCAATGGACAATATAGATAGCACGATGGGGTTAGGGAGCTCTGGTCAGGACTTTCCTCTGTACTTGTGAGGAAATGCTCTGAGCTGCTTCCATGTTCATACTTAAGAATGCTTCATAACAGAAAATGAAGTTGTAACCAGAGTCCTATGTATGTAAACTAAAGGCAGAAGTTGTAGCTCTTGCACTAATATATTTATATCTGTAAATTCTTCATTCCTAACATACCTATATTTATGAAATTATGTTTCCTTCAAAACGGTTTCCTTTCCTTCAAAAACTTGAAGAAAATATATAATTCATAGAAACATATCATGTTTATCTGGTAACATGTCATATTTTCTGGAGTATAGACCTTCATAAATCTGGGGAAATACAAAGCAGGCAGAGACAAGAGAACAGATTTAATTGGAAATCTGTGATGTGGTTTCTCATTCTGGTTACTTTTGGTTGTGTGATCTTGTTCTAATCACCTGCCTTATCTGAGGCCTCATAACACAAGCCAAATGGGGTCCTTCAGAGCTTCTCTGCCTACCACACAGTGTCTCTATGATCTCAAAGGTAATAAGTAGCACATGGAGAAGCTGTGTAGAGTGCTTCACAAACATAAGGCTCTATTATTATTATATGGGATATATGACAAAAGCAGCATCTTATTATTTACCACATTTGTTCTTGGGAAGAAATTCTGCCTTGTAATATTTGGTCAGAATAATTATCAGTAGTGTAGTGGGGTTAGAAAAAATGCTTCATTTAAATTGAATCAAATAAAACAGGGAAGAGGAGGGGTATATATCTCAGACCTAATCCACTAAATTAAAAGAGCTACTATGAGTTATATAAAAACACTATATACCCATCTGATATTAGCATCTCATTTTGTGAATGAAAAAATCACATCATATTGCAAGCTATGCTAGGATAGGAATGTCCTCCAGATGTATTCTCAAAACAACCTTAAAGATTGCATTAAAAAATCATAGGATTAAATGGGGTTTTTTTTTTTTTTCCTGTCAAAGTTAGTAATGCTCTCACTGGAGCTCTTTCTAGCTCTCTGAGGAATAAGAATACTCCCTATTGACTCAGAGGAAAAGAAAGCCTGTTAGCTAACATTCTGTATGGGTATGGGTGGGAATGAGTATCAGAGCATCTTAATGTAACTTCATGGATACATCAAAGAATGTCATAGATATATCAGAGGACAACAGTATGTGAAGAAAAAGTGCTAACATGAGAGTCAGGATGTTGGAGCATTTTAATTCAGTCAGTCCATTTTTATTGAACACTTTCTCTTTACCTGGCTGGCCACTAGGTTAACAATGGGCAGCAAATAATATTGGAGGCCCTGACCTCCATCAGACAGTAGGGGTTGGGAAGCCATGATTAACTGAGATGAACTTAATACAAGAATGGGAGTATATAATTGCTTGTGGTGGGTCAGGTTGTGGATGGAGAATGTTTTGAATAAAATTCCTTAGGATTTACCCCAAAGTATGACACAACACAGATCTGGGCAGAAAGCCAAAAATTCTTATTGGTTTAAAACTTCCTAAATTTTATTTTTAAAAACGTTTATTTATTTTAGAGAGGGAGAGAGCTGGAGAGAGGCATAGAAAGAGGGAGAAACAGAATCCAAAGCAGGCTCCAGGCTCCGGGCTCTGAGCTGTTAGCATAGAGCCTGATGTGGGGCTTGAACTCATGAACTGTGAGATGGTGACCTGAGCTGAAGTCAGACACTTAACCAACTGAGCCACCCAGTTTCCCCTTAATTTACTAAATTTTAAAGTTATTTCAAATTGTTGTTTTAATGTTTATTTTTTGAGAGTGAGAGAGAGAGACAGAGACCGAGACAGAGACAGAGCTAATGGGGGAGGGGCAGAGAGAGAGGGAAACCATTCCAAGCAGGCTTCAGGCTCCAGGCTTTGATCTCTCAGTAGAGAGCCCAACGCGGGGCTCAAACTCAAGAACCGCGAGATCATGACCCTAGCTGAAGTTGGACACTTAACCAACTAAGCCAACCAGGTGTTTCTAAAGTTATTTCAGAGAATTCTAGAAAGTGGGACTGGAAAAAAACATTAAAGGAAGAAACTGAGTCTAGACACTACTTTGCTCCTGATAAGTTCATAGTCTTGGGAAAGCCCCTAGACTTTAGGATTTTTTTTTTTATCAAAGATTGAACTAGAAATTTTCTAATCTCTGATCCATATCTCATATTCCATAATTTTATGATTCTAGTTACCATATAGTTATTACTGATAGTTTACTCAAATTAAATATTCACATCTTTTCCCACTAGAATTCATTATGAAAAATGATTGGCTACTAAAATGTATTGATTGGCATGATGGATTAAA
Source organism: Cryptoprocta ferox (assembly GCA_028646485.1). Classification (NCBI taxonomy): domain Eukaryota; kingdom Metazoa; phylum Chordata; class Mammalia; order Carnivora; family Eupleridae; genus Cryptoprocta; species Cryptoprocta ferox. The sequence goes on along the minus strand of CM053572.1, from coordinate 91,454,468 downwards.
ATAACTGGAGATTTTGGGGCACCTGGGTGGCTCAGTTGGTTGAGCATCTGGCTTCCGCTCAGGTCGTGATCTCTCAGTTCGTGGGTTTGAGGCTCGCATCAGTCTCTGTGCTGACAGCTAGCTCAGAGCCTGGAGCCTGTCTTCAGATTCTGTCTCCCTCTCTCTCTGACCCTCCCCTGCTCACATTGTCTCTCTCTCTCTCTCTCTCTCTCTGTCAAAAATAAATAAAACATTTAAAAAATTTAAAAAATAACTGGAGATTTATCTTTGGGAAAGAATAAAGTTTTTTATTTTTTTTAAATATAATATCCCTATGTCCTAAACAGGACACCCTCCTGCTATCCCTACCCATTTCATATAATGCACTGAGGTTAGCACTGTTTAATAGCCTGCAAGTTACAATTAATGAGCAGTGCTGAACAATTGCATATAAGGCCATGAGGTCTGCATTGACATTGCATTTCTCTGTACGGGAACAACATTTCCATTTTTTTTTTCCTTTTTCACAAAAGTAACTCAGTTGCTTGAGGAAAAGAAAAATCCAAAACACAATATCATCTTAGGCTCAAATAATGAATGGCTTCTGTACTGCTTACTATAACTATTAATATTTCAAACTAAACTTGTCATAAACCCTTAACTAAAGCTGAGGCAGAGGGGTGTGGGGTTTGATCTATTACTGTAGAACAGTAATATCTGTTGAAGAAAACCAGCTAGTGGAGGGGAGGTTTGAGGCTACTGGGAGATGCATAGTATTATTGACAACTAGGAAAGACAAACTCTTAGTATTGTGCATGGTTTTGCAATGTATAATGATTACTAGGCACTCCACCAGCAAAGTAATCTTTAATCCATAGATCTCCAAACATCTTAAACACATTGATTTATTAAATGTGGCCTCTGAAACAGTAATGCCTTCAAAATTAAATCACTTAACCTCCTGGTTCAATATTGTTACTGTTATCTGCTGCTATATCTACATGACACTGAAACAAGAAGCCAAGTCAGTCAATTCATTTAAAAAAGTCAAACTTGTTAATTGCATTGTGTCAAATTAGTTAATTGGCATTGTGTCCATCAAACAATGAACTTCCTGGCTGAATTATTATTTTTTTCAGCTTATTGATTTGGCCTGATGTAGAATTTGCATGTGAGGGTCTTATAATCTTCTTTTTGTTTGTTTTTTATAAATTTTCACACTATTGTAAGACGCTATCTATGTCTTACAATATTAATAAAAATGATCTTTTACATATCTTAGGATGATGATGATGAGTAGTGCTGAAAAGTGCTGAAAGAGTTAAGTTTTATAATGCATTGGTTAAAATTCTAACCCTAAGACCTCAAAAGACTAAATGATCGAGATAATCCTTCTTCAACTTGCATTTCATTTTGTAATTTTACTGAGTTTTATATGTCAATGATGCAAGTAAACTCTCTTCATTGAGTTTTCAGAAGGCACTACAATATCCCAATAGATCTAAGAAGACTCTCTTATCGGGTTGTATAGTAGAAATGTAGTAGAAACCTTTGTATAAAAATTAAGGAAGTAGCACACTTCTGATGTTTTTTAATGTTTATTTATTTATTTTCGGGGTGGGGCAGAGAGAGAGGAAGAGCGAGAGAATCCCAAGCAGGTTCTGCTCAGTGTGGAGCCCAGTGTGGGGCTTGATCTCATGACAGCAAGACTGTAACCAAAGCTGATATCAAGATTTGGATCCTTCAGAGACTGAGCCCCCCAGGTGCCTCCTGACTTTTTAAGTCACCATTATTCTAAGTATATAACTTCAATGAATGTAAAATATCTTAATGAAAACAAAAAATAATCTGTGACACTCAGTTTTGACTAGGTAGGAGGATACCCTCTACGAATAATTTATTTTTAATCAGGTAAAAGCAAAAACAGCATATCCTGGGCTTCTGATGAGGCTTAATATAACTAATATTTAGTGAAGGACTTTGATACTGCTACCACCAATGATTCTTATAACTGGAGCCATGCATATGTCCATGCATCATGAGCTGACAATCTTCAAAAACTGATCTTACTAAAACTTGTTAAATAGAACTAAAAGACATCTCAGGATGTGTGCAGTTGTACATCTTACTTTTTAGATCAGGAAAGTCCATAGAGGTTATTATTTAGGTCTCTGATGTTTGTACTCTGATAAACAGATGTTTATTATTAACCCCCCCCCCACATCTATCAATGATCTGAAGGACTTTACTGTAGTAGAAGTATGACAAAAATTACACATAAGTGATCATATAATAATAGTGATGTTAATTATAGTGTGATGTTGATGATGGTAATAATTTACATTTATGGATAATCTGTAAGTAGTACCACATTGTGGTTAAAAATGTAGAGTCAGACTATTTTAGTTAAAATTACAGGTTCATTACTATGACCTAGCCAGGCATCAACTGTTTTACCTAGAAAAAGGGATTAGACAAAGTGTATATTTCATATGATCACAGAGAAGATTAAAGCGTGCAGTGCATGTACAGTTTTGGCAAAGTATCTTATATGTAGAACACTCAATAAAATATTAACAGTTATTTTGTGCCAGGTCTATCAATGACTGAACAAAATGGTTGTTATTATTATTCTCATTTTACAGTTCAGGAAACTGAGTCTCAGAGAGTTTAAGTAATTTGATCCAGAGGAAATAGCTAGTGAATAATAGTGTGATCGCTATCCCAAACAGTAGAAGATGACAATTATAGAGATTCTTATGACTGCATTTTTGACATATTTAATGTAATTATCAATGCTTTGGTGAAAAGAGACTGCTTGGGGTCCTTCTAGAAAAAATAGTGAGGGGTGAGTGAAAGGAATGCATAGACTGATCCAATATTCCTATTCTCCTAAACCTTTGGATTCTTTTCTCTACGTTCTAATATAGGCTAACACTGAGTCCATGGTTCAGTTGACCAACTAGGGGAACTTGAAAACCATGGCCAGCTGTTCATTTTAACACTTCAAATTCAGAATCTCTGGTATATGTGCAGTCATTAATGGATTTAGGCAAATAGGCAAATCCAATGTTATGTTCTTTCTTTCCTAACATAGCATTCTTGGAATCCATTGATTGATAGACAGATGATAGATAGATAGATAGATAGACAGATAGATAGATGATAGATAATCTCATGTTTCAAAATACTGAAATCCATCTCATGTATACACTAGCATTTTTTGTATATAGGTCTTTGTAATTCTTTACTGAAATTATTCTGAAATCTGATTCTAGTCAAGGGTCTTGAAGCAAAGTTGGGTACTGGTATTGGATACTGAAAGAATTAGCATCCCTTTGAAAGAGCACTGAAGCAAATTAGCTCATTGTAGCCATGCAAGCAAAGCACATTGTCTCTTCAGATGGGGGATTCAGGAGAGCTGCATCTACCTGTTAGGGAAGTTCCACGACATTTAGAGAGTTAAAGTACTCACATTCATCTACATCTATCCAAATATCCCCATTTCAATCCTTAGGTCCCACCATTTCCCAAACACTATCCTAGCTTTCATAGGAGACCTGGGTGCATCCATAAATTCAATTGGTTTTCCAACCTGAAGAATTAATTGTTAGCTCTATTTTTTTTTTCAGATAGATCTGTTCTATAGCTATAAAAGGATAGACTTTTTAAAAGGGCAATTATAGAAGCTGTATGGCTTTCTGACCACATCTTAAGCTGAAAATTCAAAGTGCTGATCTTGATATTTTCTTCCTGAATGCTCTCCAGGACAATCAGAATTAGTCATGCTACTTTATAATTAATTCTTGAGTGCCTCACACCCTACATAATATTTTATTGCAGAAACTACTTGATTACTTATTTAAGTCTTATACAGGTAATAATTTAAATAGCTGTTTGACACTATATGCTTTGGAACATCACTATCTTATTTTCTGTTCTCCATTATGAGGGGTTCTTTCAACACTAACCATTAAAGATTAGCTATCCTACATCACCATCTTTGAAGCTCTCTTTTCTGGAATTACTTCTGGTAACAAATACTGTATTTGAGATTGATCATAACAAGACCATAAACCCCTGTAATTATTTCTGGAAGGATGGATGGGATATAATACAAGAAATTGGGTGTTTATAGAACCACTAGCAAAAATGGAGAATCTAAGGTCAGGGAAATTGCTAATATCTCATATTTGCTATTAAATTTCATTTTCATTTTCATTCAGAGAGTAAAGAGATTCCAGAAGCCGAAGCAATAATCACTATTGCTTGGGGCCTAGAATCAGGTGATTTGCTAAGAGGTTCCTGCAAGATTTTACAAGATTTGAATCTACTCACTTGCTTATCGTTGCAGGAGTAGCAATAATATCACTAGTGCCTGCCTTTCAACTTTCTGTCTAATTTGTATGAATTTCATTGGTAGAAGATAAGCTAGATACCTGCTGCCACTTTGTTCCCAAATGGGTTATAAGTGAGTTATACTATATTACATGCAGTTTTTAACTCTTAATATACTGCCTGGTAATTTGGTTTAAAAAATGCTTACTACTCACTAGCTGTTGCCATTATAAATCCTTATCAGTAGTATCACACATAATTAACTAAATCTATAACTGTTATAAGTACATATAACTACTGTAGTATAAAGATTCTCAAAGAATACCACAAATAGATTGGTTAATTAAAGCCCCTTGCTCTTCTAGCAGTGATTTCTAACTTCCCTCAGGCTGAGAATTCTTTGATTTCTCATTCCAATGTAATGCAATATCCCTTTTTAATTTCTGAAGACATAGGAAGGAGAGTCCTTTAAAACCGGTTTTCCCAAGATACAATCATGGAATAATGATCACTTCACCCACATAATCAATTTAATTTCTCACAACAGTATTTTGAGGCAGATATTTCAAGTGCCTCCCTTTTACAGGTAGATAAATTGTGGACCACGTGAATTGAGTAGCAGGTAAAAACTCACAGTTATTAAACAGTAGAGCTACAGAGTCTGAACTCCCAACTGCTACACGATGTTCCTTCTCAGAGTACAGATAGGATTACATCTCCAGACTTGTAGCATCAAATCTTGTTTTCTCCCAGAATGTAGAATAAATCTCATTCCCTCTCTCCCCCTGTCTCTCTCTCCATCTCTCTCTCTCTCTATCTCTATCTCTCTCTCTCTCATTTCTAGCTCTTCTCTTTCTCTATTTTTGCCTCTAACTCTCTAATAAAGATCCCTTCTTATTCTCATTCTTAACTTTGTAAACCCTTCCCACCTTCCTTCTGGGCATTCAATTTGTTTTCCTTCTTTCAGCCATATTTCAGTTTTTATTAGATTCTTTGTTCATTCCTGTCCTGGCCAAACAGTATGATCACAAAACTATTATGTATTTATTTCCATTTCCTCACATATAAATATATACAACATAAAATAATAACAATTAACAAAAGTAATAAAGACATTTATCACTTAGGAAAAAATACTCTTTCTTAGGTCTTCTTTGCACATTATAAAGAAATAGCTGGAAGTTGCAAGTTAGTCATATATATTCATCAGACAGGATCTTAACTTGAAAATAATAAAATAGAATTTTTAAACTTTATTTCATAACTCAGTCATGCCCATTAATTTAGACTGACTTTTCCCTAATTAATATAAATTAACTGAATCATACTCAACTCTCCATATAGGTATGCAATGTACACACACACACGCGCGCACACACACACACACACACATTAACGAACAAATTTTATGCAGACATAATTTCAGTACTTTCCCATGTCTTAATCTTTCTCTGGCAATATTGCTTTCTCAATCCATTTAAGTATAACAAAATTACAACATCAGCTTCCTTTAACTGTGTAATGTTGACTACATTCAATGAATTAACTGAAGAAAGTCACCAACACTAAAGAAAATGATTCCCAATTATTTATTGAAGTTATTGCTCAAAAGCTATTTTTTTCTCTGTAAATACACATAGAAATTATTCCCAGAGGATGTAACTCAAATTAGCTCCAAAGGGTTAACACAAGCACCATCAAGCCACTCCTTTACCTGGCAAATTATATCACTCTTCAGCATATGTCACTTGTACAACTTTTCAACTCTTTCCTTCCTAAGGTAATAGGCCCAGAAGCTGGATGCCGCTGCGCTTTGGCACCTGTCATTTTGACATTTCATGCTTTCTTTAGAAAAGAGAAGTTGGTAGAATGTGAGAAAAGTGGAACTTTGACAGGTTGTCAGAATATCTTGCAGCACAAACCAACCTGCCAGCCAGCCTGTTTTCTGGTATATTTCAAAGTCTCCTAGCAAATGAACTGCAGTTACTGACTGAAGAACTTCTTAAATAGGAAGACTCCTTACTTTTTACAAGATTGAAATTAAATAAATTTTCCCTGAATTGGTTTAAATTTTAAGTGGATTACTTTCAGTTGCATTTCAAATAAAATATAGCTTGAATAAGCCAAAGTTGATAAAAAGTATCCGAACTGTTTCTTTTATTTGACATTAATATTCTTTGATTGAGGATGGTGTCTTTAAGTCGAAAGTAATTAATTAAATGACCTTGAGTTTGCAACCAGTGAATAGTTAGTGTCTTGTTCAAAACTAAATGGTTTTGGCATGCAGGCACCAACAAGGGAGCAAGGAAAAAATAGGTCAGTAACTATGACTTTAAGAATACTACCAACAAATGGAGTAAGAATGTAGGTTAGCTGTATAAGCTATGGGAAATGGTCATGCAGACAAATGACCTGTATAAAATATGTAAGTGAAGGCAAGATCTCCTACTAACTTCACTTCAGTTGTGAATGTTTTCAGATGCACAGTTTAGCCCAGAAAGAAAAACAAATACTACAATAATGTGAAGTCAAATTATTCAGGATAAAAGTATTTCATTTCTTTATCTGAGCTTGATACCAAAAACAAACAAAAAAAGAGGAAAAAACAAAATGTTATATAACTCTCCTAGTATTCCTGTTATAAAATTTTCAAATAAGTCTTACTCTTTTAAAATCACTTTTTCAGATTCTCCTCCCCATCACAAGTTAGTAACTATAAATCAGCATGTAGTTCATTCTAGTATGATTTATATGCCTTTCTCTGTATACCTTTTAAACTACTTCTAAAAAAGAAAAAAAGTATTTGCTTTTTGTTTAATTGAGATTTTATAGCATCTAGGGTGTAATGCCAACAGTTAATGTTCATCTAATTTCTGTAATAAATCTTTAATCTGTGACTTTTTAAAAATAAGACACATTGTTTAAATCAATGCATTGTATTTAATACAGCTTCTATCTGTATGACCAAGTCCACCCCACTAAATGTTATATCCTCTTTTTCTTTCTGACATAAGATTTAACAGATATAATAACCACCTATACTGACTTCTAAGGGAATTTTTCTGAAACACAACTACTGTCTAGATGACTCTGTTTTACATTGTGAGACTTCTCTAGCACATTATTTTAGCAAAAGGGATGATCACTGTGCAAAGGCTAGCCCAAGACCTCCTTGATTAAAATAAAAATGGTTAGCTCCAATAGATATTTTCTTTCTCTGGAAAATTTGCAAGGTAGAAATGGAGTATTAGAATATAATCATTGAGAATTCCTTGACTGAGTTGGAGCTGGCCAACCAAACCCAATACCCATGTTTTGAAAGATCAGTAATGGCAGTGGAGGTAGACTAATCAATGGGTAGCTAATCATTTAACAGATAGAGGATATGTGCAGATAAAAGCAGAGATGCCATGACCAAAAACTTCTGCTCTCCGGGGTCCTGACAAATTTTAAGACAAGCCTACTATCGTAAGCATATTTTTCCTGAACTTCAGTGGGGCAGTTCCTTAATACCAATAAAACCCTGCTTATAATAGGCCATTCTAAGGAAATATGAACCTGTCCATAAAATCATTATCCTTTCCATTTAAAGATTATATTTTTAAACATTTTGATGTTTATTCACATAATGGCAAGATCTGATGCATTTGCCTAAATCCTTTCAATCCTGTTCATATATATTAACCTGTCACCTGGAGAGTCTTTTGTTTGTTTGTTTTATTTTCTTGTATCTTTCTCTTTTAATTTTTAAATTAACTGTCTCTTCTGCAGCCTCTTTTCTGTTGGTGGTTAAGCACTGTATTTTCTTTTTCAGGATGATTCACCCCATCTCTTACATCTCTCTCTCTCTATTTTATATTCTGTTGCTTGTTTGTCATTTTTCTATTTCCTTAATGAGGAGTATATATGTCACAAAGACCCAGACTGTGATTCAGGGTATCCAGATCCTAATCCTTCTTATAGACAGGGGACCTGGGGAAAATCGCTTTACTTTTTGCATGCCAGTTTTCTCATCTAGAAAAGCCTAATAATATTACTAGATAATAGTTTGCTATGAAGTTTAAATGGAATTGCACAATGAAATTTCTTAGCACAGTACCTGGAAATTGGCAGATGTCTAATAACATGTGAGGAATTTAGACCTAGAAGACTTTGTTCAATCTTTGAGATATATCCTCAGGGAATATTGTACTTTCTTTAGTCCTCCAATTAATGAGCATAAGCCATTAATATATATCTATAGAGCACCAAAAATTAATTGTTATATTCATAAAATGTAATACTTTAAAATTTTTCCATTACAGTTGCTGTCCCTTAGAAAATGTTTATTTAATTGGTAATAGCATATAACTTACATCAAGTACTTCTTATGTGCTAGAAACTTCATTCTCAAATATACTCCCAACACCTGCGGTTGTCTCATTATTCCTATTTTGCCAATAAGAAAACTAAGGCAACAACAGTTGAAATAGTTGGCCCAAGTATGAGTAAATGGAAGCATCAACATCCAAATAAATTTTGGTGGGTTTGATTTAAGAGCCTGAAATTTGAACGACTCACATCCCCACCAGTTTGCTTTCCCACATTTTATCCTTCTATCATAGTCCACACTGTGTCTTACTTTCCAAAGTTTTTTGTTTGTATTTCTAACAACTATAATCATATATTTTATATTGTTTGATATTTTATATGTTTTAGTCAAGCCTCCCTAAATAGACTATGTAAAACTTCAGGGAGGAGGTCATGTTTCAAATGTCTATATAATTTTACTTTGGCAGTAAACCAATAGCAAGAAGTATGACATATATCTAGTAGATTTTTCTGTAGTATATTGTTTGTAGATGACTAATGTGGTATGTGGTAGGAACATATGAGGAGTCCAGTCATGGAGAGTGTTAAAAGACTCTAAAAAAGTCTGTTTTAGTAGTTTTAGATGTCCGTACTCTCTGTATATTGTCTTGTTAGAAACATAGGCATGGAAAGTGAATGCCTTTTCTCCACTTTCTTGCCTTTATTGCTCATAATGTCCTCTATCTGTTACCCAAAGACTTCGTGTTTTTTTTTTCAGCCAGCTGCATATTTTAGGTATGCTCAAATCCTTTATAGCCCTGTTCCTGCAGTTTGTCTGTATAATTTTAGTTAATTTTCATGCCACAAGTTACTTATACATGTGCAGCAATGTGGAGCTTCGACAGCAGAATAAGGAATAGACCAAACTGAAATGACTATAAAGAAAAGTCTTGGAAAATAATGTCTGAAAACAGGCAAAATAAAGGCAATTGTGGTGTCTAGAGGTTCAATCTGGTGGATGCAAGCTGGCGATATGTTTTAGTGATTATCACTTCTTCAGCTAAAAAAGGATAATAGAGCATGCAGATTGACTTATCTGGTCCCACTAGTAAAGGTTAACAATGTAGCCCATAGAGACTAAGACCTGGCATGAGTTATATAGGAAAGCAGGGTTTCCAGCTACCATAGAAGGGGTTTAGAGAAGGAGACTGTTTTTGGACAGGGACTTAGAGAAGAGGCAGGAGATTCAGGTAGAAGCAAAGAATTACATAGGTTAAGGCATGTAGACAATAACATTTCTGGAGTAATAATATAATCTAAGACCCACTGAATCCAAAATCTAGTAATTGTAGAGTCTAATATAAGCTAGGACTTATTGTTCATTTAGGGCACCCAGGATGGGGAGGATAAGATGTGAGGAAGAGGGATGTGTGAGGAAGAAATTGTACATGATACATGAGTACATGAGTACAGATATTCATGTATCTATAGGAAATCTTCTCTTGGTGTAGCTCAGATCTGGAATACATGGCAATTGCAAGTTTCTTAAAATGGTGAGTTTGTAAGACATTTGATATATGTAATTTTTTGTCTCTGAGAGGGCTGAATAACTCTTCCTTCAGATGGAATCACTAGTGTCTTAGCTCTGAGAATATTATGTAGAATATATCAGTGGAAATTTTCATGGTAACCCACATAAAGACATCCAACATGAATTCTTGGAGCATCTTGCAGCCTCTAAAATAGCTTCCTGTGAGAGTGGAGGGAAAGTTGACTTCCTTTGCAAATATTTGTTTTTTCATTTTTAAAAATTTCTTAGGTCAAATTGATAAAAATTGTGTGTGATTTTTATTAAATATTTCAAGCTAGAAGATGTGTATTTAGACCAATACACTTCTGCATTCTTCTACCGAATTCTATATCCTACTATTCTATGCCCATGATTGAATAAGAAAGGGAAACAACTGAATAATATATGTGCCCTAAAAACTAAATAGATAGATAGATGGTAGATAGATAGATACATATATATCAAATTCATCTTAACTCAATGATTCTGTTGTCATAGCATGAAAATATTTGAGTTCTGATTTGATATCCTCATCCTACAAACTACAACACTCTTTTTTCATCCCAAATACAAGCCTATTAGATTCCTTTATCTGTTACTTCATTTTCAATCATAACTTCTGCACTTTCCTTCTCCCCTTTCTTTCAATTCAGGGGCAAATTGTAAATTTTGGCTTTAAATCCACTTAAACCAAATCATACCAAAAAATTAACTTTCATACTTTACATTTCATTTTCACTTGTGACTGTTTGAGTCAGTACAAAAGAAACATTTTTACTCGATGCTTGCAATATTGTGATTCATAAGAAATATTCATTTGGACATTCAAATAACCAAAATATATTTTCCGTATGTATTTGGTCTCCTTTTACAATTCTTGGTTCATAGCTCCCAAAACCCTTGGGATTTCATAGGTTTTAAGACTGATAAAGGTGTCACTTGTTATGTTAATGAGCTGACTTTTGAAAACTGTCTAAGGATGGGAGCTGGTAGTGAATGGAGCCAACCATGTGGTAAGAGGGTTGGAAATTTTAAACTCCCTGACTTCATGGGGGGGGGGGTGGGGGAGAGGGGCTGGAAATGGAATCACTTTCCAATGGCAAATGATTTTTCAGTCATGTCTATGATGAGAAGCCTCCAAAAACCCAACAGGGCAGGGTTTGGAGAGCATCTGGCTTGGTGAATACATGGAGATTTGGAGAGAATAGCTAGCTCTGAGAACGAGTAAAGAAGAAGCCCCACACTCTTTCTCCATACTTTGCCCTATTTATCTCTTCTGTCTGGCTGTTCCCAAGTTACATACTTTTATAATAAACCAGTATTCTAGTGGCTAAAGTGTTTCTCAGAGTTCTTTCAGCAAATTAATCAAATCTGAGGACGGGTTTATGGGAACCTCTGCTTTAAATAGCTAGAAGTATAAGTGACAATCTGCCCTTGTGACTTGCATCTGAAGTGGGGGGGGGCTGGGGGGCAATCTTGTAGGACTAAACCTTTAACCTGTGGAATCTGATGCTATCTCTGGGTAGATGGTGTCAGAATTGAGTTGAATAGTGTCAGAATTGAGTCAGATTTTCAGACATCAGCAGGGTGTTTAAGAATCGCTTATTGGCATGGGAAAACCACCCATACAAACACACATTGGAAATTTGGGCCCCAGGACATCTCAAAAGAATGCTTGATGTGGTGGTTTGCATTCACATGTGACTCATGAAATTTCATGAAAATTAACAGTTAAAAAATCATGTTTCCTAAATTTTCTCTGGCTCCTTAAGAAAGCATGATCTTTCTTAGTGATACACTTTTATCTTTGTTCTATCATTATACAGAGATTACTTGTTTCTATGTATCTATTTTCCTGAGGTGAGGAGCAGGGTGATCTTGTGCTATTTTTGAACATGCAGTCCAAAAGAGGTTCTATGTTTTTTTTAATAAACAAAATTTGGTACAGTTGCTTTGATGGTAGCTAGAGAGACCTAACAAATAAAATTTTATCTCAGAAAACCAGTCCTAAAATCAAATATAACCTTCTCAGACCTCCCAGATGTTTTTACTCTGCATTATAATTATTACATTTTCTTCCCACTTAATTTTGAACTTTTCCACAGCTAGCTATATATCCATATCCTCTTTTTTAAAGATCTTTTGACTTTTAAACATCATGGTAGGCACCTAATAAATCTAATAGTATGGATTAATTGTGTGTTGGCGTGGAAGTTTGATCCACTTCCTGTATGACTCTTCATTACTCACCTAAGGTGTTACTTAGATATTCCTGGATGATGGCCTCACTATTTACAAATCTTGTTCCATAAACTACTGGTTTTACGTCTTCATTACACTACATCTCACTCCTTTCTCCTTTTATCAGGTCAATTCTACTTAGATTCCCAAGGGCAGAAATAGCATATTTTATCAGGATTAATATTTCTCCAAGTCTTTTGGCCTCACACATGCACTTCTTGTTTTGGAACTCAAGACAAAACAAAACAAAAATGACTTCTTACTTCTTTGGTTTTACTGTCTGATAATGGAATCCACTCGGCTAGCTTCTTAAAGACAAACAGCTCGCTAAGTAACAAGGAATTGGGGGGCAAGGGGACTGAGGATATATACCATTATATACCATTAATACTATATAGATACCATTATATTACTATTGAATGGATAAAAAAATTTTATAACTTTAAAAATTAGAATATATAATATATTGTTGTAAGTTTTATATATACAAAAGGTCTTTAAAAATCCATTAGTTATTATAGCCAAATAAGTGACCAAGACTTTAGTGTTGAATTGCCAACTGAGACCTACCAGATTCATTGTAGAGTATGGTAATCTGTGAAAGAAGAAAAAAAAAAAGGTACAGCAGCCTAATGACTGTGTCTGGGTTCCATGCCCTTCGCTCACTCATGATGTTCCTTTCCACATCTTTCAGTACCTTTAGATGGGTTATTTTCAAGGCAGGGAGCCCTCAGTTGTAGAACTTCCCTGACTATAGACCTCTCCTAGGAAAGATCAAGCTACCTTTCACCTACAAGCCTCTGTAATGCAGACATCATTAAAAAGCACAGAAAAGCTACAGTCAACTTTGGAGACACTTACAGTAAGTCGAACCAGTTTTTTGGTTAATAAAGCTCATTTCATTCTGAAAGATTCCAAAGACTCAGACAAACTACATTGATTTAATAACAGTAAAATATTGGTAACTGAAATCATTCACCCTACCACATTATGAAGGAGGAAATTTAGGCCAAGGACACAGGGGTGGCCCCTACTGTTCTATAGTGCTATGTAGTCTTTAATGTTCACACAGAATTTGCTTTTTAAGGCATTATCTGAAAGACGCACACATTCTAAATTGTGCAACGCTCAATTTATCTACCTTGGAAGGATGAATGGTCGAGTGAATCCTGCTGAGATCTAAGCCTCTCTGTCCAGGGATTCAAAATGTTTGAACCAGCTGCTGAGCCTACTAAGTCAACTCTCCACCCTCCAACAGGATAGCTTCTCTGCAAAGGAGTTTAACTTCATCAGTCATTTCCCCTTCCACCCATATAATTTTCCAGAAACTAACCAGTAGTCAGTAGAAAAAAGAAAACAGGTGACCTCCTCAGAGTTTTTTATGCATCTGAGTGCTATTAAAATTTGTGTGCTATTTGTGGAAACATGAGTGAGTTTATGAAAAGCAGCACGAGAATAATTTCATGCCATTAATTCAGTTTATACATGAGGGACTAAGGCTCAGGGTGTTCATCTCTCAATGCCCAAATACAAGTCTTAAACTTCTTCTTCAAAAATGTACACAAATATATCTACTGCATCTCAACTGCCACCACAATAATGTAAGCCACAGGTGTCTCCAGTGAATTAAATCTCCTAAACAGATTGCATGACTCTTCTTTTTAAAACATCATGGTGTTTTCTGTACATTTAGAATAAAATCCAAAGTCTTTTATATGGCCTCTAAAACCCTGTATAACCTGGCCACAGACTATTTTTGACAAAATTTTCTATTGCTCTCTCCATACATTATATTTGAGGCACCATTACTGTCTTCCATTCCTGAGACAGACGACGCTCACTCCCAATGCAGAGCCTGGAAAACTGCCTGGAAAACTCAGACCCCAGTATTAAATGATGGCTTTTTCTTCTTAATTGCTAGCTCATTTCTTACCTTCTCAAAGTACTTTTACTTAGCATTCCTACCTAATGCTGTCACTTCTCCCTTGTTACATTTATCACACAACCTTATCTGTTTTCCTAGTTCTATTTATACTATCTGGATTTATTTTGTTTACATGTTTAATATCAGTCTCACCCACTAAAAAGACATCTTCATGTAAAGAAGTACTCTACCTCTCTTGTTAACTGCTATATCCTCAGCACAACAGGACAATTCCTGGAACCTTCTAAGGTTAACAAATGTATTGGAAAGAAAGGGAAAAAAGATGGAAGGAAGGATTAAGAGTCAGTCTTTGCTGTATAGTAAGATCTGCTGCATAGAAATTATAATGCATTAAGTAATTTTTCATGATAAATTGCTTAGTGAATAGAAAATGGGTAAAGACAAACTGTACAGTAACTTCATTGGACACGTGCATGCATGCGTATGTTTCTGTTTTGTAAAACATGTAGGAAATATACTGAATGAAAATATACATGACATTTGACCTCAGTTTGCACTAATTATTTTCTGTTCCTGCACTGTCTTAATTTTCATGACAGTAAGTATATATTACTTCTAATATAAAAAGTGATTTTAAGTCTATATGTCTTCTGCTTTACCCAAGGTTCTACAAGCATAAAAACTCAACTGGACCAAGCAAATCAAAGCATATATAGGATTGTGCAACTATTTTGCCCAAAGGTCCAGGGTGCCACAGGGCTTTCACCTATTTGGCATCTTATTTTGTATTTCAACAAAACTTCCTCCAAGAGATGGAGAATATGACCGATAAAAGCTTTCAGATTCTCATTTTCTACTAGAAATTAAAATTGGGATTAAATTTAAAACAGATACAAGAGGAAATCTCTTTTCTACTAGCTTTCACAAAAACACAAATCTATGAAACTGGCTCTCATGGGGCAGGCCTGGATATCCATCTCTGAACAAATTGTACTTTGCAAGGATCACGTGCCCATTCCTAGTTGAAACGTGAGAGTTACAGTAGGTTACGAGAATGTAGATAAAAATGAGTCATCAAACCTTTTACACCACTAATTCTAAATGCCCCTGCAACTTTTTAAAAAAATGTTTATTTACTGATTTTGAGGGAGAGGTGAGTGAGGGAGGGAGAGAGAGAATCCAAAGCAGGCTCTGCACTGACACTGTGTGCATGGAGCCTGATGTAGGGCTTTAACTCACAGACTGTGAGATCATGACCTGAGATGAAATCAAGAGTCTGCTGCTTGACCAACTGAGCCACCCAGGTGCCCCACCCCTGCAACTTTTAAGTCACCTTCTATGAAGAGATTCCCGGGGTTGTTTTTGTTTTTAGGTACGGATCTGAAGCTGAGTCATAAAGCAATCATGTATAGACTAAGAGGAGAGATAAAAAGTTGAAATTAGAATAATTAGTCCTAACTCTTTGAGTAGAGATTTTTTAATATAATTTGGAGAGGCCTCCTGAAATCCCTAAAGGTTCTCCATGTATTCCCTAGATGAGATTTTTATAGGGTCCATAAGCAGCATCCTCCTTTGACTCTTTTAGATCCAGCTTAGACATAGGCATGCAATTCAGATAAATGAAGCACAACATATTATTTGATAAGACTGGAAGCTTAATGAACTGGAAGATGTGGCTGATATGTGAAGTCATATGGGCTTGATAATTCTCCCCGAACTTAGATATGCCCACCCACCCCTTCTTAGATTGCAGTGAACAACTTAACTTCCATGCTGCCCATACCAGAGCCTGACCCACCAAGATTCCTCACAGAGGACAAAGCAAACAAGAATGTGTGTTCTCTGCATCAGACCTAAAAAGAAAACCAGGAATGGGCTGAGACTTGCATGACTGATCTCTACTCCCAGCTACCAATCGGAAAAGTCCCTTCAAGTCTGAGATGTGTATGGCAGAAAGGAAATCAGAAATTATAACTTAATGACAGTGTCTACAAATAGAAATGAGCCTAGATTTAAAGGCATTTGCTTTTTTAATGCCCTATATTTTAATTTCCAGATTAGATTCCCCTATTATCAGTCTATTTCTGATTTTTTTCCCTTATACAATTTTGATGCATATCTTCCATTACACACAGTGGTCCTTCCAGAGCATCCACTGAATTTTGAATCAAAAACTAAAATTGAATCTGTTTGAAATGTTCAAAGCCATCTCCATTGGCATCCTTGTAGCTCCACATAATAAATTGAATACAGGAGCAATAGTCTTATTAAGCTGATGAAATCATTGTTTTCTTCTGTATGTAATGGTCACATAACAAGCTGATATTTTCAACAGATATAGTATTAAGTAATTCAGTGCCTTATCAAATTAACAAAGATACTTTCAACCTTAAGACCCTTGTTGGAAAATGTTTTTTGAGAAATAGCTATGTATATAAATATTTTCAAAACATAGTGGCAGAGTATTCTATACTGCTAGTCAAATTAATATCACTAGCTTGACTCCACTGTCTGCCTTTCTTGCATAGAAGGGGTAAGAAACATTAATGCACAAACAATAAAAAAGATCAAATGCTTCCTCACTTGTTTTATTTACCTGTCTAACTCCAGGATAGAAATATGCTCAGAATATCCTGCCTTGACGACTGGTTCCCAAATACTGGTTCACAGTCTTGCTGTACCAAGCCAGTTAGAATTTTCAAAATACAGACACTTAAATCCAAGATCAGATATTTGGAATCAGAAAGGAAGACTGGTCTAACTTTAGCAAACATTTCAGATGATTTGGATGGGCAGACA
This sequence comes from Cryptoprocta ferox, assembly GCA_028646485.1. Lineage (NCBI taxonomy): Eukaryota > Metazoa > Chordata > Mammalia > Carnivora > Eupleridae > Cryptoprocta > Cryptoprocta ferox. Next base: position 91,437,366 of record CM053572.1, on the reverse strand, counting down.
GATTTGGAAACCATTACAATAAAATTGTGCCCTAGATAAGGCATTGTTCTGGGCTGCTATTGGTTTTATCTTTTTTACCTCTTTTTCTTGCGTTGATATGAATTACATCCTGTCATAGTCATAGAATGCCTGTGCAAGAAAGGCTTTTTGAGATGCTTTAGTGTAATCTCGTTACTTAGAGGGAAACTAATGTTCAGAAAAATAGATACAGTTGATGTGTATTCAGTTTACCACATGCCCTCTCTGCCTCCCTCTTTCTTGAGCCTGTCTTAGAAATATTCTGGTGAACTCAGTTTCATGATATAAATGACTGACAGGGACCCCGGGTGGCTCAGTCGGTTAAGCATCTGACTTTGGCTCAGGTCATGATCTCGCAGTTTGGGATTTCAAGTCCTGCATCAGGATCTATGCTAACAGGTCAGAGCCTGGAACCTGCTTCAGTTCAGTGTCTCCCTCTCTCTCACAGGCTCATGAGTTTGAGCCCTGTGTTGGGATCTCTGTGGTCAGCATAGAGCCTGCTTTAGATTCTCCGTCTCCCTCTCACTCTGCTCCTATCCTGCTTGCATGTGTGCACTCTCTCTCTCTCTCAAAAGTAAATAAACAGTAAAAAAAGAAAAATATATAAGTGACTGACAAAATATAAATTCATGTAAACAGTAGTATTTCTTATTTTGGCAAAATCAATAATAGTAAGCTAAAGGAAAGACCACAAATTTGTGTAGTTTAAAGATGGGGAGGGGCGCCTAGGTGGCTCAGTCGGTTGAGCTGCCGACTGTGGCCCAGGTGATGATCTCGCATTCGTGGGTTTGAGCCCCATGTATGGCTGTGTGCTGACAGCTCAGAGCCTGGAGCCTGCTTTGGATTCTGTATCTCTCTCTCTCTCTCTGCTCCTCCCCCACTCCTGCTCTGTCACTCTCTCTCAAAATTAAGTAAACATTAAAAAGAAATTTAAAAAAAAGATGGGGAGGAAAAGAATAAGGTAGGAAGGAGGGAAGAATATTGTGAAATAACTCTTAAAACTCAAAATCCATACAGGTTTCAACCTTCTTTTCATCAGACTGACTCTATTTGCAGGATTTCAAAAGTTGACCAAAATAGTATCAGATAGAATCTTAAAAACAATACCTTCAAATATTTTGTCCATTCATATTCCTTTTTTTAAATTAAAAATTAATATTTTTATTTTATTTTTGAGAGAGAGAGAGAGAGAAAGAGGCAGAATGCGAATAAGGGAAGGGCAGAGAGGGAGACAGAATCCAAAGGAGGCTCCAGGCTCTGAGCTATTGACACAGAGCCCAGTGCACGGCAAGAACCCATGAGCCGTGAGATCATGACCTGAGCCGAAATCAAGAATCAGACGCTCAACCAACTGAGCCACCAGAATGCCCTGATTCATACATTCTTTTACAAAAATGACATCTTAATCTTCATGCCATTTTATAATCTCATTTTTTTCTTACAAAAGTAAATCAACTGCAACTTTTCAGTGTTCTACCATATAATTTTAAATAGCTGTGTCATACACCATTACATAAAATATACCATAATAAATGTATTTGATCCTTTATTAATGGGTATTTATTTTTCAACAGTTTGCTAGTACAAACAATGTTTAGATAGATATTCTAGGAAATCCATTCATATAACCATGAAGATTTTCTTAGAATATAATTCTAAAAGTGGGAATTACTTGAGACATGAATATAAAAAGGATTAAATAATGATAATTTAAAAGTTCTAAGTGACTGTTTCTTAGAGAACAATGAATTTCCAAAAATTTGGTTGTTTGGAAGGGAAGATAAAGTGTGTGTGTTGACAATTGCATTTGGAATGAAAATAAACATGTCAATGTTTACAAATGGCTAACATTTTAAAAGTAAAGAATGAATGGCAGTAGATTATACATTAAGCATCACAAATTTTATCTATCCATGTATCATCTTTCTAATGTTCTAATTATCTATTTCTCAAACCAATACTTTTGAAATGGAGTCTGCAGATAAATGGCAATTTTCAGAAACTAAACTCTCATTTTAGAAAAGGAACCTATATAAATGCAGACAGTCTTTCTTCCTGGGAGAGTAAATACAACAGAAAATGGCTCTTTTTAAATGGCTCCTTTAAAAATATTTGTAATGAAATCTTCTGTTTAAATTTAAGAACAACCACAACAAAAACAAAAACAAAATAGAAAACCAAACTAAAGGAATAATAAGGACAAAGTTCAGGAAGAAAAATAAAATACTTAAGCGAGATATCTTATTAGAAGGAATAAATGAATTATCCATTATCTCAAAGGAATTTGGAAAGTAGACTGGTTTTACTGGGAGAGAAGTTGTGATTCCACATAATGATCCAAGTAATTTAGTGCAAATGTTTTCTCCAAAGACTATGCCTGTTGAAAATGAGGGGGGGAAAAATAAAGATAATTGGTTAAGCACTTGGGGAGATTTGTAATTTCCCCAGAGGTCTGATAATATAGCTGAGACATTCTGCCACAATCAAAGCCTCAGTGTTGTATCTTTGGACTTTCAAAAACCTGGACTTTGAAATTAGACACTGAGATATAAGGAGTGTGGTTGAGTTAAAAGGAAATTGGGTTGGGAATAAGGAGATTTGGTTTCAGACTTGACTCTGCTGCTCTATTAGCTGTGTGACCTTGGAAAAGTCAATTAATTTTTCAGTGCACTGAGTTTTATTTCAATGGAAACAGTTAATGAACATTTATTTTGTAATTTAAAAATGCAGCTTAGTGCTCAGAATACAGTTTGGCACACTGTTGGTGCTCAATATACCCTTTTCCTGAATCAAAGTGATTTTGGTAAATGTTGTCATTTTATAATATGTAAGGAAGTTTGTTTTATCTTTTATGTATTCTTGAGTTCCTTCCATTTCCCCTTTAATGCTATATTTGCTTAATAATTTATCAGTTTTGCTGGGTGAAATGCAGAACTGACCATGTAAAAATAAAAAGTACCTTTAGAGTGAGCCTGTCGGGTCTAGGAGGCTCACATATGGATCTTTATTCAGACCAAAACCCAGACACGTACAAGATTTGGGTTGGTGTAGAATATTAAGGAAGGAACTGGGAATGGGAGAATCTATACAGAGTTTGTTTGAATGCTAATAAATCATGAAATCACTGCTTCCTGGCTACTGGGATTTGCTGCATAAGAAGCCTGCAGTTCTACAAAGAATGAGGTTCCCTACAGAACTCCTTATTCTGGCTCCAACTGATACACTCTAGGGGGAAAAAGGCTGAGTAGGTGTTGGGGAAAAGAAACAGATTTCAGGAACAGAAGCGATTTCTCGTTCCAGAATCTTACATATGTATAATTGTTATTTTAATATTAATCAAGCCTTGGTGGCAGAACTGTGATAGCTGTGTGAACAGGATTCCTATCCACACAGCTGGTTGTTGAGTTAATTTACTTCTTTGAAGGGTCCCCTTGCAGTCATTTGATATTGTTTTCTGTGTGCAGCTTCCCTACTGTGTCTTGAGCTAAGTCAATCTACCTCTCTGAATTTAATGTACTCTGACATGGGCATGTTCAGAACAGGAGATGCTGCACTCAGACACAGGAAGTAAGATCCACATGAGATAGCACCTTCATTGCTTTCCCCCTGCCTGGAAACTGTGGGAAAACCTCCCCAGAAAGAACTGATGAAGAGCTAAAGCACACAGGCCACCTGGGCTGAATGTAAGGAGAAGCTGTATTCCTCAGAAAAAATTCTTCCTGAGCAAACATCTCTCCCTCTGCCTCCTCCCCACAAATTCTCACTGTAGAGTGAAACTAATTTAACAAGATATCCCCATTTCCTCTGAACAGTGGTGAAAATATTCCTACAGGACGTTATTAAGACAGACCCCAAAGTACTCATCAGGCCTGTGAAAGGAAAAAATCCTGCTGTGGCCTTTCTACCCACAACACTACCGCAATTAAAGAAGAAGCCAATATCAAAGCAGACAGGTAACTTTATAAGCACACCAGGCATCTGCCCATGCCCAAGGCCATATTTTTAGAGGAAAGAGCCATTATTTTTCCAATGGTACAGGAAAGGAGCTGCAGGACATACAGGTTAAATTGAAAAGGCCTTATAAGTACCTTAGGAGGTTAACAGTATCACCTGAAGCCAGGTTCCTATCAGTTATGGATTCAATATTTTGTTGGAATTTGATGAGGTCCAAGGGGATGTTTGCAAAGGAAAAGTGCGATTGGTCCTCTAACTTGGCAATTGTTTGGCATCTCATGCACAGCTCATAAGAAGTTCTTTATTTTCCATGTGGATCTGGCATTCCTAACACACTGTGTTCCATGCCAATCGGATCCCGGATGTTAATCATAGCATTTTCATTTCAGTAATGGGTTGAGTGGAAAGCTGGCTGTGGAAAGATCATGTAGGGGCTTCGTTATTATTAGGAAACACAAAATATCAATCTGATTTTCACTTTTCCCTTCAAAAGTGAAATGTTGGCAAAAGTTTTAGATCCAAACATAAGCCAAGTCTAGCAAATTAGTGTACTGCACTAATTATGGTCTGAAAAGGTAATTATTTCCATGCTTGCTCTTAGGATCTCTCATGACCCTCCCCCGTTCATCAGTCTCCTTTACAATATTACTGATGGGAAATCTTAATCCTCATTTATATTTCATCTGTTAACCCTGAAGAGGGTTTAGGGATTTAAACTCTTGTCCTTCAACTAGGTTAGTTTCTTACAAAGGAAAACAAAAGCAGAGGGAAAGATCACCTACAGTTCCCTCTGATCCTGGGAAGAGTTACGACAAAAATTTTCTCTGTTGCTCAGGGTTCAATTTCACACTTTATACAAGGCTATCTTGGTGCTTTGGGGTTCAATAGATCAATTTATACTGTGTATTTTTCTGTCTTTGTTTGCATTGTTCTTTTATCCAGTTGCAAGACTGTTTTTCTTTTAACAAAATGTCAAATGGTGGCGAATTTGCTCAATTAGCTTTGCAAATGTGTGTTTGACTTCCTATGGTATTTTTCTCCTCCTTTCTTTGTTGTATATTTCTTACATTTCAAAGGGGGACATCAAATAATTCTTCTTTTGAAAGAATTAGCATTTTAATTCTTAGGTGGTAGTCTGCAGTTGTGTTTCTGATTGTGCTTTTAATTAAAGGACAAATACAGATGCATTTTTCCCCATTTGACTCAATTATTTTGGAGGTGAGGAAAATTCTTAAATTTCAGGGGCATTGAAGTAATATTTTGACATAAGATAACTTTATTACATAAGGTAGCTCAATCATCGCTTTGTGCATGGCCTACAATTTGCAAAACAACTCTTTTTCTATTTTGTTTGCATAAGCCTTTATAATTTTAGTTATAGGATCTGAAAATATGAAAAAAGAAAGAAATAGATTAAGTATCACAGGGATTGGAAAGTGTATTTGTTCTCTAATAAGATAAAATCAACAAAGAATTTTTTTAGGTGCTTAGTAGTGATTCCGGGTTCTTATTTAAAAAGAGGGGGAAAGCTGGAATGGCGATAAAATAGTAAAATGTTTGATAAAACACACTCCCCTCATCACTCTTTTTTCTCATTGAGTCCTTTGATATTTGAGTAAGTTTTGCCAGTCACAAACAATAGTTTATTATCCTCATGAATACTTTAGCTTCCCTCTTAGTTCTTATATTTAATGCAGGTAAAAAAACATTCATCTTTGTCCCTTTTTCTATTTTCCCAAGTAGGAGAGAGGTGGGTACATCATATGAAATACAATTGAAGGTCTTCAAAGGGCCACTTGACTGCTGAAGCTAAGCGCCTCTTATCTGTATCAGGATTCAGTTTCTTTGAAGTTAATTCAGAGATTATATTTCACGCCTTTAAAAAAATCTTTAAATAAGAATGTGTATTATACCTTTTCCTAAAATCCTCTGGAACATTAGGTTGAAATGAAGCAGAGTGTTCCACTTGTTCCCATTCCAGTCATGGGGTAGTGGAAGAATTGCAGCTTTTGAGGTTCCTTTTTCTATTAGTTATCAACAGGATAGTGGAACCATCAAAAAACAATGCTTTTGTCTCCTTCTTTTCTTTTTTCTCCCTGTTAGCCTTCAGTTTTGCTCTCTTCAGCTGGAAAATATATATATATATATATTTTCATCACTGCACTGCATGCAAAGTAATAAAATACACCTGATGGGCTTTGCTTTCCGTGTGTAGCTAATCGACTACAATCTCCAGGTGTTATAAATAAAGTGTCTGTGAAGCACTTATAATAAAGGTGTTTTCCCCAGCTTCAGAAGGAAGGTGCTGGTCACAAATAAGAAAGAGACTCACTGCTGAAAGTAAATTTACTCAAGGTTAGTAGCGTGTTTGGCAACTTTGGTTTAGAAGAACATCGATTTTCTTGTATAAAGCACGGTGCTCCCCAAAGTAGGGGGATTGGTGTGCAGAGCAAAAATATTTGATGAGCTAATGCATTGAACATGCTGGTGTGAGCAAGTTTTGTTTGACCTTACCCGGGGCAGGGGGAAAGGCTGGATATGCCCACAGAAATTGGAAGAGTAGAGCCTTGTGTGTTTCTCTCAAGAGAGCCAATAACCTGTTAAGAAATGTGTGTGAAACTGTTGTTATCTGAGTAATAGCTTCGCTGTGTAAGAGCAGACAAGACTGAAATCCAGAGGAGTCGGTTCAAGTTTTGAGGTAACTTCTTCAATTTAGTGGTAGAATCATATATTCTGTGAAATTACCTATTTTTAAAAGTAATTAAAAAACAAAGTTGTCAACATAGGGAAAATAAATACTTTGAATTCTTTATACTTAATTCAGATATGTTCCTATTTTCAACTAAATGCAAGATGGGGGAATGATGAGCCCATAATTTTCCATTGCTTGGGGCCTCTTCAATCTCCTTGTGCAAGATGCTATTAATCTAATGAGGTAGATATAATTGTAAAAGTTTTCCTCTCAAAACAGTTTCCACTTAAGTCCATTGTGTTAAATAAAATTATGGCCTAAGAATGAATAGATATCCACTTTTTTCTTGAAAGATTTAATTAATTAAAGATTATTAACTGTCAAAAGTCACACCCAATAGTATATTAATTTATCAGCTCAAGCCTTTGATGCTGATTTCTTATTTTATCTATAAGAATTATAAGATGTAATATTGTTTTTTAAACTACTTAGCGACTCCCTGGGGCACCTGGGTGGCTCAGTTGATTAAGCATCTGACTCTTGATTTCAGCTCAGGTCACAATTCCAGGGTTGTGGGATTGAGGTCCATATGAGTCTCTGCACTGGGTGTGGAGCCTGTTTGGGATTTCTCTTACTCCATTTCTCTCTGCCCTTCCCCAATTTGCATGCAAGCACTCTCTCAGAATTAATTAATTAATTAATTAATTTTGAAAAAAAAAAACAACTAAGTGACTCCTATAATAAAACATAGTAACCTACTGAAATAGAAAATAGTCTTTTTTTTAATTTAAATTTATGTCCTTTTAAATACTTATGGTAAAGGATTATTGACTTACAAATCTCCTTTTATTTCTTTTTCTTCTTTTTTAATTAACTGCCATATGTAAACTGAGAATTTCTGCCAGCAATTAAAGGGCAATATCGACCATTTGAACAAATACTGATATTGTCAAGTCTTAATGTGCTATATGTTTACTTCAGTTCATATTAGGTCTCATTTAGAAAATTCACTTACTCAGTATGTTAATAATGAAAAGGTAAGCAGACAAGGTAAGCAGACAAATATTTGGAAATTTATTCAAATATATTTATTGAGATCTTAGTATATTCTAGGTTCTCTTCTAGGTACTGAGAATGTATCAGATAGAAAAACAGATAAAGATTACTGTTTTTCCTGAGTATACATTATGGAGATGTGGATATAATGATAAACTAGGATCATGCAATGGAATAAAAAATAATAGATTGGAGATGCCAGAGCACAGGGAGAAGTTGGAGATAAAGTAAGAGTCTAAGGTGAGGGTGGGCCTCATTGAAAAAGTGAGATCAAGGCAAGAACAGGAGGGGTATTGGCAAGGATGTGAAGATGGAAACCTTGTGCACTGTTGGTGGGAATGAAAATTGGTATAATCATTGTGAAAACAATATGGAGGCTCCTCAAATAAACAGAGCTACCATATAATCTGGCAATTCTACTTCTGGGTATTTATCTATAGATAAACAAAAAAAAAATACTAGAAAAGTTACAATAACCAAGATGTGGAAACAGCCTAAGTGACCATTGATGAATGAATAATGGATAAAGAAATTGTGATCTATATATCTAATCTATCTATATAATACAGCCATAAGAAATATCTTATAATCTGCTTTACACGTGGAATCTTTAACAACATCAAACACCTTATAACTAAAAAGAACAGATTGGTAGTTGCCAGAGGCAGGGGAACATAGAAATGGGTGAGCTATCTTTCTGTGTATTTGTTTGTTTAAATACATTGAATAACATAATAATTAAAAAACATATTTTAGGAGGGGGGCACAGAACCCTAAGCAGTTTATGTTGTTGAGGCCCAGAAGCCAGGGGATGAGAAGGGAGGAAGACTGTTCAATGGCAGAAAGGCTTGCGATTAGCCTCTCTGGTCCCTTAGAGTTATTGGGCAGTCATTCTTTCACTCAGAAACAATTGAGGCTTACCATGTTTCAAATGCAGTTAATTTAGTGGTGACCTCCCAGGACAATGTTGACCAGAATGAGAAAGAGGCAGTTACTTCATGGGCTTTAGACCTGGAAAGGAGATTGGAAGTCACTTAGTCTAACTCTTTGAAATGACACAAAGGGGACCTGAAAGGGTTAAGTGATTTGCCCAATACGTTAGTGACAGAATATGGCTCAGGTCTGACTCTCTGCACCTCCATTTGCCACTTTCCCTTCCCACACCAGTCCTTGTCATTATAAGCTCCTGTTGTCACACAGATCATAAATAGTTGAGCATTAGGTCAACTGCACAGAAGCTTTGAGGAAAACATAGGGCAAGTATAGATGTCCTGTGATCTATGAGACCAGGTTTGCTGGAACCCTGGTTTTCATAAACACAATTGAAAGTACTAGAATTTAGAATATGTTGTTTTCCCACTATTAGACTTCCTAACCTGGTTTAGACAGCTAAGAATTCTAAAACTTGATTTTTTTTTTAAATAGTATGTCTAACTATAAAAACAATTTGGGAGTATATAATGACTGGGAAACACAAAAAAAAAAAGGAAAGAAAAAAGTCACCTACAACCTTGTAATGACAGGATAACTCCTAGTTATCCAGATAATATCCTAGATATCCAGAATATCATGGAATATTCTGATTTTCTCTGTGTCTCTCTCTTAGTATAGTTCTGTAAATTGATAGATGGATGAATGGATAGATAAGCTAAAACCTACTGTATAGGGGTGCTGTGAGGATCAGGGATAATGTGTGCAAAACACCTGCCCCACGTTCACTTGGAACACGGTTAGTGGGGGTGTTACAGGACTTGTCATAATACTAGCGCATTCACAATGACAAACAGAAGAGGAGACAAGTATAAGCAACTTAGCCTGGATGATTCTTTGCTCATCTAGGACAAGCAGAGCCTGTTTGTCAATCTAAAGAGGATGGTAAATGAAGGCAGGATAGCTTGGGTGCAGACGTTTTTCATGGCCACCAAAAGCAAACAAGCAAGCAAGCAATACATAGGAATGAGGCAGCAAGCCAAGTAAATAATCTGGGAGAAAAGCATTCTGAGAACGAGCTGGAGTAAAGCCCCTAAAATGTGTGTGCTTGGCATGTCAAAGGAAAACCAAAAGAGGCACGTGTGTCCAAGCAGCATGAACAACATGAGGATGTGCATGTGATTGGGCCAGTGTATAGATACCCTTGGAGACTAATCTGAGAGAAATTAAGTGTTGCTGGTAAGATCAGACTGAAAAGTGAAATGATTTAAGTTTAAAAAGTGATACATGGCAAATAGGTCAGTGAAGGGAGAAATAGTTGGGGGAAGGAGGCTATGGAGTGTCTACACCAGAAAATATGATGATTCAAACAAAGTAGACCTCACAGTGGAGCTGGGTTGGACGTAAGATGTAGCGAGAAAGGCAAGGGAAGGATGACTGAAGCATGGGAAAGGCTGACCTTTCTATCTGCTGAGATAATGATACCTATTTAACATAATAGGTTTTGGTGTAAGATCAGAAGTTCACCTTTGGAATGGATACGTTAGTGTCTGTGGGCAGACCATGTTGAGATTTCAAAGAGAGGTCTGAGCTGGAGCTGTGAATCTTAGAGTTGGCATATTGATGTTTTTAAAATGGAGAAAATGGATGAACTCACCAAGAAAGTGAGTGTAGTTAGACAGTTGCAAAGACAGTCCTGTAGTTAAGAGATAGGAGATCAAGAGAAACAGGAAAAGAATGTAGAGGGAGAGGGTGCAGATGTAAATGTAGGTGTGTGGTGATGGTGTTCTGGGAAGTCCTCTTTACATTGCTGTAAGTTGGTTTGTGAAACATCCAGCAAGGTCACCAGTGGAAAGTGAGGCCAGAGGAGGAGATAATAGCGGTTTAGGAAAGAAAGGTAGAAAATAGTCATAACTAAGAGAGTGTGAATGGGCTGAGAAGTTTTCCCATAATTGCCTTGCAGCAGTAAGGACTGATTTTGAAATTCCTTGATACAAAGTTAAAGTGAAACCAACTAGTGACAATATGAGCTTTTCTTTAGACACTTGCAGCTAGCTTGATGGGTGCAGATGTAGAGTAGGTGGAATGTTGAAGTTTAGCAGGATGTGATCTTATCAAACTTTGTATCAAAGTTGGAGAAGGGCAAGGAACAGAAGTGTGTTTGCACAGGAGAGATGAGGCATGACTGTGGCTTCTTAACTGGGGAGATGGCAAGTGAGGAGATCTAGTGGATGAGGGCTTATGAAAAGTTCATAGAATGAAAGGAGTAGGAACTCCTCCCCCTCCCCCCGCCCCAGGAAGGGAGAACTAAAGAATTTTGACTACAGCTAAGATCAAATTTACATAGAACATATTGAGCCAACATTTTGTGGCTGCTTACATTGTGTGCTGAGTGGTTTCTAGCATATTTTCACTTGATCCTCACAAATTTGTGTGCAGAAGCACTTCGTGCTGTTCCTCATATAAGACTGTGAAGCAGTATAGATTCAAACTTATCCAAAATAGCTATGATATTCAAAAGCTTCAGTTCAATTTCAGTTCTTCATCTTTAAGTTTGTGTTACCCTCAAACCAATTTACATAATCAAGTCTAACAAGTGTCTCTTTACATAAAAATTTGGTGTGCCCCATGATTTCTCCTGACTTTTAATATTAATTTAAATTTGAAAGATTACTGGGGCACCTGGGTGGCTCCATGGGTTAAGCATCCAACTTCGTCTCAAATCACGATCACACAATTCATGAGTTCCAGCCCCACGTCCATCTCTGTGCTGACAGCTCAGAGCCTGGAGCCTGCTTCAGAATCTGTGCCTCTGTCTCTCTCTGCTCCTCTCCAGCTCACATTCTGTCTCTGTCTCTCTCCTTCTCTTTGTATCTCTCTCAAATATAAATAAACATTAAACAATTTTTAAAAATAAACTTGAGAGATTACTATTTATGTTGTTTTATCCTACACAAAGTTTGGTTCTGGGGTTTTTGTTGTTGTCATTGATTTCATACCTGAGGAATTTATGTAGTTGCTGTCGTTGATTTCACACCTGAGGTATTTTTCATACCTTCACACTGGAGGATAAAGTTATTAGGAAATTAATGTTGATATGTTTGTTTAAGAAATACTATTTACACTAAGGCTGATTGTGGATCTTCTATAACATGATGTCATGAACACAGTAATGTCATTCCACTGGAAATTTACAAAACCCATTCAGACAAAGTATTTGGAAATGATCATTTTAAGGCATTTGGAGACAATTCAAAACTTGTGGAACTTTAAATGATAGTTGTGAATTTTTGTTAATCTCATTGGATGTGAAAATACATTTTGGCTTAATTTTTAAATCTGAAGAAATACATACAAAAATATAGATGAAATAATAAGATGCTTGAGATTTGCTTTCATGAACTGCAGCAAGAAGCAAACAAAAAGTAAGGTGTGTGTGTGTGTGTGTGTACGCGCGCGCACGTGTTGGAGGTTGGGGTGGGAGTGGTGAGTATGGATATGTGAAGTAGAAGAGCAGAAAATTAGTAATGGTTGAAATTAGGTGATATATTTATAGGTATTCTAATTATTTTTAGAAATGTTTGATATTTTCATAGTAATAAGGTATAAATTGGTCATGCTGGGGGAGGTCCTAATTTTAAAGATGGCTTGCCATAAGAACTGATACGAGGAGGCTGACTGTGGTCAGAAACTTGTTGAAGTAGAGCTCAATGCTTAGACACCCCCAACTGACCATGAAATGATACTCATTTACTATAAATACAACAATTTTGAAGGCCACAACTTCCTGAATACAGTTTTTTTTGTTTTGTTTTATGCTATTTGAAATATCTGAAGAACATCTCTGAGGGTCCTCAGTCTGTGATTTTTCTGTCACTTTAGTGCTAAGACATTAAAATGTATAAACTTTTTGGGAAGTGGGAGATATGTATCTCAAGATGGATGTCATCATTTGGACTGTGATTGATTCTTTTTTTTTAAGTAACAGTTATCATTTTTAGCACTTCTTCAATTTGATGGTGGATTAATATTGTTTGACCTGATGATAATAGCCATCCATCTAATTTGGTCCTCTGACTAAAAGGCTTTCTCATCTGCCGTTGGTTGGGGTCAATATTTGACCTACATAGTCATATTCAGGTTGTTAAGTTAAACATGATTTTCAATTAATAAATATATATGTATCATTTGATTTCAAAAACCTAGAGGAAAACACACATAAATAAACTTAGGTCAGTGCTCCATTTGTTCACAGTATGAATTCCACAAGCTTAATAGCCAGTCATCAGACTTAAAAGGCTGAGAAAGAAGCTTATTGATTTGGAAATTAAACATCTGCCAATAACTTCAGTGTACTTTATGTAACACAATGATGAAAATATGTTTTGGTCATTTAACTTGAAATTGCCCATCAAGTTCATCCTGTCTCCTGTGTAAATTTTAGCCTACTCAAAAAAAAATCATGCACAAAAAAATAAAATGAGTTATGTAAGACATAGGATACCATTATATGGCTTTACAAATATATTTATTCCTTTTCAGCATGATTTTGAAGGTGAGGGAATATGGCCTGTATAGTATTGCATTTCATAAAGAGAATATGCAATCTATATCAATAAATTGCTAGAACATTAGTGCCTTTTATAAATCATCGCAATATTAAATATTTAATTATTCAATAGTGATGCATTAAAGTTGAGGACATTTCATCTTTGCAGCTAAGGATACTGTGATTAGGGCCAAGGTATACTTCATATAACCAGGAGATGTATAGTCTAAAGTTTAAAGGTCTCTATACAAGGAAATGGCTGATATAAACAGAATTTTGATCCCAGAATTTCACTATTGCTCTTTCATTGTAGGTGATAAAAACTGCTTACAGAGTTTGTGTGAATCCAAGGAAATTCTGATTTACACAGTCTAAAAGGAACTGCTATTCTATAGTCATTGAGAAAATAATTGTTGGGTGCTAGGAGTTACTTTTTTTTCTTTCCCATCTCTCTACTATTTCTGTAATTGGAAGTTATCTATGTATAATTACATCTTTAGTGAAAAGTAATTATAATTCTTATCATTGATTTTTTAAATTAGCTTTTTACTCTAATAAATAGTATTTTTAACATCTCATCTAGCCACTCTGGATATAGCCAAAAGGAAATAAAAGCAAGATTTCAAACTTTAAAGCTGGTTAAGTGGGAAAAAATAAAATTGATAAACATTAAAAAAATTAGAAAGAAATAAAAAGGTCATTAACTGCATTTGGAAAAGCAAGAATTCTGAATCTACTTTTATTAAGAGCAGAACACAAGAAGGAAACAACCCATTGTTTTAGAATTATCTCCTATAGTCATTGTTTCTCATCACTTTTCCCTCCCTTTTTTTCTCACCCATTTCCTCACCCTCTTCCCTCTCACCCATACTGAAAACTTGGTTAATTTTATCTCCGTCTTAAAACTTAATATATGTTGATCAAATTGACTTTAATGCTTATGACCATGTGACTCGGGACAAGCTCAATAATTTCTTAGTATCGTCATTACATTACAACAATATCTTTGTATCACTGTCTAATAATGAGATAATAGTCATTTTTTTAAACATGTGCTTTAGAAATCTGTTGTTCAAATTATTCCTAGTGAAGAATGATTGCTTGAAACTGTTAAAGATCCTTTAAATAAAGGCATATAACCATAATTGCATAGATTTATGCCCCAGGTAGTTGAATTGCATGGGAATTATGGAAGTAGCATGTGCTGCTGATTGACATCCTTCATAAGAGACCCCCACAACTGGCCTTTAATCATGAAGTATAGTAGTATTTAATGGTGGGTAGATATTTAATGACCTCTAAAAGGGAAACTGAGCACCTCAACCTTTTGTACTGGGCCCTAGTCATGACTTACGTGTACAGACCCCCATCTTCTGAGAAAATTGTATATGTGACCTTTATCTTACAATCCAGGATAGAAGTAAATGAATTACATGAATTGAGGATTGACCTACTCATGGCCAAGATTTGGAGTTGTCCTGAAAAGGCATAGTATTTCATTTTCTCTCATAAGAAAACTAAAGTTTTCTAGATTGTTTGTCCTGCTAAAATTAGTATATCATGATGGTTAAAAGTTAAGGCATATCTGGGTATGAAAAAGATTTGCTCCCTAATCATTATATGACCTTGGGCAAAACATTGAGTCTCTTGCAACCTTTGTTCACTCATCTTGAAAATCATTGTAATGATTATATGATAATGATTAGAGCCATTTCATTGAGTTACTTTGAAATGCAACTGAGACTGAGTCTGTGTAGCAGGATTTCTGGCTCATGGAAATGCTGGAAAAATAGGAGTCTTTTTTTTTAAGTTTATTTGTTTATTTTGAGAGAGAGAGAAAGAGAGAGAACACAAACAGGGGAGGGGCAGAGAGACAGGTCAAGGGAGAGAATCCTAAGCAGGCTCTGTACTGTCAGCATGGAGCCTGACATGGGGTTCAAATTCATAAACTGCAAGACCATGACCTGAGCTGAAACCAAGAGTCAGAGATGCTCAACTGACTGAGCCACCCAGGCACCCCAAAATAAGTTTTTTCATGAATATAATTTATTGTCAAATTGGTTTACATACAACACCCAGTGCTCATCCCAACAAGTGCCCTCCTCAATGCCCATCACCCATTTTCCCCTCTCTCCCAACCCCCATCCACCCTTAGTTTGTTCTCAGTATTTAAGAGTCTCTTGTGGCTTGCCTCCCTCCCTGTCTGTTGGTAACTATTTTTCCCCCATCCCTTCCCCATGGTCTTCTGTTAAGTTTCTCAAGATCCATATATGAGTGAAAACATATCATATCTGTCCTTCTCTGACTGACTTATTTCACTCAGCATAATACCTACCAGTTCCACCCACATTGCTGCAAATGGCAGGAGTTCATGCTTTCTCATTGTCAACTAGTATTCCATTGTATATATAAACCATATTTTCTTTATCCTTTTATCAGTTGATTGACATAAGTTCCTAGAATCGCTGTTAATTTCCCTGTCTCTATAGAATCATGGCAATCATCATGCTGAATAATTTCTAGGAATTGTGGCCTTCTCTTGAGTATTTGAAGTACCTGAGAGAGCACCCATGTTTCAGTGAGCAGTTCTTGGAAGCTGCTTGAATTCTCTAGCTGTTGCAGTTTCCTGCACCCCATGTTGTCTTCAAATGTGTTCATAGTCTCTGCCCCTCTTTGCCCAAACCTAGCTATGATCTAGCTGACTCTAATTTGTTCTGATTTAGACACTTTATTTAAGATTGTACATAGAAAGGCAAAATTAACTGGGTATGAGGCATCTTTCCTTTGGCAGGTTTCTCATCAGAGAAAGAGAGAGTAGCATCTTCTATCTTTACCCAAGTCCTGTTCCTGCCTCTTAGAAACTACCTGCAGAGATTTAAGGGTTTCTTAACTGATCACTCTGGAATATTTGGTATGAGAATACATCATAACCTTAGCTCTTCTCAAAAACAATAGATACTATTTGTGTAAATAAAGTGTTTACACTTATCCTATAAGTTTTATAGGATAGAGGCTATAAAACATTTATCTCTCTTTTTTGTGGTCATGATGTTGAATGTGAAGGGAAAATGACCTTTCTAGTTATGCATTTCATAAATACGTATAATATGTAACCTATACCAATAAATTACTAGAAATCATTAGTAAAGATTTCTACCTTACCTTGGATCCCACTATTATTAGTATTAGCAATAGTAATAGTAGTAAAATTTTTTCACAAATTAACATTTTATATTGAGCAGTTTGCTATGTATTGGTAAAAGAAAGCAATTTCTGGAAAAAAAATGGCTTCTTTGAATATACCAGTGGCAGGTAGCACTTGTTCCAGAGGTTAGCTAACACCCCCTACCTCCACCATTCCCTGAATCAAATTCAAACTGAGGAAAATAACTTTGCAATATGGGAGAACTAATGGTTTTGGAGTAACACATTAGTATCAGCTATAGACATTTCAGCAAGAGCAGAAGGCAGCTCTCCAGCAATTCTGGCTTGCCTTACACATAGTGGCCCCTACTCAAAATTAGAAACTCTTCTACCACAGTTGCCTGAATTTTTCTCTTCCGTTCTGTTTTGGATAACTAGACGCCTCTTTTGGAAGAGATAATATTGATGGGATATCTGCCACCATAACTGAGTGTGAAGTAAGGAGAAAAGTAGTCAGATCATCTGCCTCAACAGATGATGACTTGCTCTGGTTTGGAAAGGTAGATTATTTGGATTGCTTTGGGGGAGACAAAATGTGTGGGCAATAGAGCAAACAAGGGCAGCAGTTTCTTGTCTCTCACAAACTATAGGACAGGCCTCTGGGAAAATGGCAGAGCAAGTTAGATTTGTTATGGGGGGACCACCATCAAACCACCTCCCCAGCATTTAACCGTTAGTAGCTTCCTTTACCACATAACCTTCCTCCAACACTACCTCTTTGTCACTTTCTTCACCAATCGAGTGCCTGACTTAATATTTAGTAATAATTAGTACAGGAGCCTTAATGGAGCCCTTTCCAGGAAATAAATAAACTCACTTCTATGGTCTTGGACAATTTTGCATTGGTACCAGCATCCAAGTTGAAAACAATCTATACTTTTGCAATGTCCCCTCACTTTTTTAGTATGATGTAGGTGAACCTCATTCCTATTGCTGGGTCAGATGCAGTAGTGTACCCCTCAATGGACAGGAATATCCAAGATCAGACTTGTCCTAGGCATACAGGCAGAAATGCTGTCATCAGGCCCTCTGGTTTTTCTTCATGTTCTCATTCCATGACTCTTTTTTTTGTTCCTGCCTCAATCTCAGATATATTGGCCAGAAATAGGGCCACTTTAATTTTAGTACCTTGTGAGTCTGTTATTTCAAACAGAAATTTGCATGACAAAAATTACCACAGGGGTTTCTTAAAACTGTAAAGCTTTCAAAACAGAGATGCTGATTCTTTTAAAACAGCAAAGCACACACTAGACCTATCTGATATAATTAAAACAAGTAAAATCTATAGTAACAGGATCTAAGCCAGTCCCCTTGACAAGTCACTAACTTTCATTTAAAGCCTTCTCATTTTAATGTCATTCTGTTAAGAAAGAAAGAAAAGATATATTAGTGAGAAATGTAAAAAAAAAAAACAAAAAAAAACCCACAAGGGCAAAAGCAGTGAAATGATTGAAGATGCATTCTTCAATCTGTAGGGTTTACTGGGATTACTTAGGCTAGACAAAAATCCATGAAGGTCATAATGACATTTTTATCATTTTAGACTGATGTGTGCCATTTTTTATATTGCCTTTGTAATACACATTAAAATTTTAAAGAGTGAGCTGTTACATTAAAAAGCAATGATTTAAAAATTTATCAGCTCCACCCTACTGTAGTTTAACAAGGATTTCTACCTCCATCATTTAAAAATCAACCAAGAACTTATTTTTTTTTAATTGCTGAAGTGGTGTCTTCTACAGGTGACTGGCTAGTACCAATGTATTTTTAGCTTGTAAGACTCTATAATTAGCCATAAATGAAAAAAAAACTTGGTATGTGACATCTGTACACCATAACAAGTAAGCATCCCTCATCTTTCAGAAGCTGTAAAGGTGTTTGCATAGGAAATAATTTGAATAAACCATACAGGCAATGATAGTAAATTGACTGACCTTTATTGGATGCTAATGGTATGTCAGGTGCTTACTCTATGCCCCTGCTAGAAGCAGTGCTTCATAGATCTCATTTAAACTTCATAGCAAGCTCTCTAGTCGGTACCTACTTTCTATTGAGTGTAAATATTGGAAGGAAGAGTGGACAGAAGGCAGGCAAGCAGGCTGATCATGGGGAATCTCAAGGAAGGTGTTAGCCTCCTTCCACAAATTAGGAAAGAAGCTTGCAGAGGTCAAGAAACCTGCCCAAAGTGGCAAAACTGGCAAATGGCAGAGATGGGATTTTTCTGCAAATCTTCTGAGGTTTAATCTGTGTTATTTTCACCAGAAATCCCTGCGCCCCACATTACATGTACTTTAGCACATTCTTAGAAAACAGGCAGCCTTGTGCAGGATTCATCCGTGAAGATACCACTATAGTATGTTAAATCTCAGGCATTAAAACAGTAATATTGACCCATGTGTGGAGAGGACATATATAGATGACATTGGGATTATGAAATATATTAAAATAGGCATCACAGGTAGGGATGGTAAGGAGGCCATTTGTAACTCATCACTAATTGTAACCATATTGACTGCTTGTTATTAAAGTCAGGGGAAAACCACAGAGAATAGCAACCTAAGAGGGAGGAAAATGTATTCATTTCCATTTTTTTTCCCTTTCAGTCTCGATCTGCATCAAAAAATCATTGTAGAGGCACATACAGGAAGAATGCTTGCCCCCTCCTCCCCCCTTTTTTCCCCTTTGGGGAAAAATGTGTAACTAATCTTTTTTCCCCAAAAACCTCAGGAATATAAATAAGTTCCTTTAAGAAGTAAAAGAAATTGTTCCTAGCTGGTGTGCATTATTGAAGGGGGAGAACAGTAGAGGGTCAGAAAAAGCAGAGCTAGGTAGTGGGAGAGAAGAGCACAGGTGGGAGTAACCAGAATGGGGTGGGAGGTCCAGAGGAGTAAAAGGACTTAAGGAGGGGACAGGGATAGGGAAGGGAGGAGAGGAACCACAGTGGGTACCTGGGTGAGTGTAGAGAGGAGATGTCCACCCTGACCCTTTTTCCCTGCTTTCTTGGCCACTGTAAGGCCCTTGTAGTCCTCCGTAGCCACAGAACACTATTACCAGGGCTGGATATCGAGGGGCCCTCGTGCAGGTGGGGCATTGTCATGTCAATTTTTGCAAGCTCTATGAAAATAGCTCACTTAACCTTCAGTCTCACTAAACTTCTTTCACCCTCACTTTGTCCTTACCATATAGCCTCCAGTCTCCACTAGGCATTAGCCATATATTCTGTAATTGTTTATAGACTTGGCTCACTCCACTAATAAATTCTAAGCCTCCTGGAGATCAGGAAAATGTCTGTTTTTTTATTCTTGATCCTTTCAGTTACCATCATCATCACAAAGTTGGTGTTTAGGAGAGATACAGCTCTTCAGTTCAAGTTCAGACTACTTAGCCCACTCTCAAGACCTTACTAGTATCCCTACAACTCATCTCCAGACACCCTATTCCCTTTGCCAGAAGATTAAGTACAGGTTAATCATGAACTTCATAGAGTTCCTTAATAGATGTGCACACTCTTTCTAGGTCCCCTGCCTGCCCACATTCTGTTTCTGTTTGGGATATTCCTATTATTCTCCCCTCCCATCTCTTTACCTTCCTGCATCTGTTCACTCTACAGTACTTCCAACTGGAGTCCCCCATCACCTATATAATATTGTTGTAGTTATCAGTGTAACTATCATGGGTTTGTATTTTTTCTCCCCAACCAAGCTGAGTAGTGCATTGGGCAGGACTGTAATCTTTCTAGTCCCCAAACGCAACATAACCCTTGCACTCCTGGTGAGTATGCTAGAATTGCCTGGTGAATGTTGAATGCAGGAATACTTTTCTCATTCTATTCCTATCTTCCTTAGTAGGAAATACTTCCAGGATCTGAATCTGCCATCCCTAGAGCAAAAGACCATGGAGATCATTTAGAGATATGTGTTCAACTATATTTGTTCATTTTAATTAATAGCCCTGGGATGCCAGCAAGAGGGCTGGTACATCTGGAAAGGAGGGAGAAGTCAAGGGAGGACTCAGTCATCTATTTTTAGTAAAATTGGCATTGCAAGGATGGAATTAAAGTCTGGGTGCCTAGAGGCCAGATGTGCTAAAGATTAGTTACAGTCTCTCTTGGTTTTTGTTAAAAGTTCCAAATGAGACCTGGAATACAGACTGGATCAAACTATTTATTTCATCCTGGAGCTGCAACCTGAAGGATGAACTTCAATATGAAAAACATGAAGGAAATATACCAAAACGCCATTAGCAGCCACTTCTTAGTTATATGCTATTTAATTTTTCCTTTATACATTTCTGTATTTTGAAATTTTTCTAAAATGAATTTGGGGTTTGTTTTTACTTGTTTTATAATTTTAAAAATAGTCTTTCATTTTTGATAACTCAATCTGATACATATATTTGTATACATATGCAAAAATTTATATACTATGAAATGTATTTTTATAAACTATAAAATTTGTATTTATATACTATGAAATTGATTCCTTAAAGACAGATTATGAATTCATATATACCCTGAACTAGTTGGGCTTGGCATTTAATAAAATCTGTGATTCTCTTTCTCTCTATCTCTTCTCTGCTCATGCTGGCTCGCTTTCTCTCTCTCTCATTCTTTCAAAATAAATAAACTTAAAAAATTAAAAATAATTGTTAATGGAACAAATGGTTGGTACATGATGTACTAATGACCTCTAGGCCATTTAATGCCTTTTTTATACTTGGGCTATGAAAAAAATATTACAATTATTCTAAGAAAATCTGTTTTTGTGTGTATGCGTTTGGAAATTAGCTTTATCTTAAAGTATAAAAATTATATTTTCATTAGTTTTTTTAATGAGATAAAGTTTACATAACATAAAATTAACCATTTTAACGTGAACAATTAAATGGTATTTAGTACATTGACAGTATTTTGCAATCACCTTCACATTTATCTATTTCTAAAACATTTTCAACACCCTAAAAGAAACCCCGTACCCATTAAGTAGTTGTCCCCCATTCTTCCTTATCTCTCTGATAACTAAAAATTTACTTTCTGTCTTTATGAATTTACCTATGCTGGATATTAAGGGAATTTTATAATATGTGACCTTTTGTGTCTGGCTTCTTTCACTTAGCATCACATTTTTTAGATTTATCCACATTGTAGCATGAATCAGTACTTTACTCTTTGTGTGGCTGAATAACATCATAATACATGTATATTGCACAATTGATCCATTCACTCACTGATGGGCTTTTGGGTTATTTCTACCTTTGGACTGTTGTGAACAGTGCTGCTATGAGTGTGTGTGTGTGTGTGTGTGTGT
>CM053572.1:91384043-91415157 GCA_028646485.1 Cryptoprocta ferox | reverse complement strand
TTGCTGGCTGTTCCATCTAAGGTTTGGGACTCTGTTGAAGCAAGAAATTCATCATCTTAAGAGTGTTGTCTACCCTCAAACTATACTTAAGTACTTTTGTATTTATTTACATTCTGTATTCATGAATAAGATCATAAGTTGATATATGGTGGGGAACTATTCCTTTCTGTTGACCATGGTATATCCTATGCTCTGTGCTATGCCTAGCACAGAGTTGATGCTTATACTTTCATTAAACATATTATAACTATGTGCTCCTCATAAACACAGGGAGTTGACTGGTCATCATGTAAAAATGCCCATATTTTCTTGAGAGCAAATGATTGAAAAATATTTATAATAATTGAAGAATAGTAGTATTTTCTGAGTTCTATATTTCTATAGAAGAATGCAAGCCTCTTATTTCCTGTCAGTAACAAAATAATCTTCTTTGAAACCCATGGGTTCTGCTGAGTGGCAGTGATGTGCCAAGTAGACAGAGGGGAGGATAAAGAGAAGAATAGAACTGGTTAAAAAAAGAGTGAAAGCTCATTCTCTCTTATCATGGTCTTTGAACAGCCCATGTCTGGCCATTCAAGAATCAGTACTTCATTTCCATTTCTCTATCTGGTAAGCAGGCTCTAGACCTGTTGACATGAAAATCATCCATAGAACTGTGGAAGAAATGTGATTAAATTGTGTTAGAATATCTCAGCCACTTTCTGACTAACAGAAAATATAGTCTGGAGACCATCATGGAATGCCTGTAATGGTAATGGTAATACTATTACAGATGTAAATGGAAAACCATGTTTATGCAATCAAACAGAACTCAGGATTTTTTTGTTGGGGTGGACATTTGAACTAGTTGAAACAGATTTTTTTTTTCTGTTACGTGAATGAAAGCATTACCTGAACTACAGTCAACTGATTATCATTTTACATTATATGACTATTATGATATCAGGGGTTTATTCCACTGTTTTTTTTAAATGATAATTTTCCCATGAAAGAAATAATGTATATTTTTAATTTTTTGTTGTTTAGAGTAAGCTTACTGAATTGTCAAGTAGTTTACTCAATCCATACCAACAAATAATAAAATAAATCTCTTTTTACCAAGTACTTTCAAGTTTATTGTCTCAGTTGATGCTCCCAGAAAAAGCTCTATGATATAGAATGGGAAGATTTAAATTAGAAATATAGGATTTTTAGTTTTAAACTGGTACTATAGCATAGGTATCATAAATGCAGTACATGAAAAAACTGAAGGGATCAAAGGACTTAAGTTCATGTAGATAAGTGTAATATAGAAGATTAAAAACCTAGGTAGAATTCTGATGGAAGAGACTTTACAGAAAAATGTATATATATGTATACACAGATATACATAATGAAGACTTCTGAGAAACAATCATCTTTTTTAAAACCTGAAATTATAAGTATTTAGAAATAAACAGATGCAAGGTATTCTAGAATTTGGGTTAAGTGGTAGCATCTAGATGAATATGGGTGATAAAGTAAATTTTATATTTTTAATAACAAATTAAATATTTCTGTGTTCTTACATATCTTTATAATTTGGTTTTTATTTTCTTGACATTGACAGTTTTAGTTGCATTTAGAAACAGTTGAGCTTTCTCTATATGATTCTACCATGTGCTTTATCATAACCTGACCCAGTGATGTGGTTTGACCTTTAATGAGTCATCATGAAGTATGTGCTTTTAGAGACAGGAACACTTAAGATTTTTAAAAATTTGCTCCAGGTTCCTTAGTTTCAGAAGTGACTTCAGATTGTAGAATCAGAAGAAAATGCTTATGGGAACATAGGTACATTTTATGACTTTCTCAGTCCCTTAAGCCAGTAATGGGATAAATATTTTATTTACCTTCTGTTTATGATTGTTTTTCTGCCATTGCAGTCTAATCTCAATTTTATTAACATTGATTTATTTTTTCAAATATTCTGTTAACTTTTATTAGTTTAATTCTTATTAAGTTGATTTATTTATTTTGAGAGAGAGAGAGAGAGAGAGAGAGAGAAAGCTCAGGCTGGGGAGGGGCAGAGAGGGAGGGAGAGAGAATCCCAAGCAGGCTCCACGCTGTAAGCGCAGAGCCCAACACTGGGCTTGATCTTACAAACTGTGAGATCATGACCTGAGCTGAAATCAAGAGTCAGATGCTTAACTGGCTGAGCTACACAGGCACTCTTGTTAACTTTTCTTTTAAAAATGATTTCAGCTTTAGAAAACTGCAAAATACTATAAAAAATATGTCCTGTTTACCATTTACACAAATTCCCACAATTTTCATATTTTATGTAACCATTATACAATTAACCATTGTACAATTAAATTATCAAAACCAGGAAATGAACATTGACACCATTCTTTTTACTGATATCCAAACATTAGTGTAATTTCACCAGCTGTCCTATTAATCTTGTCTAGTCTAAGATCAAATTCAGGATCCCATGTTACACTTAGTTCTCTTATATAACCTACTCTTCTCCTTCAATTTAGGGTAGTTCCTCGGTCTTTGTCTTTCATGAGCTTTACAATTTTGACCAATATTAATCACTTATTTTGTAGCCTGTCCCTCGATTTGGGATTGACTAATGTTTCTTTATGATTAAAATAGGGTAATGTACTTCTTAGCAAGACTGTCACAGAAGTGATGTTGTATTACCTGATGTTTATATTGGTTAAATCTTTCCTCCAACAGTAAGACCCTGGATTATACTGACCACACATTTTATTTTCTCAACTCCCATAAAGTAATTTCAGAATTACTAAAGTAATTTGATTTTTGCAAACCCATATCCCTGTGTAAAACAAATTTACTAACTGGAACACAGTATTTGTATATAATTGTTCTTGTCTTTGGACTTACTGTACCACTTCAACATATAATTTTTACAGTAACCTAGGTTAGTCCCCTCTCTCCTTATCCAAGTCCCCAAATGTGGTTGATACTTTCCATTTGTAATAAAGTTAGGATCATTTGTTACTCATTATATTCATGTAGGGGTCTCCCTCACATCCTGGTTGATAGTCATTTTTATGTACTGTTTGAGTATGTGAGCTATTATAGTTCTAAACATAAAAACTACATAAAAAAAGTGTTTTTAAGAAAGGTCACTCCCCCTCATCTTTTCTGCCCATTCCCATTCCTTCATTTTTCCTTCATTCCTACCCACCCTCTGTGGTTTTTGGTTCAAATGTCAAGAGGTTTTCAGTTTCTTTTTGTTGGTTTTCTGTTTGTTTGTATTTGCTTTGCCCAATTTAGCAGATGCATATGTCTAATCTCATCAACAAACACAAAAGTTAATAATGGATTTTTTCTTGTGCTTTATTAAAAATTTAAATATCTTATAATTGTTTCATATCAATTGACTAACATATTCCTTGTTTTTATTATTGTACCATGTTCTCTTTTTTAAAATTGTCATATTGTACTTTATTTTGTTGATGTTGTATTGTACTCTATTTCTTTTCCTTTTCTATTTTTATTTTTGAGAGAGAGAGAGAGAGCAAGCAGGGGAGGGGCAGAGAGAGAGGGAAACAGAGGATTTGAAGCAGACACTGTGCTGATAGTGGGGAGCAAGATGTGGGGGTTGAGCTTCCAAACCTTGAGATCATGATGGGAGCCGCCAGTGTCAGATGCTTAACCAACAGACCCACTCTGGCACCCCTACTCTATTTTTTTTTTTTTATTAAGCATTCTCCCATATATGGACTTTAGGGAGATTTTCATATTTGGCAATTATAAATAACACTGCAATGAGAAATATTGTGCATATCATTTTTTTGCATATATAGTTTCTTTTTATTGAGGGTGTATCATCATGATAAATTCCTGGAGGTGGGACTGCTAGATCAAAAGTTAAGAGCTCATGTAAATTTACTTCATATTGTAATGTTCAGCTGCAAAGAGTATTAGCATTTTGATTATTGACCAGCAGTGTATGAGAATGCCTAATTGTCTATAGTCCTCCCCACAGGATGTATTTTCACATTAGGAAAAAAAAAAAAGAAAGAAAATCTTAACATCTTAACATGCCTAAATAGCCAAGAAATAGTGCATCATTGTTCATCTTTCTTGTTATCAGTGGTCTTGAACATTCATTCACAAGTCTAAGGACCATTTTATAACTTTGTTGTCAATTGTGCATTTCTTTGTATCATTTTTCTCTTGGGTTTTTGGTGCCTTTTATCTCAAATTTTAAGAATTCTTTGTATATTGAGGACATTATTAACTTTTTGTATGGGATATATGTGACTAATGTTTTCTTTGATGTTTTTCACTCGTCTTTTGAATTTTTTCATGGTGTTTTGCAATGCAAAAATAATAATTTTTATGTAGGCAGATTGATATTTTTTATTGTCTCTGTATTTTATGGTCATAATTAGAAAAACTTTCCTATACTTAGATTAAAAAGGAATCACTCCTATTTTCTTCTTGTAGTACTTCTAAGGGTTTACTTTACTTTTATTTTACATTTAGATTTCTGATTCACTTACTGAAGTATGAGTCTAGTTTGATTTTTATCAAAGTGACTACCCAGTTGTCCCAACAATAATTATTAAAAAGTTTATCTTTGCCCTAGTAATTTGAGATGCTACCTTTATTGCATGTGAAATTTTTTATGTAGCTGGGTCTGTTTCTGGATTTCACTACATTTCACTAACTCTTTGTTGATGTACCAATGACATACTGTTTTACTTTTAGAGGTTCTACAGTATGTTTTCACAACTGGTAGATTTAGTCTTTCAAGGTAGTTTTTCTTTTTAATTGTTTCTTGATTGTTTCTGCATGTTTATTTCCATAGGAACTTTCATATCAACTTATCTAACTCTATAAAAATACTTTTTGACACGTTTGTTAAGATTGTATATAATTATTCAGGTCTATTGCTTTGTCTTTCAGAAGTATATGAAGTTAAAAAAAAGCTTATTAAGTGTGTGATTATACAATCATGTATCAAATGGAGATGATTTCTTCTTAGCAACTTAATACCTCTATATTATTTCTCAAATATGGAAATATTGGAGATTTCTGCCTTTTTTTCTGATCTTAGTGGAAATGCCCTAGTGTGTCTAAACAAAGCAAAATATTGGCTTTAGGGCTAACAATTAACATTACAATTTGTGACCATCTCAATCAGTTTGTATTTCTTCAGTGTTTTTTAATCAAGAGTAAGTGTTATTTTGTCCATAGCTTTTACAGCATCTATAGGGATAAACATATGATTTTTAAAATATCTTACTAGATTAATATATATTAATATACATTCTGTTAAAAGATGAACTATAGAGCATATTTAAAAATTTGAGAGTTGGAGTAAAAGTTAGTTTGAATCTGGCAGCATCCAATGTAACAGAGAAAAGAGCTCTGCGGAGCTTTCATCTTTCAGGATGAAAGTTGTGTAGGCAGAATGGAGCCAGAACAACAAAGTTATATTAGGTAAAAAAAAAAAAAAAAAAAAAAAAAAAAACTACTAGTTGGTAATTGGATTCACTTCCTTATTTAGGACAAAGGAGTCTATCAGATGGATTACCTAACTATCTCTGATCAGGCGATTCCTGACTAAAGGACTGAGGATTCTATTACTGGGAGGGCTGAAACTATATACTGTTGGTTTGGTGATGCGGGGCTTAATATAAGTGATTTGATTTGGGACCCGTTGCCTTGTTTTTACACCGTATAATACTAATAGATGTCATTATGTTGGACTAATCATGTACTTCTGGAGTAAATTCCACTTAGTCATGATATATTATTTCTTACTGTAGTATTAGAGTTGTTCACGGTTTTGTTTTCTAATTTTGCATTGATATTTTTAAGTAATATTTATAGATTTCTTTTTTGGGGGGAGGGGTATTATCTCTATAAAATTCTGGTGTTGTATTAGCTTTATAAAAAGATATTAGAAAATTTGTCTTCATTTTTAAGCCTTTGGAACAACAATGCTTTGGAACTCTTTAGAACATGGAGTTTTGGTAGAATTCCTCTGAAAAAGCATCTGGACTTGGTGCCTGGTTGGCAATGCAGTTCCTTAATAACACTGTTTGTTCCATGGGAATTGGTCTGTTTAAGCTTTGTCTCTGTAATGGGATCATTGTTTGTAATCAGATTTTACCTAGAAAATTAAGCATTTCATAAAACTTTTTACTTTTGTCCTTTTTCTTAATTTTATTTTTATTTTTGGTTAGTGGTCTGCAAATGAGTCTCAAGATTTTTGAGAATGTTGTCTCTTGAGTATCTTTTCTTCTTTTCATTTCTTAATGTATATAGGCATAATTTCTCCTCATTTTCTTGAATTAGGTTCACTAGTAATCAATTTTATTAATTATATATTGTAATAAAGGGATTTGGACTTATTTAAATTACTACTTATTGTGTTATTATATATTACTTTTCCCCCTATTTTTTCCGTTAATCTTGGCTCTTAATTTCTCTTCTTGAACTGTCTTTGGCTTTTTTATAGATTTTGAGGGTTTTTTTAAATTATTTTTTAAGCCGAATATTTAATTCATTTATTTTACTTTTTATTAAAATTATTTTATTAGAGAGAGAGAGAAAGAGAGAGAGAGAGCAAGCACAGGGGAGGGGCAGAGAGAGAGGGAGAGAGAGCCCCAATTGATGCAGGGCTCGATCTCATGACTGAGATCATGACTTGAGCCAAAATGAAGAGTCAGACACTTAACAAACTAAACCAAACAGTTGCTTCTAATTCATTGATTTTTTATTCCTTAACTTACCATAACAAAACTGTTGAGTACTATGAATTTTCCTCTCCTCACTGCTTTAAATAGAGAACATAGATTCTATTATGTAGCTTTCTTTTCTTAGAAATTTTAGAATTTTGGCTTCTTTTTTTATTGAAGCCTTTCAATAGAGTTTTATTTTGTGTTAACTTTCAATTGAAGAGTTGTTTTTAATGTTTTCTGGTTTTAAATGTTTTATGATGGGGAGAGTTGTCTACATTACTTCTGCCTTGTGAAACTTAGAATGTAATGTGACTCTAGAATATGACCAATTGGGAAAGTACCACTATTGTTAAGGGTGCATTCTCTGTTATAAGGGTATAAATTTGAAACTACATTCATAAGATTTATGAATGTTTTTTAGATTTTTCCTCTTACGTTTGTTATTTAATTTTTTTCTGCTTTGATCTGTTGTGTGCTGAGAGTAGTGTATTAAAAAATCTTATTCTTCTATTATTACTATGTTTCTGCTAAGTCTCCTTGAATCTCCAGTAGTTTTGCTTCATAATGGCTGCTGAATTTCATAAGTATAGTATCTCCCTTGTGAAATGTAGCTTACTTGGTCTAATTCTGTTTTGTCCCATATAATAATCACCTCTTTTTGTTTATTGTTTAACAAACCCTTATCAAATGGCTGTTTTGCTATAAAAGGGTATAATATGGTATGTAACAAATCATGCCTTCAATGAATTTCCAGTCTTCATATATCTCCTCAGGGATAGATAGAGTACTACATAATTATAAAATCATAAAAGATATAAAATGCATCAGTAACAATAACAGCAAAGGCTTCTGTTAGTATAATAAAGTAAAAGAACAAGAAACAAATTTCTTAATAACAATAGACTGATACTATTTTGGAAACTGACAGGAGGGGAATGCTGACTTCCCCATACCTGGCCTACTGTAAAGAGTCTTTGGAAAAAAGATTGCTAGCTGAAAGAAAACTACCAGTAAATTATTAAACCAACTTATAATGGATCTGAACAGAGATGAGTAAATCATGAATTGGAACAGAGAAATAAAAAGTGGTAAAGAGCAGATAAATCTTAAGGAGTGAATCTTACCAGTGAATCTGTAAGTCTGATTGGACTTGCTGAATATATAAAGAAGGACTGTATCCTGAAATAGATGTAGTTATTGAAGGGAGATTTGAAAAGAAAAAATATGGAAGAGTTCATGATATGAACATCTTAAGATATTTGTACACATTTATATTAATATATACATTTTAGTATTTATATTTAATACTTAAATGTAGTTTATATTTAGAATATATAGTTAGATGTGTACTATTCACATGTGTACTAGTTATACATGTAATAAAGATGTATATATATTTACGTATATTATTTATATATATCCATGCATATAAGATCACCACAACATTAATGTTAAATGGTAGAAAACAAAAAACCCAGTTAAAGGACATAAGGCCTTTGTAGTGGTTAAGATTGAGAAACTGTTAGATCAGATGAGAAGCATGCACACTCTAAAATGGACTTAAAGACTTACCAGTTCAAGGGGCAAGGATGAGAGCTGGCCTTTGTCATTCCTAAGGGTATCTGATTCCTCAAACACTTGGTTTTCTGGAGAAACTGGTCACATGATAGCCCCCCCCACCTTAGTTTATACAAGTAACTACTACTTAACCTCCCCAGAAAATCTCTGCTTGTTGATTGCAAGGATGAGTGGACTGTAAGTAAACTATCCACAAATGCTAACCCCCTTGCTGTACATGTTTTGGGGTTTGTTGGATACTTTTGGAAAAGCAACTATATAAATGGGTTCCTGAAACATACTTACTTTCTTCTTAAACATGATAGATAATGTTAGGGAATAGATAAACTGAACATGCTATGGATTGGAACTATAAAATTCACTGATGTATCAATGAATACATATATTTTAACGTCTTCCAGACTTCAAATTTAAGAGAAAAAAGTGCTCTATCTTTATTAAATGCAGTGGGAATACTATTGATCTGGCAGTCATTTAAAATCATTTTTAAATGTTCTGAAGTAAACAAAGATTATACAGAAGTGCATATTTTTTTCATTTAAAAATGTAGTCATATTATAAATAGAGGGTTAAATGTTAGGGTTTTGAGGTGAATCTAAAAGACTTCAGAAGTATTTATTGTTAAATATTTATGAGCCCACTGGTGAGGACAAATCATTTTCCTAATCTATTTCCCTAATAGAAGTTATTTATAAGTACATCATTAATTATTTACATTTTCCTGGCATTATGTTTGCATTAATAATTTAAAAATATATAATTATCTATTAAATCATCTAAATATGATTTAACTTCATTTATCTTTTGTAACACAAATAGCAAGTTGATCATTAACTAGAGTCATATAAAACAAGGTATTCCGCTATAACAAGCTTGAGTATATAGAGAAAGTAGTGACAAGAGCTTGCATATCTATCTTTCACTGAATATTTGTGTGGTATAATTAATTTTTTTTAAAGTTTCTGGAGTTTCAGACCTGTAAGCCTTTGTCCACTAGTTACTATATACCCTAAGGTCTCACACGTAGAAAGAAAATTTCTTTCTACAAGTTACCAATTAACTCAATGCCCTCAGAACCAAATGCCTTTCTATATACAGCAAGTAAAGACTGATTTGTGTTCTGGGAATCACTAAACATTCTCACTGAAAACCTCAAGAAGATTTACTGCTGAACGAAATGTATATCATGGTTGCCTTTTCCTCCCTATTACGGTATCCAAGATGGGAGCATCCCATCATGAGTACTTCTAGAGTTTCATGGTCAATATTACTGTCCAGGTATCTTGATCTACAAGATTTTTTTTTTTTTTTTGGAAAGCCTGTTAGAAAGATGTCTAAAGGCTCTTTAGAAAGATTCAGTGTTTTGGATACTGAGAAGAAAGGCCAAGCTACCAGCTCATTCATTTTAAATAGTAAAAAACACTTTGTATATTATGTGGTAATGAGCCAAAGTAAGAATAAAAATAATGTGAATTAGAAGCGCAGTCATCAACTAAAAATTCTTTGAGCTGTAATCTCCAATTATCACAGTCTTTACTTAGAGACTATTATAGGCTTAAATAAGTCCTCTCAAAATTAGTATGTTGATGTCCCAAACCCCAGTACCTCAGAATATGACTGTATTAGAGACAAAGTCTTCTTTTTTAAAAATATTTGTTTATTTTTGAGAGCAAGATAGACCCTACGTGAGTGGGGGAAGGGCAGAGAGAGAGGGAGACAGAATCCAAAGAAGGCTCCAGGCTCTGAGCTGACAGCACAGAGCCAGATGTGGGGCTCCAACCCATGAGCCGCGAGGTCATGACATGAGCTGAAGGTACTTGACTGAGCCACCCAGGTACCCCAGAGACAAGGTTTTTAGAGAGGTAATTAAGTTAAAACGAGATTAGGATGGTGTGCCCTAATCCAGTGTGATGGGTGTCCTTACAAAAGGAAATTAAGACATCACACATACACACACACACACACACACACACACACACACACACACGACACATGGAGAAGATGGCCATCTACAAGCCGAGGGAAAAGGCTTCAAAAGAAGCTAACCCTGCTGAATACCTTAATTTTGGACTTGTATCCCCCAAATTATGAGAAAATATTTTTCTCGTTTAAACTCCCTAGTCTATTGTTTAGGCTACTTAGTCTTTGTTAGGGCCGCCCTAACAAACCAATAAACAAAACATCCTTTTGAGGTCCTCAACACAAATCCCAGTTTGTATTTTGGGTATACAGTTCCAATTGTTTGGATCTAGGGCCCTCTAATGAGACAATTGAAGCAAGAATTAGAAGACAGTTATATAAACAAGACAGCTTCTTTATAGAGTAGTAGCTGTGGAAATCGGGTTCAGATTTTAATTGCTTACCACTTTGGCTTTGGATAACAATACTATTTTTAATATTTAGTTTACGGAAGACAGTTTATGCAAATAACCTCCTTGAATACTTTATTAACAGAGTCTTTCTCCAACCTTTCCTGACAGCCCAGATACCACTGGATATTGAAGTTAATCTGAAGGTTAAACCTCTCTGTAGATTACTAAAGGGAAGCATTAACATGGCCCCAAACTAGGATTCCTGGTGGGGAAAAGACAAGTAAAAAGCTCTTATTTTCGGATCATTGGCCTGGTGTAAGAGATCTATATATCATTTTTATATTTATATCCATATAAGTTGCATAAGTAAACGTATGGACTACCTCAAAGTACTGTAGCCCCAAGTTTTGTCAGTTTCATGATTTGTTGTGGATAATCTTGACCCCACTGACTTAGAATTTTTAAACCTGTAATTAAATATACTAAGAATGCAGAGCTGTGTACTGAATTCCAGCTTTCCAGTTTCAGGTTACAAATGTTGAAAAAACATTAACTACTTCCATAGCAAGATGACCCTAGGGGACACTTTAGGACAATGGGAGCTACTGTGCATGAGAAACAGGGCTGATGGCAACATGTGTATCTTTTTAATTTGAGGATTATGTTGGAAATGAAACATAATCTCCAAGGTGAACAAGTGCTTTTCCTAGAGTACTTAACCCTAACTGTGAAACTAGCATAAATTACCTGACTGTTATTAACTGGTGTTAAGCTTCCCTGCACTTTTAACACTTACTATATTGGAAACTATGTTTTTTTTTTTAAATATTCCATTTGTTCATGGGTGATTAAAATGTCCCTTTACATTTAACATTTAAAATCATGTGCATTGAGTATCTACCAACATATATATATAGTCATTAAAAATGTGGGTGAAAAGTCATCTTAGTAGTAATTAGGACCCAATCCAATATTCATAAAAGAAAGTTGCCTAAATTTCAGCAATGAGTTAGAGACTACATGAGTGTGTTCCAAACCACCACAACAAAAATATTTCATGACAATTTTTTAAACTGGATGACAATACAGAGAATGCAGCAGCAGTGGATGTACTCACAGAGCACCATGGTTTTTGGGAAATCTTTTTGTTGTATCAGCATAAACTTTTTCCTCTGAACTTTAATCCAATGTTCAGATAATTCATGATGGACTTCTATTTGATTTGATTGGGGAAAAATTCTTCATTATAAGGTAACTGAGCCAAATGTCTTGAAAGAATGAAACTTTTCAGCACTATGAGAAATTAGTTGTAGTTACAAATCTTCGGAACAAAGTGTTGTGAAGGTCAGATTATTTCTAAATCTCTGAAAATGTCAGTGCTTAGATAATATGACAAATATAATAAAGTAGGCCTTCTTTCTGAATATATGCATCATAAAATATAAGTTTAAAAGTTTGAAATTGCTATGAACATTTTCAAATCTCACTGAGTTTTTTCTAGACAGAAAAATGTCAGCTAATACTTTGGTGAGTGTGCCATTAATTTATAATATATATAAACAATAGAATATTTTCAATGTAAATCAGTTCTAACTTACCAGTGTCCTCTAGTACGAGGAGGTAAGAAACAATGCCATGAGCATGTGATCAAATAACATCATTTCTAACACTAATTTTTAAATATGTTTCCTAAATAATTTCCAGAATTGTTAAGTCATTTGAAGGGACAGTGGATGGGATTTGACGGTAGTTAGGCAGCCTTTTAATGTTACTATGAAGAGAAACAGCATCCCCGTGGTTCCACAATTTCTCACCTACTCCTCTTGTCCAATTAAAAGAATTTGGAGAAGATCACAGATAAAAAGAAACAATAAACTGGTAAGAAAGCTGCCTTCAAAGAAGGGAACTGAGTGGTTGAAGAGCATGGATATAAAGGAGATTTGATTTTTACTGGAAACAACTTGTATCTTTTCAATTTTGCTCCATGTGATGTAATACCTGCTTTTTTTAAATTAGTAATAGGAAAGAAAAAAAAGCCAGAAATCAATATTTAAATATGACCATCTCAATTGTAAATCTTGGCAACTAATTAATAGTTTTAAGTATATAAGTATCACAATCCCAGATTTCAAGATACAGTACAAAAGGTGTAGTAATTAAAATATTATGATACTGGCACAAAAATAAACATAAAAATCAACAGAACAGAACCAAGAGCCCAGAAATAAACCATGATTATATGGTCAGTTAATCTTTGACAAAGGAGGTAAGAATGTACAGCGGGAGGAAAAAGTCTCTTCAACAAATGGTGATGGGAAAAGTGGATAGTTACATGTAAAATAATGAAACTGACCACTTTCTCAAAGCATACACAAAAAAAACCCTCAAAATTGATTAAGGACTTAAAAGAGAGAGAGGCTTGAAACCATAAAAATTCTAGAAGAGAACAGAGGCAGTAATCTCTCTGACATTGGCCGTAACAACATTTTTCTATTTATGTATCCTGAAATAAGGGAAACAAAAGCAAAAATAAACTGTTGGGACTACATCAAAATAAAAAAAAACAACAACAAAAACTTCTGCACAACAAAGGAAACCATCAACAAAACTTAAAGATAACCTACAGAATAGGAGAAAATACTTGTAAATGATATTTCTGATAAAGGGTTAGTATCCAAAATATATAAAGTACTTATATATACTTTATAAACCAAAAATCATATAATCCAGTTAAAAAATGGACAGAAGACATGGACAGTCATTTCTCTAAATAAGATATACAGATACATGAACAGATGCTCAAAATCACTCATCATCAGGGTAATGCAAATCAGAACCTCGTGAGGTACCACTTCATACTTGTCAGAATGGCTAAAATCAGAAACACAAAGAAGAGTTAGTGAGAATGTGGAGAAAAAGGAATTCTCATACATAGTTGGTGGGAATGGAAACTGGTGCAATTACTGTGGAAAATAGTATAGAGATTCCTCAAAAAAAAATAGAATTCCTTTATCATCCAGTAATTCTACTACTGGAACTTTACCCAAAGAATTCAAAAACATTAGTTTGAAAAGATAGATGTACCCCTATGTTTATTGCAGCATTATTTACAATAGGCAAATTATGGATGCAGCCCAAGTATGCATCAATAGATGAATAAAGAAAATGTGGTATGTGTATACACACACAGACACACACACAATGGAATATTACTCAGCCATAAAAAAGAATGAGATCTTGCCATTTGCCACAAGATGGCTGGATCTAGAGGGTATAATGTTAAGTGAAATAAGTCAATCAAGTAAGACAAATACTATATGATTACACTCATATGTGGAATTTAAGAAACAAAACAAAGACAAAAGAGACAAATCAAGGAACAGACTCTTAACTATAAGGAATAAAATTGATGGTTACCAGAGGAGAGGTGGGTGGAGTGAATAGGTGAAATAGGTGAAGGGGATTTAGATTATACTTAAGATGATCACTGAAAAATATATAGAATTGTTGAATCACTATATTGTACATCTGAAACTAAAAATAGTACTGTGTGTTAACTATGCAGGAATTAAAATTTAAAAAATAATGAAACCCCCTTCTAAAAGGGTAGAAAATTAAAAATGCTTTAAAGATACGTATTGCTTTTCTATATCAAAGCAAGAACCAACACTGTTTCAGCTAATAAAATACCCATTAGTTAAATCTGGTCTATGGACTGCAAGTTGAAAAACTCTGATTTAGACTAATATGGTACCCTTCCCATGAGGAAGGAATCAAAGATCCTTCAAAGTATTGATTCCTTGCTGTACTTTGCACCTGCCTGTGTGAGGCATGTGTGTTGGGGGTGAGAGATTGGGAGTGTTGCCTTCTAAACTGTATAAGATCAAGGTGATTATAATCAGAATTTCAATATCAATACTTCCATCCACAAGTTGGTAAGCGAGGACAGATACAAGGAGTACAAATAGCAAAAATCTAGTAGTTGAGATATATGTGTATACGTATACATACCTGTGTGTGTATGGAACTGAACAGAAGACTGTGTAGTGTGTGTGTGTGTGTGTGTGTGCGCGCGCATGTAACTGACTAGAGGATTGTGTAGTATACAAACTTGTATCAAGAAATCACTGGAGTTGAGAAAGTAGACTTCAATGTCAATACTGGGTATTACTCAATCACCACTATTCTAATTACTAGTTATATTGAAGTCGTGCTATTAGTCTGATTTAATTTTTATGACAGCTTGAGAATAGACACTATTTTATCCCATTTTAGGGTCGAGGAAAATTAGATTTAGCAAGATTGGGTAATTTAGTAATACAATTTCCAGAACACAAATTACAGTCTGTGTTCCTAGCCATTTCACTATATTTTTCTTATAAGCCCATGGGAGCAGTATATTTCCGTTGGTCATCAGAGAATTTTTCAAAATTTTATTTCAGTATTCATGTCGGAACGTACTCTTGAGTTCTCCACTATCCCTAGTCCTCACTTTTCTGTTACATCTGCTTGGTTCTTACATTGGTGCTACCTGACCTTAGACTGTTGTTGTTGTCTTTCTAATCTGCCCTAAAAATGTGGCAGATGATTATAGAATATTATATAGGAAAAGCATCTAGTCTGTACATGGTATATGAGAAGATAATAGCTTTTCTCCCTCTATTCTTGAAAGCATGATACTTCTAAACCATGTTACTATTTGCATGAAACTGGGGAATATACTTGAACTCGTACATCTGTTTTCTAGTAAAATGGAGAGTTGGAAAGGGGAAATCCTCTTAGTTTTAAAACAAGTTATTCTGTTACCCACTAATATGGTGAAACACATCTAGCTTGTTCCTATAATTTGTGCTTGAATTTAAAGTTTACATAGGTTTTATGCTATGATATTTCCAACTTGATTATTTTTTAATGTTTTTAATGTTTATTTATTTTTGAGAAAGAGAGACAGAGTGTGACTAGAGGAGGGGCAGAGAGAGAGGGAGACACAGAATCTGAAGCAGGTTCCAGGCTCTGAGCAATCAGCATAAAGCCTGTTGCGGGGCTTGAACTCATAGACTGAGAGGTCATGACCTGAACTGAAGTCAGACAGTTAACTGACTGAGCCACCCAGGTACCCTTCCAACTTGATTTTTTAATGCTAAATTGCTATGTTTATGAAATGAAATGAAATGAAGTTTACATTTATATATTGTGTATAGGCAAACATCATAGGTGTTTGTAGATGCCCTTCTGACTGTACAATCAACAATGGGCACCCACATTTCAGACTTGAGGTGTGCAATCTTAGATATCCTTGTGATTTGGAATTAGCTTGGAGACTTAGGGAAAACAGGGTGGTTTCTTGAGTTTTCAATTGCTTTGAAACCAGAGCAGATAAGCAGAAGAAATTAGATTTTTAGACAGAAGGGGTAAAGCAGGCATATTAGTTTTTTTTTTTTTAACTGTATCACTGTGTAATAAATTACCACAGACTTGAGACTTAAAAGAACATCCACATATTACGTCACAGCTCTATAGATCAGAAGTCTGGATGTAGGCCAACTGGGTTTTATTCAGGGTTTTTTAAGGCTACAATGATGGTGCTGATTGAATTTGTATTTTCATCTGAGGCTTAAAGTTTCCTTGCAGTCTTACTGTTGGGCAGAATTCATTTCCTTTCAGTTGCATCACTTAGGACCCCATTTATTTGCTGGCTGTTCTGAACTTCTAGAGGCAGCCTGCTACCTGTTCTGTGTCATGTGAGACTCCCCAGAACATGTCATTTTGCTTGTTTTAGGGCCAGCAGGAGAGTACTGGTTGCAGCTTAAGAACTCTGACTTTTCTCCCTCTTCTCTCCCCTCTAGATATCTTTTAAAAGTCCTGTGATTAGATGAGGCCCACCTATACTCAAAGGAAGGGGATTATACAAGATATCCCCACCAAGCAGCAAGAATTTTGGTGTCCATAGTAGAATTCTGCCTTTATATATTGGTAGAATTAAGTAGAATCTTGATATAGGATCCCCAACAATGTTGTTCGTGTTTTACTCATTACTTTTACCAAGTAATGGTAAAGTGGAATACTGTATTTTGGTTTAATTGCTTCATGAGACATTCACACTGATTTGAAAATACTGTTCTGTGATTTGTGCTTTTTTTTTAATACAAAATAACTTTTTTAAAAAGAATATATTATAAAATAAAAACTGTTGCCATGTGCAGGGTGTCCTGAATACAGTTTTTCTTTTCATTTTTAATCAATGTTTAAATTAGATTAGACTTGACACAAGAGAATTTCAGTCCAAGGCAGTATACATTCCACATAGGCTAAAAGTTAAGTATTTCATCTAACAAGTTAGTTATATTTTGCATGACACTTTGAATAAGCACTATTGATTCTTGATTACATTAATATCAATATTTATGCTGCCATAAACAATGTTTATAGTACTCTAATTGATAAGACCATTAGTACTACCTACTTGTAGGACTTACAATTATATTGCTATAAATGTAATTTATAGTTATAGTGTTAGTATCCAACTTTTATCTTAATGGTTGAATCCATAAAACAATGTTTTTTTTTACATCAAAACTGTTGACCTATATAATTTTAAAAAAGAATTTGTTTAATTGGCAAAGATAGTAACTGCATTTTTTTCCCTTTTTAGACTTTATCAGCTCACTTGTGTTTGTTAGCTATTCTTTCCATTATTTGCAAGATTATCCTAGCATTAGTTTGCATAAAAACAAAAAAATAACTGATGAGATCCTAGTAATTCTATGATGAGTTTTTTTTTCTAATTTTTTGGCCTGGCATATATTTAACAGATATTTAATAAATTATGTTTTAGGATTTCTCCTTGGCTTATTTATAATGTAATGAGATAGTATGCCATCTTTTGATTTGATATTCAATTTCTCTTTTGGTTTGTTTTGTTTTTAGAGTACTGAATGCTATTTTCAGAGAATAATGTATCAGCAAGGAAAGAAGGATAAGTATTTTTTTTACAATTTTGTTTCTCAGTTTATAGGAGTGACCCTATCCTGAAATCAAATTGATAATAAGATTTTGATAAAATAAACATCTGAAAAAGGTGAATTAAACGTCAGATCCTTCTCTATTTTAAATGATACCATGTAGCCATACTATTTTTTTATGGGAAACTGTTGGCTTCCTCCCATTTCAC
The DNA here is from genome assembly GCA_028646485.1 of Cryptoprocta ferox. Taxonomy (NCBI): domain Eukaryota; kingdom Metazoa; phylum Chordata; class Mammalia; order Carnivora; family Eupleridae; genus Cryptoprocta; species Cryptoprocta ferox. The sequence continues at coordinate 91,397,401 of CM053572.1, read as the reverse complement.
CCCACCCCATTCCATAAAGGACTGACAAAAATAAATAAATGAGTAAATAAATAAATAATAAATAATTGCCATGAATTGTTTCTAAGAACTATCTAAAATATTTTATTCTTTTTTATTTTATTTTATTTTAAATATTTGTTTATTTATTTTTAGAGAGTGAGTGGGGGAGGGAGAGAGAGAAAGGGAAAGAGAATCCCATGCAGGTTCCAGATGGACAGCATGGAGTCCAGTGTGGGGCTAGATAACACTAACTGAGATCATGACATGAGCTGAAATCAAGCCCACTTAATGGGCTGAGCCACCCAGATGCCCCTGTTTGGAATATTTTATGTTGCAACATATTTAAGTAATTGTAGGAAGCAAAAATGGATATAAAAAAAATAAAAATTATGCTTTTCCCCTTTCTCTTCTGAATAGATATCCACCATTACTATAACTTTTTATATGTGTAAATGTTGGTATCTATTGTCTCAGTATTTCAGTGGATTACTTAGTATTCATCACTTTGAACATATGATTTTTGCTAATTCAGAGTGTAGATTTTCTGATTTCAAAATAAATTTATGTGCATAAAATTATGTACAATTTAAACAGAAGGTTTGAATCTTTTTATTCATTTTGTTTTTTTTTAATTTGATAATAAATATCAGGGCCCCGGGCTGGCTCAGTTGGTAGAGCATGCAATTCTTGATTTTGGGGTCATGGGTTTGAGCCCCACATGGGGCACAGAGCTTACTTTAAAAACAAACAAAAAAAAAAGATAATATCATCAACATGGGACTAGATTGAAGATTTTTTTAAAAAATTTTTAAACAATTCCAGGTCCAGAACAAAACGCAGAAGTAGGTTAGTCAGTAAAAAACTGTAACCAATAAAACTAGTATAAAGATCACATTTAGCTTTGGTTTTGTTTTAAAATTCTAATTTGTTGAAATTTAGGGGGAAATAGCAAAGGAAGAAAGGGGAATAAAAGTGTTGAGAATCAAGTCTGATTTCACCATAAAGGTTACTAGTAATCAGTATGAATGAAATGCACGTGCTATGAAAATATATGATCTTTGTCAAGTCTGAGTTTTCAGGAATTATGGCATGGTGCAAGAAGGAATTCAGTTAAAGATAAGTTAAGTGAATGTTAATTTTGAGTAATGCTCCCCAAAACACTTGCTGACAAGATTGAGGGACACATTAAGTAAAAAGTTAAACTAAATAAATCTTTCCAAGGGATATCAAAGAAGTAAGTACCATTAAGTGTCTAGAACTGTCCGTTACCCCAAATTTATGTAGTGAGAGTTCATTAATCTCAAACAAGGGGATTCATACTCTACTTAATAAGATATCATATGGAGCTCCTTTCCATTTACAGTATGTTCCTAAAGGTGAAAACAGCAGGAAAATGAAATTACTTCATTTACTGGAATTACAGCTGCTTTTGTATAAAACTTTAATCATTTTATATATGACAACCTTGTGCTTAATGTTTTTAGAATATTCTTCATAAAACATTATTTAGCAAAAGTATACTCTCCCACTGAGCACATCCCTGCTTTCAATGGCTGTGCTAATCTAGTTTGAATATATGCGGCGTTTAATCTTAATTGTGATGCTGAAGTCTATACAACGTTAATTATTCATTTCACATGCTCCCTCCACTTTACTGTAGCTCCTAATTTGCTTAACAAAATGTAGCTTTTAATTAGAACTGTGGAACTGTTGGGGCAAGGTGGTGCTTTGAGTGTGTGTGTGTATGTCTGTGTGTCTGCGTGTCCACGTGTTCACTTTCTATTGGTTTGGAAATACATGAAGAGAGGGTAGTGTTGGAATCAGAGAAGTCAAAGTTTTTAATTCAAAAGATAAAATCCCCTAGTAGTTAGGCTTTCCTTCTGTAACTGTTTCTCAGTTTCTTTTTTTTTTTTAATTTCTTTTATCATTTTATTTTATTTTTTGAGAGACAGAGACAGAACAAGAGCAGGGGAGGGGCAGAGAGAGGGGAGACACAAAATCCTATGCAGACTCCAGCTCTCTGAGCTGTCAACACAGAGCCAAACCCGGGACTAGAACCCACAAACACGAGATCATGACCTGAGCTGAAGTTGGATGCTCCAACTGACTGAGCCACCCAGGTCCCCCAACTATTTCTCAGTTTCTCATAGTTGAAAGGCAAAGGGGAAAGACGTGCCAGGTTATGATTTTAATAATAAATGATAGTTTGATTGTAATTAGTGTCAATATATCTCTTTAAATATAAGCTGAGGAACACAAACACACATACATATACATCCAAACAAAATTAAACAGGTCACTTTGACCTGCATACACTGAACACCTAATTGAAATAGTTTATTCAGTTCATGTAAGTGTGTTTTATTAAACTCTTTTTAAAAATTTTCTAAGTGTTTTATTATTTTTGAGAGAGAAGGAGAGAGAGTGTGAGCAGGGGAGGGGCAGAGAGAGGGAGACACATAATCTCAATCAGTCTCCAGGCTCTGAGCTGTCAGCACAGAGCCCAACGGGGGCTGGAACCCATGAACCATGAAATCATGACATGACCTGACATTGGACACTCACCCAACTGAGCCACCGAAGTGCCCCAAACTCTTGAGCCACAATAGAAAATTACATGATAGAAAATACTGTTTTTAATGAAACTTGGAAAAGTGACTTATATTTTTTTAAGGTTTTAACGCTTGGTATTTTCTATCTCCCTAATTTTCTGTTATTTGTAGATTTTAATATAACTTAGGTAACAATTTTAATACACTTTTTAAATAATAAATTTGAAAAATTTAAACTTTAAAATTCAAAATGCTTCAAAATAAAATTTTATATCCCTCTTTTAAAAGGAAACTTTTATTGGGGTGCCTCCGTGGCTCAGTCAGTTAAGCATCTGACTTTGGGTCAGGTCATGATCTCACAGTTGATGATTTGAGCCCCGTGTTGAGCTCTGTGCTGACAGCTTGGGGCCTGGAGCCTTCATTGGATTCTGTGTCTCCCTCTCTCTCTGCCCCTTCCCCCCTCATGCTCTGTCTCTCTCTCCTTCTCAAAAATATACACTAATGGGGTACCTGGGTGGCTCAGCCGGTTAAGCGTCCAACTTCAGCTCAGATCATGATCTCATAGTGCGTGGGTTTGAGCCCCGCGTCAGGCTCTGTGCTGACAGCTAAGAGCCTGGAGCCTGCTTTGGATTCTGTGTCTCCCTCTCTCTCTTCCCCTCCCTTGCTCACTCTCTGTCTCTCTCTCTCAATTTAATAAAGAAATTTAAAAAAATTAAATATATATATATATATACACTAACAAAAGAAATTACTATTGTGAAATGTAAGTAATGGGAACTATAAAACATGTTTCATGTATCATCCATCAACATATAACCAGAGGACCCATTCTATACCATTTTAAAGAATTTTAGAACTCTAGGTATGAAACCAAGTATCTCTAAGTTATGCTTTCGTTAAGCTGTTTACAAAGGCAAGCAATCTTCAACATTTTGTATACATTTATTATAAATTTTGAGAAAGAGCATTTAAAAACTGAAACAAAAAACCTCCATAAAATCATAAAGATCTCTATTACTAATTTTGTATACTAAAGTTCTGGATATAAAAATGAGTTTACAGGTGTGACTATGTGGTCGTAGAATAAGTTATCAACCGGTTAATTGTATATAGGAAAGTATTGTTTTCCAAATATATAATACATATGATATTATATATAATATATAATATATATGATATACATATTTCTTCACACACACATCTTGATTGACTTATGGATGCATAAAGATCTATAATATTCTAGTTATTGTTATTATCTTCTTTCATAAAGAATTCAAATAGGTTTGGCAAATGAACTAACAAAAGCAATTAGTTTTGCCCTCAAAAGAATTAACATCTGTATTTCTCTAATTTTGGGGTTATACCAACTCCTGTAGTGGTCCTCAACTTCTTATAAGGTATTATTTTATTCATTTATTAAAACTTTTTAAAACAAGTATAATGATTTAATATCCCTTATTCCATTTATAATATATATAATGTTAATAATAGCTACAATTTACGGAGCTCATTTAATTTTTAAAACTACCCGTAAGGGAGCTTCTGTGATTATTCCCACATTACAGATGGAGAAGCAGGAAGCTCGAGAGAGATTAGTGACTTATACAAGAAGACCTGAGATTTCAACCCAGATCGCCCTCAAACCCTGGGCTCTCTACAGCTCTCCTCTTCTGCCCTTATTCATTTATAAGGCTAATTTCTATGTCTCACCAACATTCTCTCAATGTGGTCAAACCCCATTTTCAACTGTAGTACTCTTGGATCTCATTTCCCTCCCCATGCCTAATCTCCTTGGACCTATATACATTTATTCATAGATCAAATCTTCCTTTTGTATCAAAAGAATAACTGCATTAAATAAATGACAAAGTATGGTTACGAATATTGATGCAGTTTGGTAAAAATTTCAACAAGAGAAAAAATTCATTTGAGAGGAGAGAGTAAATGTTATATCCTACTATAAGGATAGTAAATAAATTTACATTTTAAGATTTTGTTGTCTGACCAACAGCAGACAGACTTGCTTTCTCTGGCATTTTGTTCTGAACTAAATCAAATAAGACATGAGTAACTGTATGCTATATGCAGCTAAGCTTTTGGTGTTTAAATCTCATCTCTGCGGCTTACCAGCTGAGTAATTTCAGGAAGTTTACACAACTTGTTTTGTGCCTTAATTTCTTCATCTATAAATTGGTATAATAGTTCCTACCTTATAGAATTGCTGGGGGATGAAATATTTTAATATATGTAAAGCACTATAAACAGTAACTGGAACATTGTGCTTTCTGCTTAAGTGTTTGCTTTTATTTATTTTTTTATTAAAAAGGTACCCCTTAAAGTTATGAAAAATACTATTATTACAAAATATGCTATGCTTTACATACTACCTGGAAAGAATAGTCCTCATGTAATAGCTATTCTCTGTCTGAAGACTTTAAGCTCAAAGTCCAAATGTTTTCACTCCCAGAAAGAATTCTATTCCTTTCTTTCTTGCATATGTTTTACATATCTTAACGATATTTTTCAAAGAGTCAGATAAATCTCTTGCTTTAAAGAAGTGTAAAGAAAAAGAAATGGCCAATGCTGTTGATGGACATTATCCAAACTGGCTATTTGAAATATCCAAATCCTCTGGTTAATTACAAAAATTTCACTTAGTTTTTTTTCTTCATATATTGTATATACCCAGCATCACATATAATTGAGGAATCCTGAAAACAAGGCAAAAAAAAATTTTTTTTAATTTTGTATTCCCATCTTCCATGTTGTCAAGTGCTAATCACCTCATAAACTTTCCTTTTAAAAAAGGAGGGGTTCTTTCAAACTCTGTCTGTAGTCTTATCATGAGTTTCACATAGTACTCACCTGTAAGCTTTTCTGTCTCCTTAATAGCTATTTAGTTTTGTTTCTGATTCTCTCACTGTGTCCAGTCTAAAGAGCCAAGGAGGGAGAGAAGTGGACTACCCAACTAATCTTGAGATATTCACTTAGTGCTGAGTCCTTTAAGCCAATTTTCTTTTATTGAACTTTTACACCCTGGGGAATTCCCTAAGATTGTGAAGTTCTATGGAGCTTTCTTGAAACATAAGCCAGCCTGGCCCTTCTTTCCCTCTCTTTGAAATGAAAAGCTCTGGCTTTTTAGTCTGAATTTAGTTCTATTCACTATCTCACTATCGCACTAAGCTGCTTCTGAAGTTTGCCCCCCACACAGTTCTAAGTTCTAAAGCCACGTTGTCCACTTTCTTTTTTGTGCTGCTTTTCATGCTCCTCTTTTCGTCTGTCGGCTTTGCCATTCTGTTTAGGTATCACCCAGGATGCCATGTTCTGTCTGATGTTTTCTCAGCTGACCTTCAGGTCTGTGAGGGCCTTGCAGCATCTTTTTTCTTCTCTTTTCCTGTTTTCTTGCCACGGATGATTTGGTAGAGAGGGTTGTAATTTTTTTTTAAAATAGAATCCTCTGCTGTTTGGTAGTATTTTAGAGAAAGTCTAGAATATTATGTTTTAAAAGTCATAGACTAATATTTTATTTCATGTCATCCTTGTAGCAATCCCTACGTTGTCTTAATTACTCCCCACTTTTATACATAAAGAGAAATAACTTACCTCTAGTCACATATGTGACAGAATCAGGATTTGAATTTCATTTTCTAAAACTTCAAAGCCTGACTTTTCTCTGCCACAAGGTATTGCTGCTTGAATATTCATCCTCCTAGTTCATTGGTCCTTCGCTTAAAATCTGTTTAGCAGTTTCCGACCACTGCATGCTTCATGTACTATGTTGCGGTGCTTATAGAATCTGGTGTAACAGCTCAAGTAAAAATAATTCTAATGAGATGTTGATGATTACATCTAAAAAATAACTATAGCTTTGATCTATAACAGTAGATAGTAGTAGTCCTTGATATTTTGGGTCTAGACAATAATTCATTCACCATATACGTATGGAATATTTACATTCTTCTAGCGTCTAGGTCTAGAGTAATGATTCAAACAGAAAGTCCCTTTTCTAGGCTTTATATCCTAGGGAGGGAGGCAGACAACAAATAAACAGATGAACACACACACACACACACACACACACACACACACATCTACATATCATGGCATGGTAAGTGCTTCAAAGAACAGTCAAGCTGGATATCTGACATTTGAAATAGTGTTGGAGAAGCACTGACCAGTTTTATGCACACTAAGTAGGAATAAAATGTGTGAAATAATTTGGAAAATAGTACATAAATATATAGAAGCATAATAGTATGTACTGGAAAATCTTGCCTGAGATACTGCTGACTGTGAAGTAGTTAGGAATATGGGCTACCGCAATAGACCATCCTTCCACCTCTTTTGTAGCTTTGTGTGTTTGGGCACCTTAACTCTATGAACCTTGTGTTCCTCACGAAGAAAATGGGATGACAGAGCTCCTACAAGGGTGCTGTAAAAATTAGACAAAGACTATATGTGAGGTCTTTTGCAAAGTTTTTGACACATAGCGAGTTCTGTGGGAAGATAGAGGTGTTAATGGCAAGGGTAGTAGTTGTAGTAGAAATTATTGTTATCAGTGTGGCTTTGGAGAATCACTGAGCATTTCTGTGCTTTTTTTTTTGTTCACATGTGGTTTTTTTCCTTCTTTTTCCCCCTGACTCTTCACAAATGTTGAAAGTGTAAATAATGCATGTGAGGCATTTTGAATGTAAGAAGACAATTTTTTTCTATTGTTATCTGAGGTATCAAAAATAAAACCTAATTCTGGAGGTTTTCAAGAACAGAACTTCCATTTTACTATTCAGTGGGAGTTCTTGCTTAGAGATGTTTTGCAAAGCTAGCCCTAATATTTAACTTGTATTTGCATAGCTGCCAGAGACCAACTGAGGAGAGGAGCCACATCTCAAAGCACCAGGCGCCCAGGTGTTCTCTGCATAACTGGGCAGCGCTCAGACCCTGTCATGGAGGTGTGGTTGGTGTGCCACCAGCTGCCACCCAGAACAGAGATGATATGAATACACAGAAGTCATCTCCCTCTTGTCTCAACAAAGCACTAGTGGGCAGCTCTCTGCTGTGCTCATCTAGTTCATGGACATAGCACCTCTCCCCATTCCCAACAGGTTTGCACCAAGCTCTCAGTTTTTTGTGCAGAGTTACATTTTCTTTCTTATCACAGTGGTAAGAACATATAATATGAGATATACCCACTTAACACATTTTTAAGTGCATAATAGTACACTGTTGTTATCTGTAGGCACAATGTCTAACAGCAGATCTCTTTAACTTAATCACCTTGCATAACAAACTTTATACCCATTGAAAAATGCCCCTATTGCTACCTCCTCCAAACCCAGGCCATCTGCTCTCTGCTGCTGTGTGTTTGACTATCTTAGATCCTTCATGTAAGGGAGAATCATGCAATATCTGTTCTTTTATAACTGTCTTATTTCACTTAGCATAGTATCCTCAAGATTCATTTATGCTGTGGCATATGACAGGACTTGATTTATTTTTTGAAGATGTTAGAAAGCTTCTTATGTTTAATCATATCTCATCTCATCTTGTTCAGTTTTCCCCAAAACTCCATGAGGGAAATTTTTATTTTATTTATTTTTTAATATCACCTCTCTGTGCCTAGTCTAGTGCTCCTTACACAGTTGTTACTCCATAACTGTTCATGGTTAACTGACGAGGTACTCTATAATTGTTCACTGTTAACTAGTTACAAGTAACTGACTAACTGGAAAACCATTTTAAGACTAACTCCTCTCATGATCAGTGAGAACAATATTATCTTAGACTTTTTCACAAAAAAAGGCTCTGAAATGATTTTCTAATGATAAATATGCCCCTGCACTCCAGTTACAATATGTAAGGAAGTTAAACATGTGTAACCACATTAAAATATGTTGAAGCAAGTAGAGACAGTAAGTCCTTAACCAGGTCTCTCTCCCAGTCTCTCTTTGTCTTTCTTTCTTTCTCTCTCTCTCTCTCCCTCCTGCTCCTTCATAGAAAATTTTCACTTTCACAGATCACTTTTTAAAATGTTTTTAATGTTTGTTTATTTTAGACAGACAGAGAGAGACAGAGACAGAGTGCAAGCAAGGGAGGGGTAGAGAGGGAGGGAGACACAGAATCTGAGGCAGGCTGCAGGCTCAAATCTGTCAGCACAGAGCCTGACTCACGGCTCCAACCCAAAACCCATGAGATCATGACCTGAGCTGAAGTCGCACCTTATAGACTGAGCCACCCAGGTGCCCCCACTTTTAAATATACTTGAGAAAGACAGTCTTTGGCAATTTGTTGCTTTATTAAGAAACACTAATAGAGGTTCTCTTAGTCCAACTGAAAGGGAAAGACATGGTTGGCAGACCTGATTGAAATCCTGTTGTATGTTTTGTTTTGCTTTGCTTTGTGTGTGTGTGTGTGTGTGTGTGTGTGTGTGTTATGGTTTTTTTTGTTTGGTTGTCTTTGAGAGTTATTGTTGGTGAAGTGTTAACTAGGAGTCACTTCAGTACACAAAGTTCAACATTACTAGGTCCAGGAGCACTCAAATTGCTTAATAGCTTCTAAGTGGCTTGGTTGGTAATAACGTATCATATTACTTTTCAGGGGCTTGTGTGTGTGTGTGTGTGTGTGTTTGTGTGTTTTTTAACATCTATATATTTTTGAGAGAGAGAGACAGACAGACAAAGCACTAGCAGGGGAGTGGCAGAGAGAGACAGAGACACAGAATCCAAAGAAGGTTCTAGGCTCTGAACCAACTGAGCCACCCTGGCACAGGGGCTTGTGATTTTAAGGTAAAAGTCCAGATATGGTCATCACACCGGATAGAAATAGACATACTGTACAGGTGTTACACTTGTTAACTTTGCAGGTATGCTAGCAAGTCCAAAGAAGGGTATGGTGACTAACTAGAAAGAAAAAATGTTTCAAGAAACTGCCAAGTTGAAAAGTATTTTTTGATGTTTACATGTCATTGGAAGGAAACCTATGATAGTGGCTAATAATTCTTGAAAAGGGGCATTAAATACAACAGAATGAATGTCTTAATGCCATTTGAAATTCATGCCACAGAAACTTACTACCACTTGCTTAGACAAAGATGAAGAATTGATTAAGAAATATAAAGGCAGCTCATCGTGTGGGAGGGGAAGAAAGACACCCCCACCTTAGGAGGAACAGAGACGGAGAGTTAGACAGCATTCAGTCTCCAGCACCATGACTCTCAGGCTCCTTTAGGATGCCCAATCTTTCATCTTCACTTGGTCCTTCGTCTGCTCTCTGTAATTGCACTTTTGTGGCAAGAGTCCTCCTACAGATGCAAAGAACTTGTTTTTTGTTTATTGGAGGGGGAGGTTATTAATGCTGGACTTACCTCTCCCAGTCCAGTTTCAACTCTGAAAGAGCAAATATGAATGTCCAACCTGGGCCAGATATCCATCCCCAGTCCAGGAGGGTATTTGCAGGGAGCAAGGTCATATAATAAAAATGTGGTTACTGTGACAGTCCCCTGCCTTATGGGCAGGACTGCAAATCTCGCAGAGGGAGAGGCCTTGTCTGGAGGAACACTCCAAAGATGCCTACTACAAAAGAGGCAATTCTTACATGAGGCAATGTTGACAGGGAAAATGTGACTGATGACTTTACTTTTCAAAATAGAATCAAGACGGAGAGGGAAGTCTGCTAGATACTGTTATTTTAAAAGAAAACATTTTAAAATGGCTTCTGTTTAAAATTTAATTTAACGATCCTGTCATTACAAAAGGATTTTCTTTGAAATGACTTATAAATACCCAAAAATCTATAAATGACAAGAAACCTGTGGTACGGACAGTTCATAGGAATATGATTCATAAAAGAAAAAATACAAGTTATGTTATCACTATGAAATGTGTTCTAAGGTTAATGATCATGACTTAGGGTTGACTCTTCCTGACTATGCCATTGAGCTTTTTCCTTTCACTTATACCTGGAAAATTGTTAAAAGCTTTTAAGCCAAAATGTCCAATTTCTCTTAAAATGATTAATCAACTCTGATAGATACACAATATATAATGATGAAGATGGCCATTTGTTAATGCAAGTTCTATGCTCATTCTTACAGAAGAAGAATAAGAAAACACTCTCAGAGTTAGGGTGGTTTGAAAGGTAAAAAATTCAGAAATCTAAATTTGAAGTTACTACTGTATACCTCTTTGGACATGAGTTTTCCAATTCACTTATTCAATATTATTCATGATGACAGGTAATGTTATTTGCTCAGAGTTGCTTATATTTTCTCACTTCAAAATATTTAAATTGAAATAAGTATGTATTAATGGTTTCTGAAGTGAATTTTATAATTTACTTTTTAAGAGTCCCAAAGAAATTTGTTCCTAAAGAATCAGAATTCAACTTGTAAAAAATGACAAATAATAGCACACACTATTGGCCCCAGACATATTCTACTCATTTTAACTTTCAAATTGGTATAAATGCATGAGGGTACCTTTGACATAATTGAATAATAGCATACTATGATAGTGAATCAGCAATTTTTGCCAATGACTTTGAGGCCTTCAAGGAAAATACATTTAATTATTATCAGTATCTGGTTATCATATTTTTTTTTTGTTTTAAATCTGGCTTTAGACTGCCACAAAAATGGACATTCTCCGTTGTATATTTTCCATTCATGGAAGTAGTAGATAGTGTGCAGACAGGAGAAGAGTTTAATTTTTCATTTACAAGTTATCACATACTTGGGAAGAAGATGTTTTCAAAGGTTAAAATATTTTTTTGTCTTTAAGATATTCTGGTTAATGCTGAGTTAAATAATTAGGTTTCAAGTTAGTCAAAAACTTCCCAAGCTCTTAAATTGTCAAACTTTTTTTAAAAAATCTTGTTCATACTTATCTAATGGTTACCTTAATTAGAGGGGAAGGAAATTTTAAATTAATGTCATGATCAGGCTAGTGGTTATATGTTAAATAATTCATTTTTTGCAAATATAAGGTCTAAGTGTCCACAAGATCTGCTTCAGATTGACTCTTTCCCTGGTAATAGAGAATGGAGCAATGACATTGATAAGCAGATAAAACATAGTTCCTGAAATCTTGAAGGATTTTTTTTAAGTTTTGTATTTTATTTGGAAGTTTTGTAAGGGTGGTTTTTTCCAACTTGCATTGAGTGCCTCATTTAGGCACTAAAAATTTAACTGGTGTTTGCACCAGAAAATATTCTCTTGAAATAAATTTAAAGTACCATGAGTGCTCTTTGTATATGTTAATGGCTCTAAAAGGAAAAAAATTTAGAAAATGAGGTACTGATTCTACATACGGTGTTGTGACCAGATTAGTTGTGTTATAACTGTTTACGTAAATTACTATAACTGACTTTCCTTATTCTCAGCAAGATTGTTCTCTTAGATGTATAGACCCCAAGGGAAATATTATTTTTATGAAATATAGCACTGTTTCAGAAATGGAAATATATAGGTTTATGAAGAGATTATTTCATAACTGATACTCAAAGTTTTGAGAATAAAAATAGAAAACCAGTAATAGACATTTATCGGAAAACACTAATCTCCTTTTCAATGTTTTATTTTGCCAAATGGCTTCCAAAATTGTTATGCCAAAGAAGATTATCACATTTTGTGATAATGTACCAGTAATTAACCTATTAAAAACACTTCTAGTTGTGCTTTTCAGTTAAGCATAATATTAATGCAAAGGCAGTTTAGATATAGTAAACTATGTTGTGATTTTAAATATACCTAAGGAAAAAGCTAGGGGAAGAAGAATGTAGTATGCATTCTTATTCTACACAAAAGGAGCCAGATTCCATTGACTTCCTGTCTTTGCCAAGTATTGTGGATACTAAGTAAAAAAAAAAAAAAAAAAAAATCAGTCTTCTGATTTATAAGTAACAACATGTTCAATGTAATGTAGACAAAACTTTCAGATGACTGATCATATTTTTCAGTTTGCTTCCAGAAATTTGGCATCGTAGAGACAAAAGCATCGGACTAAAGAAATTTAAAGAGTGGAACATTTATTAGAGCTGATATTTCTTATGCAGTGCATTACTGGACTTAATCATTCTATAATATATAAAGCTAAATATACTATAATATCTATAGTGATATAACAGGAGAAACTGTGCCCTCAAATTTAGGGCTAAGCTTAATTTTTATCCTAACATAATAAAGTGTAACATTTCTGTATATGTCTTCTGTTGAGTGGCTTACTTACATTTGAACTGTTGGTATATTAAGGTGAAGTTAGGAACACAAGGACCAGAGTGCATATAAGGCAACATAATGGATTTGGCAGTAGTGTAAAATACGCTTCTTTCTGTAGCAGCAGCAGAACTACAGATTCAACCTAGTATGTGAGACTGAAATCATAAATGTTTGCTTCTCTTTCCAAAGGAGCATGCAATTAAAATTACATTTAAAGCTCTTATGTGTGATTGTAATACCCTCTATAAAAATTACCTTAAAAATGTGTTTTTATACTATACAATTAATTTGTTAATTTATTGCACCTAGGTTGGTTTCCATATAACACCCAGTGCTCTTCCCCACAGGTGACCTCCACCAAGACCATCACCCCCCTTCACCTTTTCCCCTTCCCCTTCCCCCCTCAGTTTGTTTTCAGGATTCAAGAGTCTCTCGTGTTTTTTTCTCCCTCCCTCTCCCTAACTCTTTTTCCTCCTTCCCCTCCCCATGGTCCTCTGTTGGGTTTCTCCTGTTAGACCTATGAGTGCGAACATATGGTATCTGTCCTTCTCCGCCTGACTTATTTCGCTGAGCATGACACCCTCGAGGTCCATCCA
>CM053572.1:91368783-91383543 GCA_028646485.1 Cryptoprocta ferox | reverse complement strand
ACCAACAGTGTAGGAGGGTACCCGTTTCTCCACATCCTCGCCAGCATCTATAGTCTCTTGAGTTGTTCATTTTAGCCACTCTGACTGGCGTGAGGTGGTATCTCAGTGTGGTTTTGATTTGTATTTCCCTGATGATGAGTGATGCTGAGCATCGTTTCATGTGTTTGTTGGCCATCTGGATGGCAATGGACTATTTTGAATCCAATTCCAGACCTTATATTATTGTATCCATAAATATTTTAGTATGTTATCTCTAAAAGATAAATATTCTTGTTTTTATTTAAAAACCATAACTATAATACTATTATCTCACCTAAAAAATCAATAATAATTTCTTAGTATTTTCAAAAAAAAAATTTATTGCACCTAATGCAATAAGTGTTATGTAGTTAGGACCTACTATAGGGTAATTAACAGCACAAACTTGGTATTGGGTATGTCTGAGTTTGGATCTCAGTGTCCCTTCTTGCTAGCTATGGGTTCTCTTTTCCTCAGTTTCCTCATCTATAAAAGTGATGAAATAATGACACTTACAGGGTAATTATAAGAATTAAATATGCAAAGCCCATCAAATTGTGCCCAGTTAATAAGTGTGTTGTTGCTATTATTCTAACTTAAAATGCTTAATGTTAATGGGGACAGTCAATCATGAAATATGAAAATCCCTAGTTAAAAAAAATGCTATCATGTAAATAAGTAGGATTGTGAGAAGCATGCCACATGTGATATTGCAGAGCTATGAACAAGCCATCCTGAAATATTACACTGAGAATTCTAGGGAGCTGTAGATGGAAGGACTAAAAGTAAAAGATCCAGATAGGGTGAAAAAGTTTCAGAATGTAAGGAAGGACAGACAGTATGATTGAAGAAAAGTGGCATGGTGATGAGAATAGGTTAGAGAAGGAGTAAAAGAGATCAGTCATGGTTGTACAGGGTTTGAGATTTTATTCTCAGACCTATGGTGTCAAAAGTCTGGTTCTTTGGACAACAAGCTCTGAAATGAAGTCCTGCAGGCAGGAAGTTTGTTGCAGACTGCTTTAGAGCATAACACTTAAAGTGAGGAAAACAGGATTGGGCACTTAGAGGAATTGACTGCAGTGCTATTGCCCCAGACGTTTCCCTTAGCTTTTCCCATAGGGCAATGTGAGACTGAAATGGCTTTACAAATTGTTTTGCATTTAGGCAAAGGGGCTGGGCTTTCATAACCCCACATCAACTAATCACTGCATGCAGGCTGTACATGGGAAGGCATGGTAGCCATCTGCCAGGGCAGTTCCTGGAGAGAGATACTAGTATGAGCTCCTGTGTTGCCTTCAGCTAATGAGATGAGCTCCTCCTTCCTAAAGGAGAGTCTGGAAAGAGTAGCACAGTGTCCATGTGGAAGCCATTGAAGGATTTAAAACAAAACTCAACTCTGAATTCATTTAAGAAATAATCTTTGAACACCTGATATAAGCCTGATCCTTCCCTAAAGACAAAAACCTAATGTATAAGTAAGACACAAAACCAACCATTGAGGGAATTTAGTTAGACAAATGAACAAGACAGCACTATGTAATGATATATAAGCAATGGATGGAGTTTAAGATACTGTGAGCACAAAAGAGGAACATTTAACTCAGCATGGGGGGAGGGGATTATGGAAGACCACCGGGCAAACCAATGACATTTGAATCAGAACCTAAAGGATGACTTGGGGTTACCCTGGTAGAGGGCAGAGGGCTATGCTCCAAGGGAAGTTTTACCACTAGCAAAATCCTAGAAGTGAGATAAATAGGCATGTAATTCCCTATGTCTAGAGCAAGGATTGTGTTCCATGAGCCATGCAGGAAATCTCACCTAGAGCCTAAGGAAAGAGGAGGATCATTGAATCTGACAACTGCAAGTGACCTGGGACATCATCTGATTCAGTCTCCTCATTACACAGATGAGAAAAGGGAAGCAAATAAACTCAAGATATTGTTCAAACCTTCACACTTAATGAATGGCATATGAGAGATGAGAGTCCAAGCCTGACGCGTAATCTGAGAATCTCCAAGCTTTTACTAGAACCATTTTAAAGGCATAAATTATTACAGATGAAGCCACAACACTTACCATAATGGGATACACACAGCAAGGGTTTGATAAATAATTGATTAGGGATATAGATTGGTTGATATAGCCCATATTATTTTGTCAATGAATAGGGTGGAGTCAGAGCATGACATCATGAGGTTCATAATCTCAGGATAATGATAGGAATGACTAAGCCCTATATTTGTTGGATATGAGAATATACTAATTATATAAATCTATGTCTTCACTATAGCATGTTTCCTTTAGGATTTTTTTCCCAAAGATATCTGGTAAAATGGTATTATTAGTTATCTTAGAAAAATTATTCACCTGTGATTGCTAACTACCTCAATAGAGTATCTAGATGATTACAAAATATCGAAAATGTATTTGAGATATTGTTTGACTTTAACAAAAGGACTGTACCATAATTGAAATTCAAATTGGAGAGTTCCAAAGGGTAGGTCAGCCTGCTCCAGAGTAGCCAGAATAGGTATAACTAGAGGCTCATGAGATTTCCATAAGCAACATAAGCCATAGTTATTAAGGTTCCAAGGACAAAGAAAACACACAGGTATAAAATATGGACCTGCATTGAAGATATGTTTTCCTACGGTGCTACTTCACACAGAAACAACTTGAGTGAGTGGATAAGGGTATTTATTTACTTAAGGCTGCTTAATGACCTCCCAAGCAGCACGTGTAGCAGCAGCAACAGCCCCTATTTATTAGAGCCTATTCGATGTCAGGTACTCCAGCAGTCATATTCCTGATTTCTCATCCTCACAACAGTTTTTCAGGATAGGTTCAGCAACCTTATATTATAGAAGAGGAAATGGAGGTCCAGAGAGGTTAAACGTTTTCAAGGTCACATAGTATGTAAAATGCCTAAGACCCAGGTCTGTTTGACTCATAATCCAAATTTTCAGATGTGTGAGTATATATCTATATATACATCTCTCTGTATGCATATGTAATGTGATTTTTAAAGTAAGATAATTTGATAATTATTATATTTTATTTGGAAATTTGAAAAAGAGCATTTTATAATAATTACATGTAATTTTTCATGTGTTGCTTTTATGAAAGAAGATAAGCTATAAAACTTGATTGATGTAGGTAAGGCAACCAGTATTTCCAAATTCGTCCACTCTTTCCAATGACACATAGGTTACGCAACCTCTGTTTTTAAGAAAAATATGACAATATTAGTTAATGGGACAGTAGGATATATATTTAACTGAGTCACTTGTGTGCAGAACTATCTTCAAGTACAAAGGCTTTGGGATTAAACAAATTTGGGAAGTGATCGGTGAAATTTTACTTCAAAGATTTTTTTTCCTAAATAAAAGGGAGTTAAAAGTTCTTTAAAAAATGAAAAGCAGGCTTCCTTTTAATATTTTCCAGTCAAAAGTATTCTTAGTAAACAAGGGAGACCATACATGAATCAGCTTAGTCTCAGTCGGAATTTTCTTTTAACAATAACCTGTATTTAATAAGCTGGTACCCAGAGTGCGTGCCATGCTGCTTCAAAGTGATAGCAAGACCATGAGGAAGATCAAAGAGGAATGGTCATGGGATCTGAACTGCTAGACTGAGAAAGAGAATTGTATCTGCATGCATACAGCTACTTTTTGTTATGCCTGTATAGGAAAAGGATTCACTTCATTTTCAATAAGTGCTTAAAGATTTTAATCCAAACTTCTTTTCAGCAGTCGAGATCAAAAACTCTAGATATTTCTGGGTTACGGAAGTGAGAGACAATACATCTACTGTAAGAGAGGTAGAATCCTAGAGATTGTTACAGGAAGCTTTAGCAGTGATGGACTTAAAACGTGATTGGAATAATTCTAAAGCACTGATTGCGATGAATAGATGGGGGTTGTCTGCAAATCCAATCATTCCAGTACCATTTGATGTTGATAATCATTTCTGCATCCTCTAACCCTCCTAATGAATGAGAACTTCACAGATATTTATGGGATACTGCATGTCCTGCATAAAAAAAAAAATGTGTGTGAGAAACAGTGTAATTAATACCATTCTTGCCACAGTCCCAGAGAGGTGAGTTAAATCTTACACTTACCTGAGTAGAAAATCACCTACCTTGTCTTAGTGGTTCTATTGCTTCTCTACTGCTCTTACTCTTGTTGCTATTGGTCTTGCTATTTTTGTTTCTGGTATGAAGTAGGGAAGGTCCCTTGCCCATACACTTGTTAATAAATGCCTATGGTTGAATACTTTATATTTAAGTTAGGCCACATTTCATTTGGTTAGCCAAACCATATTAAAAAAAAAAAAGAAACAGCTTTAAGAATATGGATTCTTAAGCAATTTTAAGTCATGCACATTTTGGTAAATAGTAACTTATCAGATTGTTATCTAATATAGTCATTTGTTAAAAAACATTTCACTGAGAAATGGAAAACTTGGTTTGTGGAGAATGCACCACTGAGAATAAGAAGTGCACGCAGTGAATAATGCTTTACAAGGCAGAAACTATGTATGGAATGGAATGAAAGGGCTCTGTGCTTCCAACAAAAGAGGAAGGGGCAAACATGAAAAATAGAAAGGACTAATGGTAGATTTAACGTTCTATCTAACCTAAAGTTGTGTTATTGCAAAAAAATGATTCATTACACCTGCCTTTATCTTTCCTTGAAAGTCTTAGTTTTTAGATCTAGAGTTTCTTTAAGAGACATTGTAGTTATATATTCACCAATTATTTATCATCATTTCTGTAGATGATTGCCTTTATAGTATCCTTTCAGGAATGATATGAAAGATCTCGTAATGATTTCCTCAAGAGCTCTTCCATCTTGTCCCTGATGTCTTAAAATTTTTAACACAGCTTTTTTATTTTACAACCTGAGATCATTCTTAAAATGAGCTTACCCGAAATAATGAAGTGCACTAATTATGCTAATTAACATGTATTTGTGCTAAAGTGTAAATGACTGATAACTCTTCCATTAACAGAAATAATAAAACAGAGGCAGCAGCAGGCAGTGCCAGAAGGCGTGGGAAAATATAGAGAAAGAACAGTAAGAACCCAGAAGATGTATTTCACTTATTTCACAATTGTGCCTAAGGCAAACTCTACTTTAGTTCATAATGCTCCTGAGTCATAATAATGGTTATGAAATTTGGAGCGATTCTCTGACAGTGCAATTTGGCTCAAAAAATCTGAAAAATAGTCTTTATGTGAAGGGAGAGTCATTTGAATTGTGATATTAAACTCCCTCCCTCTATTTTCATGAAAGACAAATGCAATTTAGTGTAATGAATAATCTCTTCTTACAAATGTATTTTTCCTTCTGAGTCTTCTGCCAATTTGTTGCTTCTTGCTAACGTGTAGAATAATTGGACACATTGGATATGAGAAGGGGCCATCAGCTTGCATTTCCTTATTTAGGCAACAGCCTTCTGATATAGTAAACCCACTTGTGTGAGCAGTAAGGGGCACTGTGTTCCCCCCGTAGGTGTCTGTTATGAACACGCTTTAAGATTTTTTTTTATCCTTCTGAAACTGACAAAAAATAAGAAGTGGAAACTTTTGAAAATCTACCTATTAGTTACGTTTTCTGATTTGGTTGCTGTTGGTTTTTTCCAGAGTTTTCATAATGCATCCTTTTTAAGCCATACTATTCTCTCCACATCAATGATGTATAACTTTATGTTTCTTTGAGGGAATGCACCCTAGCTAAGAGTGAAAAGAATGTGGAATTTTCAGCCCAACAGTTCCGGGTTCGGTATTTGGTTCTATACTTCCTCGCTGATTAACCTGGAGGAAGTTATTTTATCTCTGTGATCCTCAGTCTTCTCATGAGTAAAAAACAAAGCTAATTAGTCCTATGCAGTGATAATTACAAAGCATTACAGTTAAAATGCAATGGCTAGATGAAACCAGATGTGCAGAAAGTCTTATCCAGGTGATGGCAAGCCATTATGTTTTACTAAGTGACATTGACCCTAGTAACTAATCTGACCTGCTTTCCTGCTGACTCAGAAATTTTTTCTTGAACTTACTGGTTATCTATTGGTTAACTAAATTACTAGTCTAAACCTATGTTCCAGTAGAGCCATAACTACATAGATATGTCA
This sequence comes from Cryptoprocta ferox, assembly GCA_028646485.1. NCBI lineage: Eukaryota > Metazoa > Chordata > Mammalia > Carnivora > Eupleridae > Cryptoprocta > Cryptoprocta ferox. Next base: position 91,377,381 of record CM053572.1, on the reverse strand, counting down.
ATATGCCAGTATGTTAATCTACAATAGGGAAAACAACTATCAAACACACTAGCTATTAGTATTGACCTAAATAGCACATTCTCTAAAAAGAAAGCTGCATGTGAAAAATGTATTATCATAAATTTGCCTATTAAATATTAAATCAGAAAAATAGATGTCATTTATATATTTCAAATGTTTGCCTTTAGGCTCTGATAGCTTGCTTGACTCAGATCTCTGTAATAGGTATCTATGTCAGGTGGGTAGCAATTCAAGGAGGTCTGTCACTGGCCACCACCTCCCTCATATGGTACCGAGGTAGGGCATGCCAATGTTTCCATGTGTCACTATGTTTGTTGTTGATTTGTTCAAGGTCTGTGGCTGAAAGAGTCTAAATTTTCCTCTGCCTGATCATTACCTTTCTCAGAATGGGGCATACTCAACATGATTCAGTTTCTCAGTTGTGATAACATTCCTGTCCTGTATCCTTGGAATTTTTTCCTCATTTCACTGGTTTCATAGTTAAGAACATTTCTGAATGTTCCATTCATGAATTTGTAAGAAATATCTGTCACATCCAATGTGTATGGATTTTAATAGCTTAATTCCCAAAAGATATTATATCCACTATTAATAGTGAGCCCTTACCATTGTCTCCATACACCAAATGTTTATATGAAGCTAAAATGCTTAGGACAGTAACTGGTAAATAGTACATGCTCTGTGATAATAGTTATCAGAAAAATTATTTTCCTACGGGGGATGATGAAACAGCATTTTAATTCCCTGCACTGAAATCACCACATGCTGTGGGTAGTTTGGACAACAGTTTAACATATTCTGGTATGAAAGGTGACTAGTAATTCTATCTATCTAAAACTCACTACTTTCCTGGCCTTCCAGCAATCCCTAACACTCCCTCCCTTTAAGATGCTCCTTCTAAACTACATCTGATAGAATGTGTATTAGAACCACCTTGGAGCTTTTTGAAAACACATTTATTAACCTCTGGATATAGACAACAGTTAAAGAGGGATGTAACACTATACTGTAGGTAACTGTCATGGGCCACCAAATATGACACAGTGATTGATAGGACTTGCACAAAACTGAAGAGAATCAGTCAAAACAAAAGTTAAATGCCATGAGAAAAATGGATTATTTTGTGACCAACTTGTAGAAGAGAAAATCTTGACAAGATGTCTAAAATATTCTAAGACAATGGACTACTAAAACCTAAGAAAGATGCGGGAGATGTTAACTAGTGAATATAGTTGACTGACTGATAGCTGATTAAAGGATTCTTACTTGAAAAAGCTCACCAAATAAACATATGGAAGAAATTAATTGGAGGTGGAAGATGGGAGGAACGGCACTTATAGGAGGATTATGACCCATATTCATTTTATACAATTTTATTCTCTTGATCCAACCCCCACCACCACCACCGTAATATAAACAGTACTTTGGAAAACAGTGAACAGAAACTACCCTAACTACTGGCAGCTGCTCATCTCATGCATGTTTCTGATTGTACATTGTTACTCAACATCACTGTTTACTCTGTTTACTATGAACTACAATTTTCTGATTGGGGGGAAATTTTTCCAGAGACAATACTCTTTTGGGGAGTAAAGTGCATGCTGCAGTTTCCTGTTTTTCAAAGATTGGCTTCAAAATGCTAGGCTCATTTGTGAAGCAAATGTGTAAGTTTTGCATGGGAGTAGACAAGTCAATCTGTTTAAGAGTAGTCAACGTTACAGTCAAAGGTCTAGGTACAGGATGTGCCCATGTGGGCTCAACTGGAAAATAGGTCAACAGGTTTCTCATCTTAGAATTTTCCCCCATATTTCATTATAAAGCAATTTTCTTTGTTAATTTTTTTTCCTGTAAATTATATAATAGGACACAGCTGGTTGTATACCCCATATATGCTGATACAGTGTTGTATATAAATTGCTGCATAAAAACATGCCAAATGGGCAAAAAATACAACATGAGCAAAATTATCAGATTAGATTGGCAGATGCCTATATTAAACATGTCTGTTTACATTGTGTATAAAAGGTTTTCATGGGCTTTGATTTTAGATTCAGTAGAGCATCTCTGTTTCTTTTATGAGATCTAAATTACACTAGTTATTACTGGTTTTAGAAAATGTAAGTTAAATTACAGAAATAATCATATGCTTTTGCTATTTATTTTTTCTCATTACAAATCATATCACAAATGTAGTAATAATATATTCCAGGAGTCTGATTATGACCAGTCACTCCTAACCATAGGTAGCATCACTATTATCCTAGTTGTCTTGCATTTGGAAATAAACAAAAAATTTAAAAAATAAACTCATAATAATTTGTATCCAAGTATCACAATTTACAAGTTCCTTAAGGACAGAAAATGAAATAAAAAGGCACATTTAGAGTGAGGGCACATTGTTTGGCTATTGGTATGCCATATTTTAGTCAATTACATAGCCTCAAAACCAAAATTTTAAAAAACTTTTAGTAATCTGGCATAGTATATTCCAAGAAAACAGTCCTATTTTATATATAAATAAGTATATAAAGTACACATATATATTTATATAAATATGTATAATGCATACATATATACATGCCCACATATACATACAGATCATCAAATTACCTCAATTTAAAGTAGGTTCAGCAATGCAAGATCTAATTAACAAGCATATCAACATGAGATAATGAGCAAGTATTTCTTGGGGCCCTTAAGAAAAGTAAGAAATCTTTTAATGGCCATTCTAGAACCATATATTCTTTATAACACCCATTCAAATAGCACCTCTGGAATTTTTCTGGTTTATCAGATTTATAGGGCCCTAGACCAAACTTACTATTGGATGACCAAGTTCTCAAAAAGAATCTAGAACCCTGTCTGGTGTATAAAAATATATTGGTAAGGAAAACATGAATAATTACAGGAATATGCTAAAATCATTAGATTTACTTATTATTTAATCTGTATAGACTAAAAGAAAGTTCATATGCAGATGACTAGATATTCAAACCATTCTGTCTTTTGGTAATAAGAAGTAGGAATCTTATTCTGGGGCACCTGGGTGGCTCAGTCAGTAAGTGTCCAACTCTTAATTTCAGCTCAGGTCTTGATCTCATTATTAGTGAGATGGAACCCCATGCTGGGCTCTGCACTGACTGCATGGAGCCTCATTGGGATTCTCTCTCCTCCTCTCTCTTTCTGCTGTTCCCTTACTCTTATGTGACTCTCTAAAAATAAGTAAGTAAGTAAATAAATAAATAAATAAATTGAATAAATATGTCCTCTCTTTAGAGGTTTACCTATATCATTTACACCATTGTTTTTTAGGAAAAAATTTGTATTGAAGTATAATATACTTATTGAAAAGTTGTACACCATATTTTTCAAATCAATGATTTTTTAAAAAGCAGACAGAGGTGCCTGGGTGGCTCAGTCAGTTAAGTGACTGACTTTGGCTCAAGTCATGATCTCGCAGTCTGTGGGATCGAGCCCTGCATCCTGCCCTGTGTTGACAGCTCAGAGCCTGAAGCCTGCTTCAGATTCTGTGTCTCCCTCTCTCTCTCTGTCTCTCCCCTGCTCACAAGTTGTCTCTCTCTCTCTCTCAAAAATAAATAAACATTAAACAAAATTTTAAAAAAAGAGGACACATCTGTGTAACTACAGTCCTGATGAAGAAGTGGAATATTACCATAAGCCCAGAAATCTACCCATGTCCCCTCTCAGTCCTATGAATCCCACCCTGTTAATAGCCACTCTCCTGACTTCCTTCAACATTGGTTTGCTTCAAGGACTTTTGACTATAAAGAGATGATTATAGTAAGTACTCTTTTTTTGTTTGCCTTTCTTTATTTAACATTATGTTTTTGAAATTCATCCGGGGTATAGTGTAAAACAAATTGATTTCATTTCTATTTGTTTATAGAATGCCATTGGATAAATATACCACAGTTAGTTTATTCATTCTATTGTTAACTGACATTTATTTCTATTTTTTAAAAGTATTGTGAATTATACTACTATGGATATCTTTACACATGTCTTATGGTGCTTAAATGTACACATTTCACTGTGGTATATACCTAAGCATGGAATTGCAGGGAGATGGAATATACAACAACTGATTTTTACCAATTAAAATTAACACCAGCAAGTTTGAGAATTCCAGTTAAACTGTATTCTTACCAACACTTGATATCATCAAGTTGTATTTTAGCCATTCAGCAAATCTGTTCCCGTTAAAGTTTTAATTTAATTCTTTTTCATGATTAACTGTACTGAGAATCTTTTTTTTTTTGTTTGTTGGCTATATTTTGTTGCTATCTTTTATCCTTTTCTTTTAAATTTTGTTTTAAAATTTTCTGTTTACCTCTAGGTTTGTAAGCAAAGCTTTATATATATTCTGCCTGCAAGCCATTACTGGTTACATATATTAGAACTATCTTCTCCTAGTCTGTCTTTTCACTGTGTTAATAAATACTTTTCTTTTTTTTCCCTGGAGAGAGAGTCATGATGAACCGAAGTTTCTAATGTTAATGAAATAGACTGTCAGTCTTTTCTTTATGGTCAGTGACTTTGGATACAGATAGAGAAATACCTGTTCATGCCACAGTTATAAAGGTAGTAACTTTTGTTATCGTCTAAAAATTTCATCATTTTAGATTCATATGCAGGTCTAAAACATATCTGTTATTTATTTTTATGTATAATTTAAAATAAACAAGATTCATTTTTATATTGGTTTTTGACTGACCCAGAACAACTGATGGAAAAGACCATCCTTTTCCCATTTTAGTCAATAGTACCTTTATAAAAGGTCTAAAACATTACTATTTTTTCCTATTAATTTAGAAGAACAACACGTTATTAATTACTGTGGCTTTATAGTAGGATGAAGCTTGATATCTGGTAGCATAAGCTGTTCAATTTGTTCATCTTCAAAATTATCTTAGCTAATGCTCAATTCATCTTAATGTGTTTAGTTTTTCATTGGTGTTTTGTGGAAAGTTACATTGAGGTTTTCCACATCTCTTGCAGATTTTTAAAAAGATCTTTGATGCTTTATGCTCTTAGTGTAATTTTTTTTAAAAAATGTATATTTTTAGAGAAATTTTAGGCTTATAGCAGAAGTGAGTGGAAGACACAGATTTTCCATATATCCTCCGTCCCCACACATGCATAGTCCTCCACATTATGAGCATTTCCAGTGCCAGAGTGGTACACTGGGTACAAATGATCAGCCTACATTGACAGGTTATAATCACCCAAAGGCCATAGTTTATATTATGGTTCACACTTGACTCAGTACGTTCTGTGGGTTTGTGTAAATGTATAATGGCATGTATCCGTCACTATAGTATCATATGGAGTATTTTAGCTGCTCTAAAATTCCTCTGCACTCTGCCATAAATGTTAAGTTTTCAATTCTGGTTGTTCGTTGTTGTATATGGAAATACACTTGATTTTGGTATCCTGACATTCTCTTTTGCAAACTTGTTACTTTACTCACTGAGAATTGTTAGATTCCTTAGATTTTTTATGCACATAATTATTTTGTCAGAGAATAATAGTAGTGTTCTTTCTTTCAAGTCCTTACATTTTGATTTCTCCTTCAAGATTTATCTTATTAAACTGATAACTCTTGTACAATGTTGAATGGAAGTAGTGCATCCAGTGTGTTTAAATTCATTTCTGAAGACAGTGGGCAAAAAAAAATAGAAGTTCTTGAGTATGATATTTTCCTCTAGGAAGGACTTAGTTTTCTTCTGGCAGGCAATTAGAGAAAAGGCAATCAGAGTTGGAGATGGTCTGAGTCTGTGTTTCAGCCTTTTGAGGTCTAAACTATTTCCACCTTGCAGATGTATCTCAAGCACAGCCTTCAAGGCTCTCAGCTGAAATCCTAGAAGGAGGATGTTTAGCAGATATCCTCCTTTTTGGCATTTTCAAACTAATTTTTGTGACCACAGGAAAGTGAGATTACCAAAAGTGCTGTTACATTTCGTTCCTTCTTGGAAATTGACAAATAGTTTGAGGGGAAAAATATCTCTAAACTCTGCAATCCTTTATTTCTCTGGGATCTTGGCCCCTCAAGACATGGCCTTCTTGGTAAACTTGAAATGCAGTGTTATCCCTGCATCCCTGTGAGATCACAGAAAGCCCTACACTGAGGGTGCTGTTCCTCATCCCAGACAGTTGAAGGCTCAGCAAATAGCTCAATACAAAAACTGACAACGTTTTTCTCATCTAGGAGCTTTTTCTTTCATTCTGAAAACTTGGCTCCTCAAGCCCTGGCTGCCTTGGATGTTCTCATGTTCTCAACAGCTTTCGTTAGCTATTTTTTGGGGGGTTTTCTTGTTGTTGATGTTTAATTTGATGGAGCTTCTAAGATTGATCTAAATTGCAAGGTTTGGCTGATAGAAGCTACTGTACATTATAGGGAAATACATGTGTGTTTATAATGATATGTAAATATACAGTATGCAAAAATTATATAATGAAAAAAATTCTAAAATTTAATATATAATTAATTATAAAATTATAATATATAAATGTCTATTACCATTGATTTCTTCCTTTTTTCCAATATATTATTAAGAAGTACTCAAAGACATAACAGAGTTGGAAAAATTGTGGACGACTCTGTATGCTCACCTCCAAACTTAATATAATGGAAGTATAGTTAACATACACTATTCGTATCACATGTACAACATATTGATTCAACATTTATATACATTATGAAATGATCACCACCATAAGTCTACTTATTGTCACCATACAAAGTTACTACAATATTATTAATTATATTTCCTATGTTGTCCTTTTACATCTTTATGATTCATTTATTTTATAACTGGAAGTTTATACCTTTTAATTCCCTTAACCTATCTCTCCCATCCCCTGACCCCGTCTCTTCTGGCAACCACCAGTTCTGTGTTTTGTTTTGCTTGTTGGTTTGTTTAGTTTTTTACATTCCACACATTAAAGAAAACATAGAGTACTTGTCTTTCTCTGACCTATTTCGCTTAGTATAACACTTAGGTCCATCTGTGTTGTCACAAATGGCAAGATTTCATTCTTGTGGCAGCCATTCATTTTATGGCTGAGTAACAGTCCCATACACACACACACACACACACACACACACACACACAGAAACATACACATCACCTTCTCAAACTTTACCATTAATATTTAACTCTAATCTTTTAGAAAAAAATTAACACATTTATACCTATGCATCCATCTCTCTATCCATTAATTCATCCTATCTTGGGTGAATTTCAAACTAAATTTCAGACATCCATACACTGTGTCCTAAATTGTTCAGCTGGCACATCATTAACTAGAGTCCAAGATTTGTTTGCGGTGTGTATTTAAAAAAAATTTTTTTTTATGCTAAGCGAAATAAGTCAGGTGGAGAAGGACAGATACCATATGTTTTCACTCATAGGTCTAACAGGAGAAACCTGACAGAGGACCATGGGAAGGGGAAGGGGGGGAAAAAAGTTAGGGAGAGGGAGGGAAGCAAATCATGAGAGACTCTTGAATACTGAGAACAAACTGAGCACTGAAGGGGGAGGGGGAAAGGGGAAGGGGGGTGATGGTCATGGAGGAGGGCACTTGTGGGGAGGAGCACTGGGTGTCGTATGGAAACCAACTTGACAATAAACTATAAATAAAAAAATAAAATAATTTTTTTTACATTTATTTATTTTTGAGAGACAGAGAGAGGCAGAGAGCAAGCAGAGGAGGGACAGAGAGAGAGGGAGACACAGATTCCGAAGTAGGCTCCAGGCTCTGAGCAAGTGTCAGCACAGAGCCGGACACGGAGCTCAAATCCACAAACTGTGAGATAATGAACTGAGCTGAAGTCAGATGTTCAACCGACTGAGCCAACCAGGTGCCCCTGCAGTGTATATTTTTTTAATTAAAATTTACATGCAATAAAACAAGTATTGATGTCTAGTAAGTATAGATTCACTGAGTTTTACTAAGTACAAATAAACCATGTAACTCAAACTCCTGTTTAGGATTCAATAGAGCTTTTGCATCCATCAGTCTAGGAAGTATCCTTATGTTTGATTTTTGTCAATCCATTTACACCCTCCAGAGACAAATATTGTTCTGGTTTATTTTTTCAATGCAGAACATTTTTTTCTTTTTCTGGAGTTTCATATAAATTAAAGCATATATTATGCACTTTTATCTCATTTTAAATACATAAAAATGTATATATGAATATCTATATCTAAATGTCCAAGTTGCTTGGTCCATCTTCTTTTTATTAGTGGATAGTATTCTATTCTATAAATATGCAATAGGTTTTTTTTTTATAACTTTTCTAGTTGAAATTTATAATACTTAGATATATATAATACTTGGCTATTTTGGATCAACCTATTTTGGCATTATTATAAAATTCTTTTGTGTTCATATATTTTTATTTATCTTGGTTAAAACTAGAGATATAATTTAAAATTCCTATTAACAAAACCTTAGAGTTATAGTTGTTGCACTTTCTTGGCATATTTGTTGTATGTTATCTTACAGTTTTAGCCATTCGAGAGGGTATGAAGTTTTATCTCTTTGTGA
>CM053572.1:91305814-91368683 GCA_028646485.1 Cryptoprocta ferox | reverse complement strand
CCTACTCCCGAATGATGAAGCTATTTGTCTATGGTTTCTTGTAAAGTTTTGCAGTTTTAGCTTTGTGATATGATCACTGGTGAATCCTGAATTGTTTTTGTGTACTGCAGGAGATAGTGATATTTCTTTATTATGTCAATATTCAGTTTTTCCAGAACTATTTTTTTTGGAAAGAGTTTCTTTTCAAAAGTGGGATAATTTAGTACTTTCCTTGAAAAAAAATGGCCATATGTGTAAACAATTTCTGGACTTTCTGTTTTCTATTCATCTATTCAGCAATATTTATTTCAGTATCATACTCTTTTGATTACTATAGTTTTATTGTCAGTCTTAATGTCAGGTAGTGGATGTCTTTCCACGTTCATTTATTTGAAGATTGTTTTAGATATTCTAGGCATTTGCAACATCATATAAATTGAGGAATTAGCATGCCAATTTTTACAAAATTGACTTTTGGGATCATGATTGAGATTGTTCTCATGGATCAGTTTGAGGAAAAATACATCTCAACAATGTGGAGTTTTAAAACCCATGAATATAGTACACTGTCCCATTCACTTAGATTCTTCTTTATTTTCTCCCAGCAATGCTTTTTACTTTTCTGAGAAGAGATCTGTTAATTTATATTTAACCTAAATGTTTTATATATTTTTGGAAACTATTGTAAGATAATTCTTGAAACTTTGATTTACAAATTATCCTGGTATATTAGAATACAAACGATTTCTATAAATCTCAGATCCTAAGATATTATTAATTTTAATAGTTGTTTTGTCAATATTTTAGGATTTTCTTTATAAATGATTATTTAATCAACAAAGAAAGACAGTTCATATCATTCTTTGGAATCTTGACAATTTTTATGTTAATGCATTATTTTAAGAGCAAGGATATCCAGGGCAATGTTGTAAGAACTAGTGAAAGTGGGCAACCTTGCTCTTGATCCTGATTGTAGGGTTGTTGGCTATAGTTCTAAAAATCAAATAGATGCTCTTTGTCAGATTGAGGAAAGTTTCTTCTAATAATAGTTGGCTAAGAGGTGTTTGTTGTTGTTAATCATAAATGGATATTGAATTTTATAAATATATTTTATTTACCTATTATATCTTTAGTGCTTCTTTCTGTTAATATTGTAAATTACATTAATTTTCAATATCAAAGCCAATTTGGCCTTCCTGATAAACTCTACAAGATCTTGCTGCATTACTCTAGTATATATTATTTGGTTTGACTTGCTAATAATTTGAAATGACTTCATCTATATTCATGAAAGACAGAGGTCTGTAATGGCCTTATTTTGTACTATCTTTGACAGATTTTGGTATTAAAATTACACTCTCCTCATAAGTCAGGTGGGGAAGTGTTCCTTCTCAATTTTCAATAAGATTTCATATAACACAGATTTTCTTTTTACCATAAAATTTGGACAGAATTCAAAAGCGCACCATCTGGGCCTGGAATTTTCTTTGTGGATCTTAAAAAAAAAAAAAAAAAACTGTAACAAATTCCATTTTTTGTTGACACAAAAAAATCTATCTTTTCCATTTAAATTTGACTTATTTTTGTAGTTTTTAAGGGATTTTTTTCAATCATACCTAGATTGTCAAATTTGTGGTAATGAAAGTGTTCATAATTATTTCATCCATTTGATGTCTATCTTTTGTTTGTAATTTTACTAATAAAATGATAACATTTCTTTCATTCCTGATACTGATCATTGTGTGTGCTCTCACTCACTCACTCATTCTTTTTTACCCCCTTGATTAGTCTGGCTGGAAACTTAGTTATGTTGTGATTCTTCTCAAAAAAAATTACTTGTGACATTTAAAATTTTTCTCTTTAGCTTACATCTTTATTATCTCTCTCCTTTGTCTTCCTTATAATTTACATTTCTTTGTTTTGTTTTTCTAAATTCTTAAAGTAAAATCATAGGTCATTGATTTAAAATCTTTCTTATTTTCTAAAGTAAACTTTAAATGCTGTAAATTTTCCTCAAAGTACTGCTTTACTGGCATCCTAAATTTTTATATGCTTTTATTATAACTCAATTCAAAATATTTTCTTTTTCATTATGATTTTTTATTCTTTGACTCTCAATACTTATGGAGTGTGTTGTTTAGGGACACCTAGGTGGCTCTGCTGCTGAAGCATCAGACTTTGGCTCAGGTCATGATCTCATAGTCATGGGTTTGAGCCCTGCATTGGGCTCTGTGCTAACATCTCAGGGCCTGGAGCCTGCTTTGGATTCTCTGTCTCCCACTCTCTGCCCTTCTCTTGCTCTCTCAAAAATAAACATTAGAAAAACAATGTAAAAAAGAAGCATGTTGTTTAATATCCAAATAGTTGCACATTCTTAAATATGCTGTTTTTTAAAATTTAATTCCTTTGTAGCAGCAACATACTCTCTATCGATGCAGTTTTTAAAACTTTTCTTATATGAGACATATTTGTCAGATTTGACTAGAGAATATGCTACATACAATCGAAAAGTGTATTTTCTGCAGCTGTTGGTATATTTTATAAGTTAAAAACTATTAGCTGAATATGGTTGCTAGTACTGTTGAAATCATCTCTATTTTTACTGTTTTTTTTTTTTCTGTTCCATTTAGTGCTGAGAATTCTTTTAAATCTCTGGCTATATGTTTGGTATTATCTTTTCCTATGTTTAATTCAGTTACTTTGTATCTCACATATGTTGAGTTTCCATCATTAGATATGTTCATACTTAAAATTGTTATATCATTTTCATGAATTAAATCTTTTGTCAGTTTGACAAGTCTTTTCTCCAGTAATATTTTTTGTCTTGGATTTTTTATTTCTGCTCTTAATTTAGCCAGTTAGCCTACTTGCTTACTCTTTGCATGATGTTTTTACCATATGTGTGCTTTTAACCTATCTGTGTCTTCTTATTTAAGTTATATTTGTATTAATAGACATTATATTTATATTACATATGCATTATTTATAATGTATAACATACATTGTATTATTGAGTCTTTCTTTTGTATGTATTGACAATTTCTGACTTTTACTGACAGCGTTTAATTCATTAATATTTTATATAATTTTGTCATCGTTGGTCTTTAATTTGTCTTTCTGATGTTTGATTGTTCCTCCTTTCTTCTTTTTAAAATTATTTAAGTATATTTTAAGGAACAAAGTGGCAGCCCCGCACCATGTTTATCCAAAGCTTTAGTATGGTGGTCTTGGCAGCCAGTCCTAGTGATTCAGTCCACAGTTGTAGTTCCAATGAGAGCTAAGAAACATTTTACACCTCCGACTTATGAGCTCAGATATAAATCAGAAAAGGAGTTTATAGAACATGCCTGGAAAGCAGGACTAGTCATTCCTCCAGAACGTTTGGAGCATCCCCTAGGCTTGGCCTGTACCGCTGGTATTATTGACATTTATGTTCCTCAAAAGGGTGATACTCACTTGTCCTCTCTTTCAAAGGAAGGGCTGGCACAGAGAGGTGAGAGACAGAAGAAGAGATTGACATTATTATTCTCAATAGGGAAAATTAGAGAACATAATCCTAATTTTAAAATAAAGGATTTCCCTGAAAAAGCTAAGGATATCTTTACTGAAGCTCACCTTTGTCTAAATAACTCAGACCATAAATGGCTTCATACCTCGGTAACTGAATATTTTTTTCTGGACGTGGTCTGGGACATCAAATATAAGACTATCTGCTGAAGCTTCATAGAATCTTTAGAGCCACCCCTGGTGGTTCAGCTTCTCTGTTGAAGTCTGTTAAACCAGAGCAACATGTATGGCCAGGTTATCATCTGTATGCACACCCAGCATATTCTGGCCATCTATGACCATTTTGGCAGGTTGGTGTATGGACAGGAAGATGTCCTCAGGGATATCCTGGAGTACGTTGGGTTTGAAAAGCCCCTGGTAAAGACCTATGGAGCTGGGGAATGCATGGCAAGATCATCCCCTCCATGGGCACCCCCTAAGAAGCCCATCCTTAAGACGGTGATGATCCCTGGGCCTCAGCTACAACCCTGGGAAGACTAGGAAGTGCCACAAGGAGAGGCCCATAAGCTTCAGCTATCTTGATGGCAAAAATGACTCCAGGGGTGATGTATGGATGATGAGGTGGCTGGAAGCTGTGCTGGCTGGAAACTGTGAAGTCAGTCATCTCTCCATGAGGTCATAGATAAATCTACCTTTGTCTTCTCCTGTCCTGCTTAGGTATTTTTAGCTCTTTTCTTGGCAACCACAGCTGATGGCTGGTCCCACATGGGTGTCTGATATGTGCAGCCATGAACCCAATTCTTCTTCCTTTTGAAATTCTATATCTAACTTCTGAGTCTCAAGGAAAGTATGTTTTGAATACCTGTTTATCCTGCAGCAGAGACTGTTAGGAGCAAACTGGCAGAATTTTCTTTTTAATTACAAGCTGGGGTTGGTGGGGGGCGGGGCGTGCCTGGGTGACTCAGTTGGTTAAACGTCCCACTTCGGCTCAGGTCATGATCTGCAGGTTTGTGAGTTTGAGCCCTGCATCAGGCTCTGTGCTTACAGCTCAGAGCCTGGAGCCTGCTTCTGATTCTGTGTCTCCCTCTCTCTCTCTGCCCCTCCCCTGCTCATGCTTTCTCTCTCTCTTTCTCTCTCTCTCTCTCTCTCTCTCTCTCTCTCTCTGAAAAATAAATAAGCATTTAAAAAATTTAATTACAAGCCAGGGATAAGAGGTTTACATAAAACACTATCAGGGTATTGGACAAACAGTGGTGGGCTCTGTACCTGTCTCCAGGTTTAGGTTGGAAGTAGATCAGCCTTCAGATGGCAGAAATGGAAGATAGACTGAACTGTGAGTGATGTGACTTCCAGGAAATCCTGACTTGGGAAAAATAATTAGTGTTTATTGAGGAGGGTGTTTTCTTGCCTAGTAACTAACCTAATCAGCATTTATATCTCATTGAATATAAATCTAAAGAAATCCTTTATCTTTCAAAAATATTTAAAAAATAAAATTATTTAAGTATATATTAAGAATTCCATGTTAATTTTTCTGTTAATATTTTGTTATCCATTTTGCATTGTCTCATGTAGTTGCTCTTGGGATTGCAGTGTACCTCCTTAACTTTCATAGTCTGTATGGAATTAATATGATATTGTTTCATATAAAATAAAGAAATATTACAGCTTTATAAGTCTAACTCCCATTCCTCTATGTTACAGTTGTTATATGTATAATATCTATATCTATATTTAAAAGCTAAAAAAGCCATTCATATAAATGTTTATTTTGAGAGAGAGAGCATGTGCACACAGACATAATAGCAGGGGAGGGGCTGAGAGAGAATCCCAAGCAGGCTCTGCACTGTTAGCACAGAGCCTGACCCAGGGCAAAGACTTAAGAACTGTGAGATCAAGACCTGAAGTGAAATCAACAATCAGAAGCTTAACCGACTGAGCCACCCAGATACCCCTACATACTTTCTTTTAAACCAATTAATAGGGGAAGAAAGGTTTGTTTTGTTTTTTAACATTTGCCCAGATACTTACTATATTTTGATCCTTTGTTCTTTCCTAAGGATCTATGTATTCATCTGTTACTTTTTTTTAAGCTGATTTATTTATTTTGAGAGAGAGAGAGAGAGAATGAGAGGGAGACAGAATCCCAAGCAAGTCCTACACTGTCCAATGCATAGTCCAATGCAGAGCTTGAACCCACGACCCATGAGATCATGACCTGAACAGAAACCAAGAGTCAGATGCCTTAATGACTGAGCCACCCAGTCACCCCCTATCCATCTCTTTTCAACTTCTTCTGACCAGAAAAATTTTCTTTGCCTTTCTTGTATTTCATGTCTGCTGACAGTGAGTTCTGACAGCTTTTTTCTTTTCTAATCTGAAAATGTCTTTATTTATTATTCTTGATATGCATGTTTGCTAAATATAGTTGTCTAGATGGACAGATTTTTTTCCTTTTAATATTTTAAATTTGTTTCACTGTCTTCTGATGTCCACAGTTTCTGATGAGAAGTTAGCAAGAATTCAAATAGTCTCCAATAATTAAGATGTTCTTTTTTTCTTTGGCTGCTTTTAAGACTTTGTTTATCTTTGGTTTTCAGCATTTTGATTTTGATGCATTTACACTTTTTTTTTAATTCCCATTTCTGCTTATAGTTCAATGAGCTTCTCAAATCTATAAATTTATTTTTAAAAACAGTTTTCTACTCATTTCTATCCTGTTTTTCTGAGATTCCAATTACACATAATTTAAACCTTTTAAAACTTTTCTACATCTCTGAGTGGATGTTTCCCCCAATAGATACTCTCTCTATATCTGTACTTCAAATTGAATAATTTACTATCAGTCTACACATTCATTGATTTTTCCTTTATTTCCTTTACTAGGCTGTTAAGCACATCCAGTAATGTTTAAATTTCAGTTTTTTTTTTCAGAATTTCCATTTTGTTCGTATCTATCAGTTTTATTTCCTTTTTTAATGCTTATTTTTGAGAGAGACAGAGTGAGAGTGGGGGAGGTGCAGAGATGAAGGTACAGAATCTGAAGCAGGCTGTAGGTCTGAGCTGGTAGCACAGAGTCCAGTGCAGGACTCGAACCCACAAACTTCAAGATTATGATCTGAGCCAAAGGCTCATCATTTTTATTTCTTTGCTGAAATATTCTAACATTCATTCTTAGCAGACATGTGATTATTTACGTTTTTTAGTATAGTTATGGCTCTAAAATTTAGATCGTTGTCTCATGTGGCATTTTGTTTGCGAATTGTAAATGTCTTCCTGGTACTTTATATGTCATGCAGTTTTGAATTGTACTCTAGAGGGGGGCCTGGGTAACTCAGTTGGTTAAGTGTCCAACTCTTGGTTTTGGCTCAGGTCATGATCTCACAGTTTCATGGGTTCGAGTCCTGCATTGGGCTCTGTGCTGGCAGCACGCAGTCTGCTTGGGATTCCCTCTCTCTCTCTCTCTCTCTCTCTCTCTTTCTCTCTACTCCTCCCCTGCTCATGCTGTCTCTGTCTCTCTCAAAAATAAATAAATAAAATCTTTAAAAATTATATGAATTGTACCATAGATATTTTCATTGTGTTTTTTTATGATTTTGGATTCAGTTATGTTTTTTTGGAAAATGTTGATTTTTGTTTTTTAGTCAGATGTTTTCTGGCCATCCAGAATCAGAATCTGTATCATTAATTAGGTCTTAATATTTAAATTCTATAAGCATAGTAAGAATGTAAGTACGTACGGACATTGCTAACATACTCTGCTTTGTTAAAAACACAACTGATTTCTTATTGACCCGAATTTCTTTAAGAAATAAAAATTAGTAAGTTTTTGGCTAGATCACTACTTGGAGCTTATACCCACATTGAAACTAGTTTGTATTTTTTTCCTTACTTAGTACTAATTTAACTGGATGATATGAAAAATCATTTTTGTGTTACTTTTTGATATGACTAAGTATCACTTAATCATACATCTGAATGTCAGCCAGGGGGACAGCCACATTGTGTAGGGCACTAATGTAAATGTAAAGCTGCATTATGCCTATAAATCTTCCCCCAAGAAACCTTAAAACTAGAGAAAAGGAAAGGAAAATATAATAAAATATATAAACACCTATCATTTCCCGTGTTATAATGGCAGGAGAGATAGATACATCAACTGTTAGAAAGGTTAGATAAATGGAACATCATAATCAGGAAAAGTTTTAACACATGACATTTCATTAGAGTTGAAACTTGAAGGGTACTTATTATTTTACACAAAAAATAGTAATGTTGAACACATTTCAGAAAGAATAAATGTGCCTGATAGGTAGAGAAACATGTAGAATATTTAAGGAAGAGAAATTAAATATATATTTATTTAGAGCTTAAATTTTGGTATGAAGGTAGTAAATGCTGGAAGTGAAGATCAGGCCAAAGTGTGTAAAGGACCTGAATTACAGATTCATTGTACCCTTAGATAATCTGTAGATTAAGATCTGTGATTTAGGAATATTGACTTGTCTACAAAATTCCAAATGATAAGAGCAGCAAGTTAAAAAGAAAGAAAAAAAGAAAAGTTAGGAGGCAGTTGCAGTAATTGCAACTTTAGGAAACCAAGGTTGAGGGTTTCTACTAGAAGACTACTTTGTGAATGAGAAGGAGGGAAGGAGTGCTGAAGTATGTATCAGTAGTAGCTGGAGAATTTCATAACTTAATAGACTGATACATAGAGAACAAGGGGATAATAGCATAAGAAATGCCTTAGTTTGAGAGGAAAAAAAAACCCAGTATGAGTTTAGTTTAACAAGTGTTGAATATGCAATAATAGGAAGACATAATGAGTAAAGAGCTGAAAAAAAAATGGAGCTGAGAATAAGTATCATGGCTGGAAATACCTATTTAGAATCACCTGGTTAATTATAATTAATAATAATTGGAGCTAATATAAAAATACTGTATGCTAGGCATTCTGCCAAGTGATTTTCCAAATAACCTCATTTACTCATCAAAAACATCTATGTATATACTATTTTTTTCCATATTATACATAAGGAATCTGAGTTTCAGATGAGTTTCTTTTTCCAAGGTCACACAAATAATCAGTGGCAGGTCTAAGATTTAATCTCAGGAAGTCCAACTTCTTTTATTAACATCTGTTCTCTATTCAGTCAGAAATCAAACTTGATGTCATGATCCTTTGAAACTGTTGAGGGATGTTGAGTAAGGAAATAAATAAGGAGGACAATAAAGAAGACATAAATTTGGGGAGGCATGTAGCAAGGATTTAAGGAATGAAAATTAGCTGTAAGCAGCAGGATGAGATTTACCATAATCCAAATCATGATGGCATGAGCTTGCATAGACTCAATTTGAGGGAGGGTCATTATTCCCTGCCCAGGTTTTCCTAAGGCCCCATATGCTAACTATTTTATCTGCTTCTTCACTCTGGCCTTGTCCTCAAAGCTCTTCACTGTCACCTTACTTTGATGACCTTTTGGGTTTGACCTTTCCATGGTCAAACCATCTGCTATGACAAAAATGCTGCTCTCCTTCGCAGGTCTTTCATGTATCATATCAACATAACTAAGGATAGGTTATCATTTTAAATAAAATTATAGAGAAATAATTAAGGTAAAGGTGCATTCAGGAACTGGGTTTAGATATATGCCAAGTTCCCTTATTCCACCAGTTATCAGCCTTGTTTCTAAACTGCTTCTATATGGCCAGGGACAGCCTTTCCCCACAAACAAAATACCTCTGTTTCTCTGCAACTGGACTGAATTGATTCTCAGCATTAAAGAAAAGTGATGCTTTGGGTTTTTTATTGGTTTATACTTGGTTTTACTTTTTGTTGTTGGTTCACTGTTAACTCAAACGATATGTGTCTTTTCTTGTAGAATTCTTATGCACGGCCCCAGGATTAATTTACTCAAAGATAACGTTTGGATATTTTATCCTTTCTCTTATTGTGAGAATAGAGCGTTCTGCGGGAAAAACTAGACACTAACTAGGCAGTTAAATAATCAGGATAATGTACCACTTTACCTTCAAATTCTGACCCTACTGGAAAAGATAGACACTGACAAAAACAGACAAGCATGGCCTGTGTTGGCTTAATTCCAAATAAGTGATTAAGTTAAAACTAGGGAAGTGCCTTAAAACCACTTCCATGGAAGAACCCATATTGAATTTGGAAAATCTTTATTTTTTTAACAAGTGTCTTTCCTGTCACTTACTGTATATACTTTACAATAAATACGTTATCAGTGGTACTCATGAAGAAGTGAAATAAAGGATGAATTCATTTATGAAAGAAGTGGTCAAGAAAGGACTATCTGCTGACTCTGGCTATCTTCATGACCATGTTTGGTTTATGCCAAAGTGTTTTGCGATTATTGGTTGCTAAATATAATCATAAGCTTCAGAAATTTTTGAAAGGAAGTGTCAGATAATTAATGCCACGTCCAGGATATTAACTAGCTAGATCTGAAGAACAGAGACCTTTTCTTCTTATAATAGTCATCAAATACAATAGGTGGCATTTTAAATATTTAATAAAATATGAATAATAAATAACACTGTAAATAAAAGGTCAGAGGCTGGCCTAACACTAGGGAACTCTAACACTCGAGGGGACCAAACACTGGGGTATTTATTTGAGGCAGCTGCCCTCTGTGGTCTCCAAGGGATGGTCTGACTGACCCAAAGGTCTTTTCCATCGTGGGTTAATATAGTTTTATGAAAAATATACATCTAAGATGTTTGTACTCAGGAAACACTCAGGAGGCCCCCAGTCTTTATTAAATGAGAAAAATATTAAGTTGTTTAATCTCCAGGGTCATATTTATGTTTACATTTCAAACTAAAATATACAGGTCTCAAGCTGTGCTGTATCTAGTATTTTGATTTTGTTTGTTGGCTCGATGAAATATTGTATCATTTACATCTTTTCAATAGAGGAGACTGACTTGTTTAGTCCCTCTAGTATTTACTATTCTAGACTCAGACTGAAGTAACCCTGGATGAAATGAACTCAGGAAAGAAAATGGGTGAGCAGAATTTATATAACACAGTAGCCAAGAAAGGTAGTGGAAGCATAAATGGCCCTAATGTTGAAGCTGAAAAATTAACACATTAACCTGCTGATAATTACCAGACAGTCCAAATTTAAGAGTTGAGTCTGTATTCCTATTTCACACAATTGATGTGGTTTTGCTTCCGTTACTTGTTTGGTGCAGTTGCCAGGTATAAAACAAACACTGGACTACCAAGGAACAATTTACGTTTTTAGCTTTCTGCTCACTTTTATTTTGAAACTTCTTATTGTGGGTTCACTTCACCTTTGGGCTTTGCTCACTTATTATGTGCAATAAAATATATGTAGGTTTTGCTTAACAACTGATTTATTTCTTAGTGTTGGAGCTAGACACGAAGCTGCATTTAAGCTCTGTAGCAAAACAGAATCCTCACTCCATTGTACAGACTGTGGAAAATAGTTAACTTAGCACAAGACGACTAGCAATTAATGCCCAATCAGGGAAGTTCTAATGAATTTTACCCACCCATCTTAAACTAAGCTCAATTTAATGCCAAATGTCTTATTAAAGCCAGTATGTTCTGTAAACCTCATACCCTGAATATTCAGGTTTCACGTCAAGTTAGTAAAGAATACTGAGAGTTGAGCTGTATACTTGGTGTGAATAAAAAATAAAACAAAGAAGTTTAAAAAATAGATATTTCTTACTTTCTTTGACTTTACTTTTATCTATTATTTATTCTAAATTGTATTTTATAGCAAAATGTTTGAGAAATCTGAAGCAGAAACAACATATGGGAGACTAAATATTTTGTAGGCTTAATGATGTATTAGTATTTTGCTTTGTATGAAATTCTAATCACTGGATATGTTTATCACTGCAGATGGGATATGCAGGCTCCTCATACCTCAGGGGATTACAGAATCCAAACATCTGTAACAGGGGAAGAAAAAAAAAATCCCATCACAATATACAAAATTTAAAAGAATGAATTAATGTGAATAATGAATGGAAATAAAAGTTTATTATTAATACCATCTTGTATTTATAATTACCGATGAGCTCTATGTGCCTTAGAGATCTTGATTCTATCCTTTAAACATATAATGAGATATTAAAACACAATCTAGATAGAAGGAAATATGCAATAATCTTCATTCCACTTTTAGTTGGGTGGTTTGGAGCTAAAGTGAAGACTTGCCATAATTAATGCAGTCCACACATTAGGCTATTTATACAATCGAAACACCTGGTTTATAATTTGCTGTTTCACTAAATTCAACCAGATATTTTCTAAACATATTAAAACCCAATTAATTGAAAAACATAGAGAAAAGCTTTGTTTAGGTTATGTAAATTTACTAGTTTAACTGAAAGGAAAGATGATGAATCTGAAATGTATATTGACTTTAGAACATATATTGCCATTTAGTTGTTTGGAAAAGACGTTATGTGTATACTTCTGTTCTCAAGGGTTGTGTCTTTTTGATAAAGCCAAGTGCAGGGGAATAATAGATTAGCATTTGTTTCTGATGACTAATTTGCTGATTTATTCATCAATTTATTTTTTAAAAGTATTCTGAGCTTCTCTTCTAGGAGATGGGGTGAATTGAAAATAATCTTGCAATCAATTGTAGAAGATAGATGTATAAACCATGGTCACCCCCAGAGCAGGCTTTGCATTGACATAACATCTAATAAATAAGGAAGGATTTATGAATGATCTTTTTAAAGCTGTATGGTCTGGTTTACGTAAATTTTGAATACTGCCTTTGAAAATAATATTTTCAATAGAATTAGGGCATAGGGTAAGAAAGCAATGTTTCTTCAATAGCATTGCGAAAACAGTAGTAATAGCATGGGTACTTAGGGACCACCTGAGTTCCAATATTGAATCTGCCAATTAGTAGCTCTGTGAGTTGGCGCAAATCAACACTTAGTGACTCATTTTCATTATCTATAGAATGCATGTAATAATAGAATTGGCCTTACTTAACGATATAGATTTTTATAACTTCTATATCACAAAGCCTGGTCTGATACATCATTAAGGCTATGTAAGTTTTATCTATTTTCAATTATTTTTGTTTAGTAATTATAGTTTCCACAAAACATAATGTATATGAAGTAACCTTTTTATTCATAATAAGTACATGATTTGATAACACTGATGATAGTTTTCTTTGTCAGTATTTTGTATCATAATCTTCGATTCCTATAAGTTAGAGATAAAAGCGGAAAAGGAGTTATTGATAGAAAAGAATCTCTTTCTAAATTGGTAAATAGAGAAACTATTTAAAATTGGTAAATAGAAAAACTAACTGTACCTTAACCAGCAGTAGTCAATGGCTTCTTTGATGGGCAGTCCATGTTCTGGAACACTCCAGATGCTGCGTCCTATCATCCAGCAGTCAGTATGTGTTGAACATACACACACACACACAAACATCTAATTTTGGAATGGTTTACTCTACCACTGTCCCATACCACTGACATCCTCTGACTTAATTGGGTTTCAGTGAAATGTGTATCCTAAATGTGATAATGGTATAGAGAATTTTATTTTTCATACCACAATGACTGTCTTAAGGTTCGTTGTAGAAAACAGAAAACACCATAATGGTCCATATCTATGGTCCATCTGGCATAATATTTTTTTCCATACTAAGAAATATTCATATGGAAAAATCTGGTTATAGTAATTATTTTAAAAAGTAGACTCACTAATTTTTCCCATATCTATTTATAGCCATCCAGTTCAAATATTCTATTCTTTACCATTAAAACAAAACACTTCCAAGAAAATATCAACAGGACAAGATGTGATAACTCTTTAGAAATATGGCATCATTTATATTCTGCAAAAAAAAAATAGTTTACATTCATGAATTATAGGGAGACATTTATAAATATTGTACATTTTAGGTTGTTCAACTCCTTTAAATTAACCAATAACATCTTATTATTCTTTCAAAATCATGTGTAGGAAAGGAGAAAGAAAAAGATCTGGAAGCACTGAAGAAAGGTAGGAATTGTGGAAGACATCTATGCTTACTATCACACCACCAAATCTAAAAGTAGTCGTTTTGGAGTTCAGATTCACATGGTTTGGAATGGATAAAGAAAGCCTAAGTTTCTTCTAAAAGTAAACTGCTTGTCTGTGAATTTAGCCTGCAATATAGTAAAATGGAGATGTTAATAAAAATTACATATAGCATAGAGAGACATATGTAATACTTTATGTACACAAGTCAGTAGTGCTTTCTGTGTATAAGCTGGTAACCTCTCAGTGATCTCTCTTTTTTTTTTTAATTGTTGACTGGACTGATCATACTACTGAAAGGGATCAGAGAGCTAAAGATGACTGGCCACATTATTTCAACAGTGGTAAAAATACGTAGATCATTGTATTACTTACAGCTAATGACTTAGTACCATGAGAACTTTCCCAAGTGAAATCCCTTAATTAAGGTATTTCATGATGGGCAAATAATTACATACAATTGATTCAAATAAACAATTTTTTTTACTTTTATCTCTGAAATAGTTTTTTTTTCCATTTTCATCATCTACTATTTTGTTTTACAAGTGATTATCATATTAACATTATGTTAACTGGGTTTCTAATCTGTGATAATGACAATGAGAGGGTCAAAAAACCTGCAGATTTCAGAAATACATACATTTTCAGATATTTTGAAAGAAATTTTTACTTATAGTTTAAAGTACTACTATGAGAGACAGAAATAACAGAATCAAATGATTAATAGTGATTTTTGGGAGATTGTTAAAGAAAACATGCAAATTATATTTAATTTCAAAATTTCTTAGACTTGGGGGAGCATTATAGAGGAAGTATTTTCTATTTGTTTTTTGGGAGAAATATTTTTCTTACAGAGTGATCCTCACTATCTGAGTATTTATTAAATACTTGACGGGGTCAAGAAAAAATCCACCCTGGTAATTGTTTCTGTAAATAAAGTTTTATTTGATTGTAGACATGCTCATTCTTTTATGTATTGTCTATGAATGATTTGATGCTACCAATACTGAGCTTAGCTGTGACAGAAACCAAAAATATTTATTGCTGGTCTCTGTATAGAATAACTTTGCTGTCTCCTGACTTGGATGCTCAATTTCTGTCATAATATGAATCAAGTGTACTAATATATTACTACTTATAAAATTTATTTCCATTTAATCGTATTTTCTCACAGAATACTATTGATTGTCTGAACACTTTTAGATCTCCTTCTGATTTTTAGTTTTGAAATATGGCAATGTTATATAGATACAAAGCAGCAGGGTTGCAAACTTACATAGTTAATCTTTTTAAAAAAAGCCACAGTGTTTCATGAAGTATATGAGAGCAATATTGGAACAGTGTCTTAATAACTGGTAAAGCCATTGATTAACATGCAAGCAGCTGGCAATTAGAACTTTTACCAAACTCAAAAGTTACCTCTTAAGGAAAAATTAACAAAACGGTGAAATGTTTGGTGCTTCAAATGCATGTTATTTATGATTTCAGTATCAGAGTTGAGAGACCCTTGGGAAAGTTTCTGAACCCTGAAATATTTTTGGATAAAGACCCATTTAGGGGCGCCTGGGTGGCTCAGTTGGTTAAGCGTCTGACTTCAGCTCAGGTCATGATCTCACAGTTCCTGGGTTTGAGCCCCGCGTCGGGTTCTGTACTGACAGCTCAGAGCCTGGAGCCTGCTTTGGACTCTGTGTCTCCCTCTCTCTCTGCCCCTTCCCCCACTCGTTCTCTCTCTCTCTCTCTCTCTCTCAAAAATAAATAAACATTAAATTTTTTTTAAAAAGACCCATTTAATGATTGTATAGTAGTTTCAAAATGAGAGATATTGTTTTCTTGGTATAACAGATTTTTACCAGGAAATCAATGTCCTGAAAACAACTGATCTGTGTATCATTAATTTCACAAATGAATGAATGATTATAACTATAAATATTGCTAAGAAAAACTAAATATTGGGGCACCTGTGTGGCTCAGTTCGTTAAGCATCTGATTTCATCTCAGGTCATGTTCTCACAGTCTGTGAGTTTGAGCCCTGCATCCGGCTCTGTGCTGACAGCTCAGAGCCTGGAGTCTGTTTCAGATTCTGTGTCTCCTTCTTTTCTGCATGCCCCACTCCCTCACTGCTCGCATTCTGTCTTTCTGTGTCTCTCTCAAAATTAATATAAAAAACTAAATTAAATATTTGTGATAATGTTCTCTTTCACTTTTTACTACATACTAACAGGTTCATTTTAAGTAGGTATGTCAGGAAGTACCAATTACTCCAAATAAATAAATAAATAAATAAATAAATTAGGGATTTCCTAGAGTCTCACACATGATCTACAATCTGGTATTTGGGAAAGCATATACATACACACATACATACATTTTTTGTATGAATGTTTCAAAGTTAACTACTATTACACAATGCTTCCAAGAAACCCCTTCAAGTAGAAGTCTAAAATTTTTCATATCCCTCCTTGTTCTGAATATAGGTTAATTTGGCTGAACCATCAGCTTTTCTGATAGATCTAAATCATGAATCTTTTATATGTTATTTTAAAAATAGGAACCATAAGCAAAGAAAACACAAATACACATGAAAGTAATTTTTAATATTTTATAAATAAGAAAACAAGTAATTAGGCTTTAACTTCCTAGAGAAAAATATCTATGGGACAGGACAACTTATTACTAAATTTCTAATAAGTGACTTAAAATTTAATTAAATTTAAAGCAGGATTTCATTTTTTTTCTTTTTTCTGTATGTGTGCAGAAAATGATATAGATATTGGTAACAAACAATTTCCCTCCAAATTACTTTTCCCTATAGCATTAATTTACTTTTTCTATCCATATACCACTTTTTGCCTTTGAAAATTCTGCTAACTATATTATATAACTATATTTTAATGAATCATGGATGCCCCTGAGCTAACTATGTAGAGTAGGGACCATTTGGCCAGGGTGAACTGAGATAGGACAGAGGGTTAGAGTGGTGCTAAAGGTTTATTTAGGCTTATTATTTATTTAGGCTTAAAACAGCTAAGGGATCCAGAAATCTGAAGCTCTCATTGGCTTAAGTTTTACAGGACGGCCAAGAAGTTTGTTTAAATTGATATATGTGCCAATTATTATTTAAACAGCTCAATCCCAGACTTAGTTAAAAAACCATCATCGTAAGGAAAACATACCTGACAGATTTCTCGACTTAATGATAGATAATGTCATAGATGTTTTCTTGTATCAAAGTCAACACATCATTTACTCCACTTTCTAGTGTTATGAGTGGCATCTAGTTTAAAGTTTTCTGTCTTTTCTAGCATTCCCAAGTGATTTAATTTTCTCATTTTGCAATGAGAGTTGCAATCATGACAGAAAAGGTTATGTCCTTGAGAGACAGATTTCTATGAACAGCAAGGTCTCACTAGGATTCTTATCAGCATTCACTAAAATATGCCGTTCCACGTCAGATAAATTTATTCATAATCCCCAAGTTAAGCTAAATAATGTAAATTTAAAGTAGTATTCATTTACATTGTGCTTTATACCTGATAATTGTTGATGAGCTATTGCAGCCACTGCATTAAAAGCAGTTAACAAGAGAGGATTCATCACTGTACCAGTGTATTCTTACTGGTGTATTACTGGTGTATTACTGAATACCAGTGTATTCTCCATTCTGTTCATTTTGACTTTTTCACAGAGTGTGAGAACAATGTAAGTTACTATAGTCAAACCTATTACTGTCATTTTTTCTTTTAAATCTGACTTATGAATTACATTTCCCACTAAAAATTTAACTACCTCAGGTGCTCACAGCTTGACTCAAAATCTGATAACACACATATGACACATACTGTTATTTACCTGGGATGAAGGATCATTTTTGTCAATGAACCATGAAAGGTGTTATGGCAACGTGTTTTGCTAAGAACTGATTACATGGAATTTGTGTGGTAATAAAACTGAACAATTCAGTAACTTAAGGCATCACTTACTCTGTTAAGCCAGCTAATGCTTCATGTATCTCCTTTGGAGAACAGATATCACAGGTCTCTGCTTTTCATGCTTTAGCAGGATTAATGATTTTATAAATGTTGCCAAATAATAACAATATAATATATCTTCTTTATTCATAAAAGCCAAGTTCATTCTGGTGCTTATTTCTGTGTCATAAAACTGAAGGCTCTTATAAACGACAAAACATTTGAAAAAGGACTGAAAAATAAATTTAAAAAACTCACTTTGGTTATATTTGTAATGAAAACCTGAGCCAATCACACAAATCTCTCAGTTTCCAACTTCACCCTGGGAGATACTACAGGGTTTCTTGTTCCCAAGAGGCAGTAACACCAATATGATCTACAGTTTGGGCCCCAAATTCTCATCCAGCCTCTTAACATAGAGGATTTAGGCCCCAGGTGGATTTGTAAGGCCTGCTTTACAACTTTTGTTTAAGATTAAACCAGAAGGATATGTTAAGAGAGGCAGCACCACATGATAGTTCAAAGCCTGATCTTAAAGTCTGTTTCAACTTTCAATAAAATTGCAGTCATTTCCATACTGCTTAAATAATTTCGACTTCGCTGTGTTTGAGTCTCCTCCTCTGTAAAATAAAAATAAATAAATAAATAAATAAATAAATGAAAGAAAGAAAGAAAAAAAGTAGTATCTACTCCATATTGACGAAGGATTTAAATGACTGTACATGGTAATATTCAGATAAGTATCTTAGAAAAGTGTCTAGCAAATGGCAGACACCCATAAATACACGCTAGTGGTGTAACAAGTTATTATTAAACTACCTGATTGTATACTTGTGTTTCTAGACTCCATCTTAGATTTATTTGGAACTTGTAATCCTATTAAACTAACGTTGTAGGATCAACTAGAAGGAAAAGAGCCGCAAAGAAGAAAGACATTTAATCCCCATTTCTACCACAGTATAAACCCTCTTTAAAAATGTGTCCAAGTCATTGGTTACTTGTATCAGGCAACCAGAATCATCCTAGATAACTCCTTCACACCCCTCACCTCTTGAAATTAGAAACCAAGTCCTGTGTATTTTACCTTTAAAGATATTTTAATTCCTTCTCTCTCTCTCCATACTCTACTATCAGCCTACCACAAACTACTGTTGCTTTTCATACATTCTATTCTCAAATCACTTCAATACTCACTGGCGGTCCATTGCACTCAGAATAAACTACACAATCCTTTTTTTTTTTTTTTATTCTGTAAATTCCTGAATGACCAGGCCTGCATCTAACCTTTCCCCCTGCCCCATGTTGCTCCACATTTCTCCTTACTCCTAAGGTCGCAGCGATACTGATTTTTCTTGTGTCCATGAAGTGATGGGAGTGCAATGTCACTTTGATAAACCTTCGTAATCTCTGCCTGTAATATCCTCTCCTATCTTCTTTGCCTGAGCTCAACTTTGTGTATCATCCTACTCATTTCTCAAGAAAACATTTCCTGAACACATACTACATGCTCCCATTTTCCACTTTGCTGGAACTTTGCTTATCTTTTGTAGAGTTTTCACAATGATACAGACATTACTTGACTCATTTATTGAGTGTCTAATCTATTGACAAAACTAGAAGTTCCATAAAAAATGTAATATGTCTTTCTTTTCCCACACTGCATAAGCATTAACAGACACATTAGCAATATAACAAATATTTTTGAATTAATGAAAACACTGTTTTCCTTCTATCAAAAGCCCCCAATCTATAAAAATGGTCATTTTGCAAATCATCATCTCAGAACTACTCTACATTTGATGTGGAGTGAGGTGGGTCCCCAAAGGGAAGAATCATGGAATTGGGGTTATATTCCATTTATGGTGTTATGCAACTTCTCTAAGATTCAAATTATATCCGCTGCAAAATACATGACTTTCACTTAAAATTGTGTATTTCAGTTCTAAAAAAAGCTGTATATTTTAATGTTTGTTTATTTTGAGATATAGGGTGGGTATAGGTGTGGGTGGGTGTATGTGGACATGAGGGAGGGGCTGAGAAAGAAAGAAGGAGAGAGAGAATCTCAAGCAGGCTCCATGCTCTCAGCACAGAGCCTGACACAGGGCTCAATCCCACCAACCATGAGATCATGAACTGAGCCAAAATCAGGAGTCAGACGCTTAACCAACTGAGGCACCCAGGCGCTTCAGTGATGTCTTTTAGTTCTGAACTTTTATTTATGAACTTTGATTCTTTAATCTTCCAGCTAATCTCCTTTACACTAACGATTACCTTCTTTTGCTATAATTTTTTCCTTAACTATTACATGAAGAATAACTGCACTATTAAAAAAAAAGTACTTTTTTCAGGGTTGCTTGATAAAATGTACTGACTAAATATATGGAGTTGATAAGTTTAAATCAACTTATATTTAATTCAGTATAAGCTCTATTTGAAAAATAGTGGCACATAAATGGATGAAACATACTCATTATGGCAAGAGGAAAGATTTACTCTGCTTAGAAATTTCCCCCTCCTTGAGGCCACTCTGCTCCCACTTCTCATCCTTGTCTCATAAGTTTTCCTCTTAGACTTCTCTGCCCCATCAATCCTCACCTCTGCTCACCCTCCAGCTTTCAAGGTGGATTATGTCATTCAATTATCACAGCAATCCAATAAAATTGAATAGGTAGTATTACTGTCTTCTCCTTTTATAAATGACAAAGCTGAGGCATAGAGGGTTGGTTAAGTTGCCAAAGGTCATAAATGTATTAAGTGGGGCAGGAAGGGCTGATTTCTCTATTTAGGTAGAGTGGGCACAAAAAAGCTCACTAAAAAAAAAATTCTAATTTACTTTAAAATCAGAAGAAAAAAATACATAGATAAAAATGTCTTAGTGTGTTATTATAGTCTTTTTACATCAACATGGTCATAAAGTACAATTTTATATATATATATATATATATATATATATATATATATATATGAAGAAGGAGGCCCAAAAGGAAAAAGTGCCTAGAACCCACTAGAACCTCCTTGAAGGTTGTAATTATATCTTTTCTCCCCACCCCACCCCTCACTGCATAAATAGTAACAAGTGCATTATTGGAGTAATAAATAAATCTCTATCGTGCCAAAATATGTAGCCCTGGGATCAGGAATTTAAACACAGCTAGTGTAACTCCAGAGATCTTATTCTTAACTACTGTTATACGGTGCTGAGTCAGGACTCAAAATGGTTTATACATAGACACAATTATTAAGGAGTTCTTAGTTATGTGTGGTCCCTGTGTTTTGCCTTTAGATACAATTCACTCAGTATTCCTTTGTGAGGTATAAAATGATTTTAGTGACTTATGTGGATTAGAATACCATTTAAGGGGAAAATAATAATAACATACATCTGTGCACATGTGACTTAAAATCATTTGTTTGTATACATTTTCAAACCCCTTCATACCATACTTCCCAATTTCTGCCCTTGAGGATTTACACATAGTTTTTCTTCCCAAAGATGTTTTCTTCCCTTAAAGACATTTTGCTACCTTTCTGCTTCCCTAGTATTCCATTAAATGTTCACAGCTAACCACTAGTATGAATTGATAAAGCGGCTGATTTTATACTCCAGTTTAGTACTTGAACACATCTTTCAAATTATACCTAGAAATCATTAGTTTTTAAGGGGTTTTATGTAGGTGTCTTTCATAAGATATTGAATGTTGTGCTTTTGTTCCTAAATAAATCAACTGGCTATTCAGACTAGTAGGGAAATGAAAAATCTTCTGTTCCCAAGCAACACATGCCTGTTGTTATTCACCTTCCTGAGATCTGTTTCTAAGAGACCATTGCTATTGAGATTGTTAGCAAGTTCTTGAATGACAAATTGTTTCCCATAATATGATCATAATACGCTGGATGATGGGTTGATGCAATATGGAATTTAATTAATATGAAACTTTTTTTTAAATCCCCTTTTCTCTTAGGAGCTTTACAAAAGTGATGTCTTGAAAGGCAGAACTGCCATGTATAACAATGACTTAATTCCACCTTCTGTTATCGCTGTTTGAGGTGATTTCCCTTCTTTTCCCCTGTCTCTTTCTTATCTGTCTACTAATATTATTTGTAGCAGTAGACATTATAGAATCAGAGACTATATGAGATAAAAGGGACTTTGAGAGGTCACAAATTGGAAGTACTTCATGCACGCTTTCATAAAAGATAGCTATATCCTTAAATTTTACAAAAGCAAGAAGCACATTTGCTCTATTTGTTATTCATTTATATAATTCACAAGGTTAGCTTCATTTTTTGATCTGTTCCACCACCCTTTCCCCAAATCTTTCTCACTTAAGCCTAATACCTTGCATTGTCTCTAGTTACATTCAATCATGTTTGGACACTTTTTGTTAAGTTTCTACTATGCATAAATATCTAGAAAAACACTGCCAAGGTGGCCATTGTTAAATGGACACTAAACAGAATTCCAAGCTGTGTAACCTTGAGTAGGACTTGCCACCACTTATTCCTGTTTTCTTCCTTTTCAGAATAAGGTCTGTTGTTGTTTGTGTTGATAGCTCAAGTCCTATTATTTGTATAAATGAAAATAAACCAATTGAGATAATAATAAAAATAACACCTCCTGGGATTGTTATAAGAGTTAATAGGTACCATTTATCAAGCACATAGACTGATGACTAGCATTATTGTTTTCTTTTATTTGACAACTGTTTGTTATTAGTAAACTATTCATTTAATTCAGGAAATAGTTTAATGCATTGAGAATATGAGAAATATACTTAGCTATATCCCTTCATAATTTAAAATGGACTTGAGAGATATATACAAAACACCAAGATTCAGTTGTTCAGTAACTTTATAGAATACCAACTTGGCAATTAATTCCTTCCATCAACACCTAAAATAAGCTTAGTGGTTCTAAATTACTTTACCTCTTGGGTTGTTGTATTTTAATTTATTTTTAAGCAAATTCCAGTGTGCACTTTGAGGCAATGTTCAACCCTTTAAATAATCAAATAAGTATTTTTATTAGAGCTTTTGAGATATGTCTTTGAGAAGATCACGTTGATATATATCAATATATTTATATATTAATATATCTATATCTATTTATCTGTGATAAACCAGATATCAGAACAATTCTTATAAATAAAACAATTATGCAATGATTAAAACAACATATAAATTACATATACAAATATGTATTTTTCCTGCTACATTAGGTATTTATGTGGCTTAAATCAGATCAGATGTTGCAAGATGTTAGGTTGGCTTGAATTCAGCTCACAATAGAAATGAAACAAATTCTGTGAACCCTCTTCTCGAGATTCAGATCAAAATTACTTCTCCCTCTTTATTTTGTCAGCAATATGTTAATAAAATTTCACTCTCAAATGCTTTCTTTTTGTTTATCTTAACATACTAGCACCTCATAATATCTAGTAATACTTTGCATGATTATCTAGAATTGACAATGGGGACTCCCAGATTTGTCAACTCTACCTACTTGGCCAGGAATCTGGGGACTTCAGAGAAGAGACAACCTGCTCTAAGGGAGCTCTGCTATCAAAAGAAAGCTGGTTTTCACCTTAGATTTTCTTGGTAAGGGTATTTGATCACAGAGGAAGGGAGCATATAGAAGATGAGGGGATAGAGAGTTGGCTCCAGTGGTTATTTTTAGAAATATTCATCAGAGAAGTTAAGAAGATAGTTGTATTTCTTGGAGGTACTAAATTAGAACAAGACAGGGAGTTGAGAGGTGATCATCAGAAACATGAAATAGGTGTGATCAATAAGCCCCAAAGTGCTAAGAGACCAGTATTCAAGGTCTCTAGCATGAATTAAAAATGACTAGGTTTTTGTTAAAAAAAAAAAAAAAGTTTCAGGGTTTTCCAACTTTCCCAGTTAATGATGGAATGTGTCAAGTTTTGCTAATGTCTCTAATTCTAATGGGAAGAATTTGCACATTATACTCATTGAATCAGATTGAAATAAATAATTCAGAATGTGGAGAGTAGGGTTCCAATTCTTACCTAAAGAGAGAAAGAAAATTAATATTCTCTAATTTTGCTTTTCTAGGTATTGTTGTTTTGATTTTACTGAGTATTTGAGATGCAATTAATGCAAAATTCAGGGAAGCAAAAGAAAAGGTATCTCTGTAAATGACAGTGCTTTGGGAATTACATGTGCGTCCCATTTTTTTCTTTGAGTTTTAGTCTTTGACATTCATACCATTTCTGAAATATTTAATGTCAGAATAGATCCCTCCTCCAAGTAATAAGAGGGTTTTTGTCTCTTTTGTTTTTTTGTTTTGTTTTAGTGAAAAATAGATAAGGATAAATCATGAAAGTATATCTTATCCAGTAATTATTACTCTTTCAAGTAAAATGCCATTTTAAAGACATGGTGAACATTTAAAACAAACATGTATTTTATTATAGACCTTAAGTATTTTAAAAGTGTGGTTTTTAATTCCACACATTAAATGGTTCACTAATAATAATACTTTATATGTTTTCTTGGAGATTTGCTAAACATTTTAAACACTTCAGTACTCATTATTTTATTTGGTTTTAAAAACACACTTGAGTTAGTTGGGGCAAGCATTTCCCCATTTGAAAAGAAAGAATAACATGCTATTTTTATGGGTTAATTGACAAAAAATTTGCAAAGCCTACCATCTGTACAGCACTGCATATACAAAACTTTTTTTGTGAAAGCAAAAAAGTAGATAAGCAGTAGATATTTTTATTTCTAGTAGAAATATTAGTGTAGCTGGTAGACTCTTTCAAAATGGAATATATGAAAACTGTCTTGGGGCACCTCGATGGCTTGGTCGGTTAAGTGTCAGACTCTTAATTTCAGCTCAGGTCATGATCTCAGTCGTGAGATGGAGCCCTGCACTGGGCTTTACACTGACAGCATGGAGCCTGCTTGAGATTTTCTCTCTCTCTCTGCCCCTCCCCAATTTGCACATCCACACTTTCTCTGTCTCAAAATAAACAATTGAAAAACTAGTCTTGTGCAAGGGTTTATATTAAGATCTTATGCTGTATGTTTTTTTCTGTTTTCTTTTTCCACAAGTCACATAATTTAAAAAAAAAAAAAGGCTTTAACATTAGATATATCTATAATCAGAATATGGTTATTAGTTTCCAGTTCCCTGCCTGGCATTTGGTAGTTTTTTGTTTCTCCAGTATCAAGTAATTTAGAACTGTATCAGCTTTCTGGGGTTGCCAATGCAATGTATGAAAACTTAGTGGATTAAATCAGCAGAATTTCTTGTCTTACCCTTCTAACAGTCTAGAAGTCTGAAACCAAGGTGTCAGCTGGACCATGTTTTCTCTGATGGCTTTTTTCCTTCTTCTAGCTTCGTTTATTTGCCGGAAATTTCTGGCATTTCTTTGCTTGTAGATGCATCAACCCACATACATGGGCATCTTCTCCCTGTATTTTCACATTATCTTCATTCTGTGCATGTTGTCTCAGTGTCCAAATTTCACCTTTTGTAAGAATAGTAATCACATTGCATTAGGGCCCACTCTAATGACTCCTTTTAATATACTACCTCTGTAAAGACCCTGTTTCCAAAAATGTCACATTCTGAGGTATTGAGGGTTAGGAGGATTTCAACATGTCTTTTGGGCCCCTCTCCCCCAAAGACATAATTCAACTCATAAGAAGACTCCATCATTTTCTAATACAAAGGGTTATCCTAACAATTGTTTCTCAGCCCTACATGCCTTGAGCAGTTAAGCTCTGTTTGCTATATGCCTGAGGTCCTTTGTTGCTCTGTGGTAGTACTCAGCACATTATGTTTTCCAGTGTAGTTCTTTGAGGACATTTTATCTCTTCTGCTAGATTTGATCTTCCCCCAACAAATAATTGTGGCTTGTTCATCTTTGTATCCCCTCAAACCACCTACTTCTAAATCTTCAAAATAGTAGGAAAGCAATAAACCTGGCTTTAAACTGATTTTAGAAATAAGGAACTCTACAAAACATGTTAGGCCTGTTGAACTTAGGGAGAGAAGTTATATGGGAAACACAACCTTCAAATGGCCAGCTTTTCACACATAGACTGAATTGTGAAGAAAGAAAAGAAGTTTGTCTTTTATTGACGGGGTTTTCTTTTCTAAGCAAAGGATCATGACTATAATTTTGTAGTAATTCTAACTGTAGCAATGTCAATAAAGACCATAGCTGACACATTTGAGCATATACCAGACTCTGGGCCTAATGGCTTACATGCATCATGGTGCCGTTTAATCGTGGACAACTTTGTGGCATGAGAGCATTGAGCAGGTAAGGTAAAAAAAGGTTTAGAGATTTTAGGTGAAATGCTCAATATCACATAGTTAATAAATGTCAAAAATAAAATGGAAGCCTGTGCTTTTAACCCTTCCATTAAATTAAGTGGTACTTGAATGTTCTGTGAAATGTCAAAGAATCTGTAAGTATGCTCCATTTGCAACATGATTAAATAATATACAATAGCTGTATGTTAATGGCAACAGAGGTAGGAATGTACTTTGTATCTATCTAAAAATTATTTTTAGGTAGTTAATTTAAAAATAGCATTTAGCTGGATTGCCTGGGTGGCTCAGTCAGTAGAGCATGTGACTCTTGATCTTGGGGTTGTGAGTTGAGCCCCACATTGCGTGTAGAGATTCCTTGAAAACATAAAAAAATAAATAAAAATAGCATTTAGCAATGAAAGCTTCTGAAGAAGCTTATAAGGCCAAGAATTAAAATGATACAATTACTTTATGAATCAGTTATGCAATATATAATAAAAAAAACTATCCAAATCATAAAATAATTTACTGGGTTATATAATATCCTTAAAGCATTCCTTGTCCTTTTTTATTAATTCTTAGCACATTTTTAAAGAAGATGCTGTGGGAACAACCTCAGACTAACAACAGAGGATATAGATCTCTGCATTTGGCTGATATATCATAAATTTCCCTAGTATTCTTTAAATGCTAGATTTATAAGATGCCTAAACACTACAAAGTCAACATGTAATAGTGCTGAGATCACATACTTTATGTTTTTTAAAAGGTTTATGTGATAGGTGTATTTAAGTGTGTTTTAAATCATGATCTGCTATAACTTTAATCATATTTGACCAATATCATTAAAGTTTGAACATGTTAAAAGATACATGATGGGGCGCCTGGGTGGCTCAGTCAGTTAAGCATCTGACTTCGGCTCAGGTCATGATCTCATGGTTCCTGAGTTCGAGCCCCACATCAGGCTCTGTGCTGACAGCTCAGAGCCGGGAGCTTGATTTGGATCCTGTGTCTTCCTCTCTCTCTGCCCCTTTCCTGCTCTCTCTCTCTCTCTCTCTCAAAAATAAATCACCATTAAAAAAATTGAAAAGATAAATGTTAACAACAAACCTTAGTATTTATCTAGTATAAAATAGCATGTACACTACATTTATAAGTGAAACACTCCCCATTCATGTCATAGTAAACAATGTGAGTTTAGAAAATAAATGCAGAATAATTTCTAAGATTTGTCTTTACTGCTTAAAAATAGATTTAAAAAATCTGGCACAGAAAAATATAAATGAATTGTAAATTAAGAAATAATTGAATGCTTACTCTTTAAATATGTTGTATGTTTTAGAAAAGATCAACATGCAAATTCTTTCAAAGGCAACAAAATAAAAAGTTGACAAATGGGATTTGATTTTTTTTAACTTTTTAAAAATATACCTTCAAATAAACTATCAACAAAGTAAAAAGAAAACACACAGAATGGGTGAAAATATTTGCATATCATATCTTATAAGAGATTAATACCCAGAAGATAGAATTACTAAACTCACCACAATGCAAGCAAATAACCCAATAATAAAAAAAATTAGGCCAAAGACTTAAATAGACATTTTTCCAAAGAAGAGCTCATGGCCATTAGCACATGAAATGATGTTCAACATCACTAATAAATAGAGTAATGAAAGTCAAAACTACGATAAGGGCAACTGGGTGGCTCAGTTGGTTAAGCATTAACTCTTGATTTAGGCTCAGGTTTATGATCTCACAGTTCATGCGTCTGAGTCCTGATTTGGGCTCTGTGCTGACAATGTAGAGCATGTTTGGGATTTTCTCTCTCTCTCTCTCTCTCTCTGCCTCCCCCTGCTTGCTCATGATCTCTCTCTCAAGATAAATAAATAAACATTAAAAAAACTACAGTAAGATACCACTTTGTACTAATTAAGATGGTTATTATCAAAAACCAGTATAACACATGTTGGCAAGGATACAGAGAAATTGGAACTCCTGTGTACTGTTGGTGGGGATATAAAACGGGATAACTGCTATAAAAAGCAATATGGCAGACCTTTAGAAAATTGGAATCACCATGGGATCCAGTGAAAAATTCCTTTAAATATCTTGTTAGGTTCCATCTGAGACAAATAGTAAATATTTCTGGCAGAATTGAGTAATCACCTGGACATAAGGGACAGCCTTGAAGAGTGCAAAAAGTACTACCCTCCCCAGATCCAGAGACACTCCCAAAGATAACCATAAGAAAGAAAGAGTAGAAAATTCCCTCACATTATTGCCACATTGTTGGCAACAATGAGAAGGACCATAGCTGCAAATAGAGTGCAATCTACATTTCTGTCCAACCATATTAAGCAACAAATAGGGTACAACTGACATTTCTGTTGGATCATATTTTTGGTTCCTTAACCTGACAGTTGCCAAGTCAAGTTCTTAGGACAGGCAAGAAGGCAATAGCTGTCTTGGGAGAGGAAGGATCAATGACCAATGGGGACCCAAAGGCAAAATCATGAGTCAATCTAATACTTAAATATGCTTTTTGTTTGTTTGTTTTATTTTTATATATTTTTTTGCCTGCTAATCTGAATTTGGAAAGTAAAGGATAACATAAAATTTACCTTCTTTATTTGAACAGACACAACAGAGAGAGATCTGAGGGAGCTGACTTTACTTAGAATGCTTACCCTTTGCTGACTTCTGCCAGTTTTACCAGGATCCCATCTAGGTTCTGGAGTGAGTGGGTTGTCCTAGAGGGTCTCATCCTGGTCACTAAGAACTGTAGAAAAGAAAAAGATAACTTTCCCTCTACCCTTTATGATGAGTGCTTGGCTGAGACTCCCTTTTTCTCTAGGGCATCTCATAAATAGATAAACTAATCTAGATGAAAAATTCTCCATTGGGGCCACTGTAATTCAAGATTATCTTGGATAAGTTTACCTACTTTTTTAGGCTTAAAACAAAATTTTATTCACCCAAGGCCTTGCACTGGACCCAGTCCAGCTTAAGTCAGACCCAGTCTAACTTAGGTAAGTTGGATCCAGTCTGACTTAGATCAGGTCCAATTAATAAGTTGGATCTAGTCTGATTTCAGCAGGTTTCCAGACCCAGTCTGGGAAAAGAAGTACTCAAGTAAAGTTTGAAAGCTCACACTGCAAAAGTTACAGAGCTTGAATCCCAGAGACACCTATGTGGTTAACAAGAAAGCAACGAGCTTAAGGGGCTCAACACGTACCTGTGGCTGGTTGCTCGTTGTTCCTTGGCGTTGTCCTTTAGGGTCTCCTTTGGTTTCCTTTTCTGACATCAGAATTGTGAAAAGATAAACTGAGGAGTTTTTAAGAGTTTATTTGAGCCAAAATTGATTTGAGTCAAGCAACATCCATTCTAGCAGGGAGAAAAGAGCTCTAATGAGCTGGGTAAAGTGAAAGACTTTTTATAGGCAGAAGGGAGCAGAAATAAGAAAGTTATACTACACGAAAGAGTGGTTTGGTTATTGCAAAATTACTTAGCTTTAGGGGAGGGCGGGGGTCTATTTGGCAGATTACCTAACTAGTGTCGATCAGGCAATTCCTGATTGACTGGTTTAAGATTCCATTTTTGGAAAAGTCGAAACTATCATTAAGTCTTGGTTTGATGTTTTGAGGCTTGCATAAGCAACTCCATTTTGGAGGCCTATTTTCTCTTGTTTTTAACAAACCCAAGTGTCCACTGATGGATGAAAGGATGAGAAAAATGTGGTATATATGTGGCTATATGCCATGGGATATTGTTCAGTTTTAAAAAGAAAGAAAATATTGATATATGCTATAACAAAGATGAGCCTTGAGGACATTATGTTAAGTGAGAAAAGGCTGTCACAAAAACAAACACAAATATGGTATGATTCCACTCTGATAAGATACTTAGAGTAGTCAAAATCATAGACAGTAAACAGAGTATTGGTTGCCAGAAGCTAGGGGAGAGGGATGAGATTGTATAGTTTAGTAAGTAGAGTTTCAGTTTTACAAGATGAAAACAGTCATAGAGATGGATGATGGTGATGGTTACACACCATTATGAATGTATTCAATACAATGAACTGTACACTTAAAAAGTTTCAGATGGTGCATTTTATGTTTATTTTATTTTATGAAAAATAATTTTAGAAGAATAGAAATATACTTCAAATGCTAAGGAAAAACTATCTTGTGAATGATTAGATTGAGGTTGTATGGTCCTAAGAGGAAAAGAAAAAAATCAACTAATTTACTTAATAAATGTTTATTGAGTATTTAGCACTCCTCTGAATTAGACTTGAATGCAATGGGGAGAGGGTGAAAAAGACAAGCAAGATCCAATTTCTCTAGGAAATGACAGTCTAGTGGGGGAGATAGAGAAAATAAAGAAGTCAAATAGATAAGCAATATGCTTATATATTTTGGTAAGTGTTACACAGGAAATCAATACACTGAGTAATAAAATAGAATAACTTGAGATAGAGTGACCAGTAAACGCTTCTCTGAGGAGATGATATTCGTGTTGATCTAAAGAATAAGAGTGAGCAAGAGAAGAGCTGACCAAAAAGCATTTTGGGCAAAGGGAACAATTGAAAGTTAAAGCCAGAGTTAAAAAGAAAAAAAGGGCAGTGCAGATTTGTTTTCCCTGGGTCCAGTTCCTTAATTTATATGACCTGTATCTACTTATGCTTCTAAGCTCTCTGCCATTTTGAGTTATACGTGAAAATATGGTTGATGGCAGGCAAAGAGGATAACCGAAGAGGGTTGGGGGTAGAGGCTAGGAAAAAAAAAAAAAAAAAAAACACAACAGAATTTTAATACAGTTAGGCTTGATTGAAGAGCAAAGACTGGAAGATAGAAAAAAATTGAAAGGAGTGAAAAAAGAATGAGGATTCTATGTTTAAGAAAAAATGCAGGGTAGACAAATCCTTCAGAAAACTGTAGGCAATCCCATGTGAAAGAATTGGGATTTACGTAGAATGTGAACTATTTAAAGACAGTTGGAGTCTGCACTTAAAGCACATAGAGATCTGGAATAAGAGAGAGGGCAATGTTTTGGCAATGTCATGCAGATATAACTGAAGACAAGAGGTGGCTCAAGGAACATTCACACTATTTCATTTGCAATGTCAAGTGAAATAAAAGAACTATCTGCCTCCTACTCAAACTAAGGCAAAATCATAAAAACAAGGTATCATCCAACATTCTTGAGGGTATCATCCCTCAAGAAAAAGGGAAAGAAAACCTTTCTCTCTTAGTCAGCATGTAGCGTAACTCACTCAAGAGGTATAGAGCAACCATTAGGTTATTTGTTTAAATGTATAGTTAAATTATAAACACAAAGCACATGTATTTTAAATACAGTTTTCTTAACAATGTTATGTGTACACAGTTTTAAGATTTATATATTAACAGTTAATAATTACAACGGGCAATCTCAGAAGAAGTATTTGGCTGTTGTATCAAGATTCTGTGAGTTTTCAGAGTAAAAAACAATCAGTCTGGCTGAGTAGATTCAGGCTATATATTCAGGAATGGTTGTCGTGTTTGAGAGCCAGCTAGACTGTAATTTAAGAGGCAAAAAATGAGTTTCTCTTTTAATTTTAACTTGCCTGAATAGTTAAATTTTATATAAAAATTATGACTAAAACTTTACAATTTTTGCTACTTTGTTTTGTATAGATTGCAGATGGATATGGATGGAGGCAAGGAGACAAGTTAAGAAACTACTGCAGTAGTCTAGGGGAAAGGTGATGGTGATTCAAATTAGCATGGCAGTAGGGAAATAGTTGGAAGTTAACAAATCTAGGGTATATTTTGAAGGTAGAAACAACAGAAATTGTTAATAGATGTGGCCTGTGAGACAGGAAAACATAAGAGTTGAAGTTGAAAACACAGTTTCTGATTGGAGCAGTTAAAGAATGGACTTACTGTTAAATGATTCCATGGAATAAATAAATAGGTTTAGAATGAGATTTTCAAAGTGAGGTGGTGAGCAGGTAATTGGATAATCCAGGCTGGGAATATGAATTTGGGAGCTGCCAGTACATAAATTATATTTAAAGTCATAAGACTGCATGAGATCCCAAAGAGAATGATTATAGACAAATAAGAACTGAACCTGAGAAAAGGAGAAATAACAAAAGGCAGTGAAAGGAGATGGCCCTTGTTTTTGGAAGAGAGCCAAAGGAGTCAGGTCCTCAAAGCCAAAGAAAGAAATATTTCAAGGAATGAATAATCATCATTAGAAAATTCGACTCATATATTGAATAAAAGGAGAACTGAGAACTACCTATTTAATTTAGCATGTGAATGTCATGAGTTCCATACAATTTGTTTTGCTAGAGTGATAAGATGAAGATTAGGGATATAGTGATTTAAAAGAAAATCACAGATACCGGCACATAGGGTATGCTAATCAGAATGATGTTAATAGAGGGCAAATCAAATTATTTAAAAGAAAAGAGGAACTTGTTGGTTTTATGTCCTTGACTTATGATATAAAATTTGTTCTATCTCAATTATAGTGCTTAGTGTCCAATGGAACATATGGTCAATATCATTGTGTTTGCTCCAGGCTCTCTGATCTATCCAGTGATAGGAGTAGATAAAAGAGAGAACTCAATGGAACTAGGATTTGAGTATTTCCAGGCAATTATAAGTGGTAGGGGGGAAAGTGTTAGGAGACATGAGCCCCATGTCTGGAATGGACCATGGCATTCAAACTGGCTAAGGATGGAAGTTAGCATACGAAAGGATGAAAGACCATGGAGTGGACTCATTCTGGAATAATGGCTTACAGGTCCTAGGAAAGAATAGCAAATGTTGAAGCTGGGGAATTAATGGGAAGACCTTGGAATATAGAGGTGATGTTTGGAGAGTAGAATGCCTGAAATGGTGGTAATGGTTACCATTACCATGGTAAACATAATAACTGGTTTAAACAACAAACAAACAAACAAACAAACTACTGAGGAGTACCACAGTGTGCTATGGGGTAGAGAATATTCATTTTAAGAGCAGTCAAGGAACTGTGAACCAGGATTTAGAAGGATTATGTATGTGACTATTGAGATCATTCAAGAACTAAAACACAGTTGTTACTTTCTCAAAGACACCTGTCTAGTTGGTGTCAATTCCCAGTTGGATCTTGATACCAAGATTAATGCCTTGATTTCTGTTCATATTGACCCTACTTAGTGGTGTGGGATTAGGTCTTA
Organism: Cryptoprocta ferox; assembly: GCA_028646485.1. NCBI lineage: Eukaryota > Metazoa > Chordata > Mammalia > Carnivora > Eupleridae > Cryptoprocta > Cryptoprocta ferox. Next base: position 91,335,652 of record CM053572.1, on the reverse strand, counting down.
GGAGGTTTCTCTGAAGATATAGCCAAATAAATCACATAGACTCTAAGGTTTCCTTTTGACCTGCTCAGTCTGCTCTGCCATTAGAAAAAAATTAACACAAACTATAACTTGTTCTCATGCTGAAATGAATATGAGCTAGAAACTTTTATTTTAAAAACTATCTGTGAAACCTGAATGCCTTAAGTAAATAAATTTTTATATTTTCTGCTTTGGGGGAGGATTATATATTTTTTCAAGATCTGCAAAAGTACTCATGCTGACATTCAGGTTTTAAATACACTGACTACCATTTATTTTAATCAAGCAGTGGCCTCCACCAAGTCAATCTTGGCTGTCATGAAGCACAAAAAGGAATACTGCCTTAACAGACCCTAGAGAAATTCTATAATGAAACTTAATTCAGTAAAAGATGACAAATAATTATATAACACATAGATGGGAAAATCCACTTGAAAGTAAGCTTAGTATGAATCAATGTGAATATTTAATAGAAACATTTTTATTTTCTAGTCAAAGCTATTTTTCTTTAAAATGTATTTTATTTATGTCTTAAGTTCATGTCATATGCAAATAGACAAAATCTGGTCTATGCTACAAAATTAAGGTTAAGAATATTTTCCAAAATCTAAATTAAGGAAGGAAAACCAGAAGTAAAACTGACAAAGTTTAACAATGAAAAAGGTCCACATCCTGACATACATGTTGTATAGAATTCCCAGTACTTATTGTCAGTTACATGTAAGTATTGAGTACACATAGCTGCTGAAATCCTTAGTGAAATATACAGTTTATCACCAAATGCTCATACACACATAGGCACACAATGAGAAACTTCCAAATTTTAGGCATCAGACAGAAAAAATTCCCAGTGATTTTTCTCCACTCAGATTCAAAGCATTTATCATTTGCACCATACATTTAGCAATTTAACTTTATTTATATCTCGTGTTCTCAACTAAATCATAGGGTCAGAAATTATTCTTAGGTACTGTACTCCCCCAGTACTGAGTAGATGCCCTGTACGTTGACAGCTCTTAATGATTGTTACACATACCTAATGAGACAAACCACTGTCTCATTGGGAAAGGAGGGACTCAGAAGTGATAAGTATAAGACTAAGCTACCCCAGAATGATCATTATTCTTGAAATTATTTCCTCATAATAAAGTACATGTATTCATATTCAGAGAAAAGTAACTTATGAAATAGGCTACTGAATAGAAAAAAAAACTTTACTTTTTGGTTCTATACAATAACAAAATCTTGCTGTAGTTCCTATTTTGAAATGAGTTCTTGAAGGCAAAACACAAAAACAAAAGCAAAAGCTGTACTAGAATGTTTTATTCAGCTACGTTGTCCTAAAACATGCATGTATGATAAAAATGTTGTCTTTTATTCTTATTTCTATATGTTCCCTATGTAGACTCGTGCAGATAATAGGAACAATCTATTTCTGCTAACTTAAAAAAAATTAAAATAAAGAAAAAATGGAAAATAAAGATACAGGGAAAGAGTCCTTGCTATTTTCTTTGCTGCACTGTTAACACATAGCTGAAGGAAGCAGTTGAGGAGAGAGGCCAAGAGCACTGATTGCCTTTGGAGTCAGGCTGACCTGGATGCCAGTCAACCTCTGCCATTTTCTAGCTGACAAGGAAATACTCAGAATGTCATTAGCCCTGTACCCCCAAATAGTAAGCATATAATACAGTCATGTACTAATATTTTGTCATTTCTGACATAGTATACCCTTATGTTTTTTGATAACTGTTCTCCATCTGAGGATGTATCAGGAGGGTTTTGCTTTTTATTGATAGCATGATAAAATTTTATATAACTTTCACAGAGGCACTTTGGAACTCACTTCAAACTCAGGAATCACTCCTTTTTCTAAGCTTCTACTCCAGTCTCAACTTCTTCAACTAATGTCACAGCCAGGACTGCATCAGGATGGCTCTGCAGTTCCTGCCATCGGCCATCTGTCATCTAGAACAGCCTTCCAGTACTCTCCATTTCATTAATTCTCCTTAAAACCCAGCTAAAAATATTCTCTCCTTCCTTCCTTATATATTTTAACTCCTCCCTGCCAGGGATTTTAACTTTGTAACTTAAAGTTCTAATTTATTTGAGCCTACAGTTTTCTTAATACCACTGTCAATAATTTAGTTTTAGTCCTCAGATGATAAACATATATTAGTATAATTTGCCTTAATTTATGATGGCAATGACTTTTTGAAATAAATGTTAACATAAAATAACACAACTTGATCAATGTTTTTAAATTAACTGAAAATTTTTTCAGAATATAAAATTAAGACATTTTTATTAAAGAAGAGAGAGATGGAAAGAAAAATAGAGATGTGGAATGAAGGTAAAATGAAACAAGAATTAAATTAGAAATTAGCTCTGTGAGTGCTAATATGTTAGTTACTTGCCAACCACTAGTAAGGAATCTGATATGTTCAAGTCACTGTTAAAAACTAGAGAGTTGAAGACTTCAAGACATTTATAATCCATTAACACACATAAATGGAATATGAGGCATAAAGTAATTTCCAAGAAGAATAAAGTTGAGGTCTCACACATCCTGATTTCAAAACTTACTAAAAAGCTGCAGTAATAAAAACAGTGTGGTACTGGCATAAAGACAGATATATAGACCTATAGAATAAAATAGCCCAATAATAAGCCCTCAAACATAACTGAAGTAATTTTTGACAAAGGTGCCAAGAGCATTTACTGTGGAAAGGATGGTGGTTTTTGTTTTTGTTTTTTTTTTTTTTGCTTGTTTGGTTTTTGTTTCAACAAATGGTGTTGGGAAAACTGGATATTCACATATGAAAGAATGAAGTTGGACCCTTATCTTGTACCATTTGCAAAAATAAAGTCAAAATGAACCAAAGATTTAAAAATAAGAGTTAAACTATAAATTTTTTAAATTTTTCTTTCTTTTTTATAACTTTTTCTCTAAAGTTATAAAACTTTAAAGAAAACATAGGGAGAAAGCTTCAAGACATTGGATTTGGCGACAGTTTTTTTTGCATATGAAACCAGAAACACAGGCAACAAAAATAACTTAGATAAGTTGGACTTGAAAATAAAACCTTTTGTGCATTAAAGGACACTATCAAGAAAGTGAAACACACACACACACACACACACACACACACACACACACAGGAGATAGCTTACAGAATTAATATCCAGAATATATACGGAACCCTATAATTCAACAACAAAAACAAACCAAAACCCAATTTGTATGATACCCTGCTGGTATCATGGACAGATGCTTGGTGAGGAAAATCCCACATGTCTAGGGTCAGAAATATTGTGAGTTTGGTAGCAGTGTAAATAAAGGAGAAATTCAAATGTAGTGTAGGTTTCTCCTACTCAGGTACTCAGGATAGTAAAATTTATAGAAACAAAGTAGAAGGGTAATGGTTAGGGAATGATAGGATACAAGGTTTCAATTTGGGAAAATAAAAAAACTGGGGAGACAGGTAGTGGTGATGATCCAATCGAAATGTACTGAATGTCACCAAACTGTACATTAAAATGCAAAATGGTAAACTTTGTGTATATTTTATCACAGTAAAAAACATAGGTAGAATAGATAGAACAGGATAGATGCAATTGAGAAATATACGTATAAAATATACATGTAATCTTATAAGTAATCAGAAAAATGCAAATTAAAATAATGAGATTTTTATTTACTCATCAGATTGGGAAAAACAAAAAAAAACCCTACAGATTGATGAAATTATGTACCAATAAGCTTTTTGAATGCAAATTGTCCTTTTGCTCATGAGAGTGCTGCCTGTGGAAAGACAGTATTCATTAACTCTTAAATGGAAACTGTTGATAACACAAAAATGTAAGTTAGTATTTTGCCTGGAAAGGCAAAATTTATTATAATTTATTCAAAAATAGTCATAAACAAGACTTTGATTATAGTTTTGTTTTGCAAGATGAACTTAAAAAATTCTAGTGTTCGTAACCATTTTACTGAATGAATGGTACTAAATCTGTACTAAATCTGTGGAATATTTATGTTGTGATTAAAGAATATCTATACACATATACCCATATGTGACTAGGGGAAATAGAGATATTTTCTAGATGTATTGTTAAGTGATAAAAGAAGCTACTAAGAAAAAAATAATAAAATATGTATTTGAAAAAACAATCCAAACCTAAAACACATCTCACAAAAACTAATATTTCCCATTTGATTATAAATTTATATTGAGTTTATTTACAGTTGTTAGTAGAAAATCAGCATTAAACCTACTGTTGGAAATAATATAAGGAGTTAAATTTTAAGTTTAACTAAATTTTCCAATCCATCATACTTTAAAAGTTAACAATTTTTATTTATCATCTTTGTACATATAATAAAAAATTTTACATATAAATATAAAATTGTGTAATGTTAGTGTATATAGTATTAAAGTTTCATATTGCTGCATTAAATAGATTTTCTTAAAAATTTTTTAACATTTACATTTTTGCTTTTGACACACTTTGGGATGCTAGAATAAACATGTTAGTAAATATAATCATTTATATTTTGAAATATTTTTACAAATATTTTAAGGGGTAAAAATATTGGTCAAAAGCTATAAATATTTTGTTAGTTAACTCTCCAAAAGTACTTTATCAATTTATATTTTCAAAAGTAGCATATGAACACATTACCTATTACTTGCAAACTAATTTAGCGAACATTGGGTATAATTATTAACTTTCTTATTTTTTTTCTGACTTGAAAATTATAAATGGCATCCATTTCTGTAATTAATTCACAGTATTTTTTACTTTCAAAAGGGACAAATATATTGTGGTGTTCCAAACATACCTCTTCTGGGAATTTTTTTGTTATTTGAGGAAGTCTTAGTATCATAGTTATCAAATTATATGAATATTATAGAAATATTACTGATTTAATTGTTATAATATCTTATTTTTCTATTGGATCTGCTTTTTCTTAAAAAATTATTACTATTACATATTGCTATATTATATATATAATTGCTATTTTATATTCATATAAAGCCATTATTGTAGCAATATTAATATCATTATCATCACTTTTAGAAATATTATTCTCTTTATCCCCTATTATTTAATAAAACATACATACAGAAATAGCACAAATCATAGTAACAACACAGCTTGATGTATTTTCACAAAACAAAGATTTCTGTGTAACTTGCTACCAAATAAAGAACCCAGCTATTACCAAACCTGGAGCCCCTTGTTTCCCTTTTTAATGAGCTATTGTTATTTATTATAATTTTATACATGTAATTTTGTTGATGCTTATTTTATTTGAATTACCTTTTCTCAGTTCAAATTTTAGGAAGGTTTAATGCCCTCAAATATCAGACAAATAGTCTGAATTACTTAATACTGGATTTTCAGTGTTTGCTTTTGGGTGTTAGGCAATTAAATATATAAATTATTGGGATGTAGTTAAAGTAGTCAAATATCTACTTAAAATATTAATTAAATGAACATTCACATGGCAAATTATACATTAAAATGACATTACCAAAAACAACTAACATATTGGGAAATACTGTAGTGTTTTCAATCCTCATTTCAAGCAGTGGTTCAAAAAAATCGTTTCTATATTTTTTTTTTTTTTTGAGAAAGAGCACAAGTCGGGTGAGGATCAGAAGGAAAGAAGAGACTCTTAAGCAGGCTCCACTGTCAATGTGAAGCCCAACGTGGGGCTTAATCCCTTGATCCTGAGATCATGACCTGAGGCTAAATCGAGAGTCAGACAATCAACCTACTGAGCCACCCAGGCGCCCGTGTGTCTTTTCTATCTATCGACCTGTGTGTAATTTCTGCCATCTGAGTTATTTCCTGAACACTTCCTCACTCTGCTCCCCAAGTTCTTTAAGATAGACTCCTTTTTAATTTGCACATGCTGCTGTTCCTAGAGTTTTATTATGATGCATAAACATCCATTTACAAAATACATGGATTGGTGTTAGTTCATTTACTTGTTTCTATGCTTGCTTGTCTTGTCCTATAGGTTTATTTTCATGATCCTTGAGTAGTTATATCAAACCTCTAAAAGGATTAATGACAGTATCTAGACTTGTAATTATGGTCACTTTCTATAAAAAATTCCCAACTCTACATAGTATATTTGGTTCTTTCTTTAAATTCTATCAGGTGACATATAAATGTATCAAAAGTTTTCACTTACTGACTTTGTTTTAGGCCAAAGTATTATCTGGGAAACGTGTTTTCTTCAAAATATAATAATTGTGATTATGCTCTATAATATATGGCATTTTGGAAAAACTTGAATAGATGATAATTCTAATTTAAAGGACAGCTTTGAGGAAACCACTTTACAATATGTCCTGGAATATTTGGTTAACTCATTTGTGTCTTAACAAGATGGAAAATACTTAGTATAAATTTATTTAAACTATCCCTGTTCAGGGTAGTTTAGCTTTTCTTCGTTATTGAAGGCTTTGTATATTCTATGATAAGTAACTTCAAATCAACCTATGATAAGTGCCTGTTAGACATTCATGTATAGCTCGACTTCGTATCTCAACTCAAATCCATCCTACATCTATGCCTCAGTTCCTATTTCTCCAAGGGATTCAAAGATAGAGACCCAAAGAGCTGCTTCAGATTCTTGGCTATAACATCAGATTCCTGATGTTACAATAAAAACACCTTGGCTGTTTTGTTTCCTACTTTGCCTTCTCTTTTTTTTCTCAACACCTGTTCATTTTTAATTACTAGTAATTACCATGAATAGTTTTACATCCCACCTAAAATTAATTTTATTATTTGGTATGAGTTACAGATATAATTCCTCTGACAACAAATATATTCTCCCAAACCAGTTGTGTATACTCCTTGTTTCTTCTCTTTTGTGTTTATTTCTATATTTTAAATTATTTATTAGAGATAAAATTCTGAATTCTTAATCTACTCTGCAGATGGAAGTGTCAATATTTGTGCTAGTTTCATCGCTTTAATTATTAGATGACAAAGTACCTTTTCAATACTCTTCTGCATTAAAATATTTGATAATCTTGTCTTGTGATTATCACAGGGGCATCTTAAAATATATTTGTTACCTTGCTATAAAATACCTTTTGGGGTCTTTGGTTGAAACATGTTACCTGTTTTTGAGGAGAATATTTCATTTGCTTTATAAACAATGTCTGCCTTGTTCTAGCTGGATTAAATTTCTGACTTCTTTTCAATGTTTTTCATCACTATATAATTTTGAAAATGTACAAGAATCTTCATCAGACTCATCAAGGGGACCACCTATGCCTGAGTGAATGTAGGAGAATTCTGTTAACCAGAACTAGAAGGAAGATATAATATTGTGCCCGTTTTTATTTATGGTTCAAAAAAAATTTTTGGAATCACTAAGGAAACTAATTTACAAATAAACAGCATTCACAAGTGAAATGCATGTTTTCCCTCTGAGAGCTCTCTATTTTAACCGCTAAGCTATACCTAGGGGATTGCTTTCAAAGGAAATCACAAACAAAAAACCAAAGTGGCTTAATGAAGGAGGATATCATTGCTTAAGGATGTTTCAGAACTTACAATTCTTTTTGAATAAATATTATTAGCTTTATAGTAAACTTCAAATTAAGCAAAATAATTTGGGGCTTGGTACTTATTACAGGCATAGAAAGCACTGGATGGAGAATAATAAGAAAAAGGAGCTCTTCTCTAGCTGGCTAGAAAATGTCAGGATATTTCTATTCCTCATCTTGACCACGTAACGAATGGAGAAGATGATTACAACTGTGACCAATCTGCATTTGAGGTATTAGGCAAATTAACCTGAATGTGAACTCTATCAGTTGAAGTAATGGTAGTAAAATTGCTCATCCTATCATTGTATTTATATTCTCCCATACTAGCATAGGATTTACTTTAAAAAAAAAAAATCTGTGCAATCCAGCTGGCTTAATTAAGTATTAGGTTTTAGGAAAATATCTCATAGAGCTGCAAAATACATGAAACCGTAGGGTGGTAAGTGATTATTCTTACCTTCTGCGATGCACGTTGATGAGACTAAAGGCCTTTTAAAGCATGAGAATTGTTTCCAGGCAGTGGTTACATTGTCCATGGCATAAGGCACATTTTACATAAAGCAACAACTTTTCAGGACATCTTTACTCTCTTCCACTTAAAAATGAATTTCAAGTTTCCTGTTAGATGTGCCAGTCTGGAAACCCAGAATGAAAGGAAAGGGAAAGAAGAGTTCCACTGTAAAGTTGGTAATACATTAGCTAATTCTTTTATGGAACATTTTGAAGCATAGGATATTAAATCACCTTTTCCTGTTCAGTTAGCTTTTGAGTCTGATAAGCATCAAAGCTCAGATGGAAAAGCAAAGTCCAAAGAGACTGACATATAAGAACACAGTTTAAAAATTTAGAAAAGGAAGTATACCTGAAGATCTTTCTTGTACTTATTCTGAGACTGTAGCTCATTTCTATAATATTGTAATACAAACTGAAAACAAACAAACAAACAGAAAAAGACAGATAGAAAAGAAACAGGTTGGAATCAAGTTTCACAAAGTAACTTCAGTGGCTTTCTGAGGGTTTTAAAACATCTGCAGAAAATGTCCTTCTTTTTGCCTATTGATGGCAGTAGCAAATTATAGGCTTATTTCTACATAATTATTCCGTGTTTGTCAATGATGACCCCCACCCTTTGCCCTATATTTAAATATATGTTCCTTTTAATTCCCAAATGGAGTTGGTAACCAATGGAGGAGGACTTGGGAAAAGACCTGCCTCCATTTCATGAAGTGTGTTGAGCCAATAGCTCATGACTGGATATTACTTGAACTGCTGACCCCGCAGTTGATGGAGCTTTCAAAAGTGCTTAACTTGGTAGCAAAGAGTAGCTTACCCTCTGGTGAAATCAGGATCAATACTTATTAAATACTTCATGAACTCTATTCATTTCTAAAACAGCCACTTGTCTGCCCTTCCTGTCATGTTCTGAATTAATTTGATATGTAATACAATTCTTACATTTTATATTAGGTTACTTGTATGCTGAAAAAGAAAGGCAAATCATGGATGATGGTGGAGAGGGTCTGTTATTGTTTTACAATTAACTATCTCTTCTTTTTCTAAGGGAGTGAGTATAACACCTTCCTAGACAATATTTTTTTCATTACTTTAACTCTTCTTTAGCACTGAGAGGCCAAAAGTTACAACCAAAACATTAAACATTGGTTATGTACTTCCCTCCTAGCTCTCTGAAAAAAAGTGAAGTGATATATGTAAACACAATAATTTCCCCCGCATACTCTATGGATTGTCTGAAATGAATGAAGCAAAATATAGGATGTTGGAGTAATTATAAATGTACCTGTTAAAATTATTTTGAGGAAGTTCTATTTAATTTTTATTTTTTCCAATAGAAAGGAATCAGTAAGAAAAATTGTATAACCTAGAAAATAAATCCCTGTATAATCTAACTCTTAAAACATAAAGTGTTAACACTGTGATTTTTTCTAACAGAATTTTCTGATATTTATATTAAAGTATTTGGACATATTTGTTTATTATTTAATTAATATTATTTTGCTTCTGTATAATTTTCTTTTTTTCTTAACAATGTATATTGGATATGTAATTATTTACCTGGCTATATGGCATTTCATTGTATGTATGGGGAAATTTTTAACACATTTCTAACTGGGTGGTATTGGAATATATTCTAAATTGTTGATTATTTTAAACTGTACTGCTGCATACATCTAGAACATCCATGTATATTTCTATATTTTTCAGCATTTCCTTGGTGAAATTCATAGACTTAGAATGCTGGTTTTATAGGGTCACCTGGGTGGCTCAGTTGATTAAGTGTCTGATTTGGGCTCAGATCATGATCCCACTGCTTGTGAGTTTGAGCCCCACATCAGGCTCTGTGGTGACAGCTCAGAGCCTGGAGCCTGCTTCAGATTCTGTGTCTCCCTCTCTCTCTCTCTCTGACCCTCCCTTGCTTATGCTCTATCTCTCTCTCTCTCAAAAGTAAATAAACTTAAAAAAAAGAATGCTGGTTTTATTATATATATGAATTTTAAAGGTCACATCAATTTGGATTTCACCAACACTGTATAAAAATGAAATAATTTGCATTTCATATTTTATAGTAATTTTATGGGTTTGATTTATTGCCTGCTATCTTCACTGCTATTTGCAAATAAAAGAGGCATTATTTCTATTTTTCTCTAAAACTGAGAAAACTGATACTCAAAGAGAATAAATGACTTCCCAAGACTCTAAAGCCAATACTCAATGGAAAACCAGAGTTTTCCTGATTGTTAAATCATGAGAAATTGTGTGTGTGTGTGTGTGTGTGTGTGTGTGTCTGTAGGCTAAGATAGATATTTGAAGTGCTTGGAATGACCAAATATAAAACTGCATTTCCTTAAGAGAAAGGAATAAATGTAGAGTTGTAGAAAAATGAGATGTTATGGAGATTCAATAGATTTAAAGCAATGTGAGTATGTGGATACAGTGGAACAGAGAAGTAGACAACTCAGACTTTTGAACTGGGAGTGAATATAATTTGAATGTCAAATAAAATTGATAACTTTAGTAAAAATAATTTGTTTTATCATGGGGAAAATGGTTGAGTAAAAATGCTACTAGGTAGAAAATCATTGGAATGTTGACCTTTCCTCTAGTCATGGATATCCCTCTTTGACATTTATTTACCAATCTAACATCAAGCTTTAGTATAAATTCATTCCTTCCTTTCAAATATATCTACCATGACTCTATCCCATTCTAAATTACATGCTTTGCTCATTCACAGGTTTATAATTTTGCTCTATTTTCCCCAGACCTGAGACATCCTCTCTCCTCTTCAATTATTAAATAAAATATCTCCAGTGTTCTGAATATAAAAGTTCTTTTTTTTTCTGTGTAGCTCTGTCATCAATGCCATCTCCAAATACCCTGCTTCCTGTGAATTACCATGGCATAATAACAACCCTTATTTCTTGAGTGCCTATTGTGTGGCTTATTGTGTTTAAGTGTTCTGCTTGTGATACCTGCTTTATTTCTCAGGAAAAGTCTATGAGATAGGTAATATTTTGATCCTCATTTTACAGATGGGTAAAGTGAGGGTAGAGACTGAGTAAATTTCTAAAGATTGCATATCTATTACTTGGCTAAACCTGCATTGTTTGACTCATAACTAATTATTATTGCCACTTTTGATCCTTGTTGACACTTAATGAACATTTTGCCTTACCAACGAGGTATACATTCCTTAAATCCAACCACATAACTTGGATATTTTTATGTTGGTCATAACACGTAATAGAGCAGTAACACACGGTAGGAGCTTAATAAAAGCTCAGGGAAAATGATGAATAAGCTTTCAATATTAAGAACACTGGTTAAGTTTTATTGCAGAGTTAAAAAGAAAAATTAGAATACAAGTCTATGGCGATGTGGAATATTCAAATCTAATTTAATTATGATCTTTATATGAAGGTGGAAAAAAATTGCCTGTGATAGCTGTGTTAGCCATAAAACCTTTGTTTAAAAAATTTTGTTTATGTCGCCATTTATCTGTTTACACTGAATCTTCTTGTTTGTTTCTTTTCTTTTTTTTTAAATTTCAAAAAAAACTATTTTCACTCAAGTTTGCTTTGCTGATATGGTTTTAGTAGTTCTTATCTGAAATCATCCTCAGGAAATACAGTTTTTTTCTTTTTGGCTATTTCAAAAATGAATAAAATACTTAATATCAGTATGAATAACACATGTGCTCATTGCAGCATAATGTTGGTGCAATCTGTGCTTGATACAGTTATAAATAAGTCTTTGAAAGCATTTTCCTGTATTTTAAATAAAGGCTATAGAAAGCCACAAGAAGGATCTAGTCTTGTTAATATCACAAGCTGTTTCCCCACCTGCACTCAGAGCAGCTTTAGTACAGCAGCTGTTTGGGTTCGTGTTGGCACATCACTGTCTGCAGAGGAACCCCATGGTTTACACAGAAAATGAATAGGCCACAGTTCCAATGGGGGTCTTTAATAATCCTTCCTCTAATGCTACCATGTGTGAGCATCGGGCTTTGAAGGGGTGTGAGGTGTGAAGTTTCAGGAGGATTATATAAAGCCACTCAATTTTGAAAAGTAGAAAAGAGCATTAGAAAAACCTGAGAGTGCCTTTGCATTCCTCCTGCATGTTGATCAAATGCAGTTTATATTGATATTACAGCTTCATGTCCAGCATGTGATAGCAAGTAAAGAGATTGGTATAATTATGCAATTCACTCCATTCGGCCTCCTTTAACATTGACAAACAAAACCCAGCACAGATGTTTCATTGATTTTATTTACCAAATATTAGCTGTGAAAATATTAACCTTGTGGGAACAAATATCTATCTAGTAGTACCTATGGAGATTAAATCCAAGGAGGAAGAAATTTATATATTGAACTTACCTATGTATACTTGGGTGGCCACTGGATATACAAGAGTAAAGCAACTTTCTTTCTTTCTTTCTTTCTTTCTTTCTTTCTTTCTTTCTTTCTTTCTTTTTCTTTTCCTTCCTTCCTTCCTTCCTTCCTTCCTCCCTTCCTTCTTTTTCCCTTCCCTTTCCTCTTCCTTTCTTTTTTTTCCTCTTTCTTAATGCCACATGAACTGCTAAAAATACCATCTATGCCAGTCAATTAATTATGGTCTAGCAGGCCACATGCTTATTTGACAAATTATTTATTGAATGGCAAGAATTCAGTTAAAAATGAGGGCTATATTCCAGTAACTCTTCTTTTAAAGTACTTTAAAGAACGCAGAATGCCCTTTTGAGATGATTTTGATCCCTGGGAGGCGGGGGGAGGCTATAGTATGATGAAGGTGAGTTCACCTTAGAGACATACTGTGTGAAATTGCAGTATATAGTCAGTCATTTACAGACATACTGTGTGAAATTGCAGAATCAAAGTACTAGGGCCTCATGAGCCAACAACCACCTCAACTTTGAATTTAAGTGCAAAAGATCTTTAAGGACTGGGAATGGCCCGTATTAAGAAATTCTTATTTTCAGTAACATATGAGAAAGTAAAAATCTGTATGCTCAGTCCACCGTGCATTTCCTGTATAAATCAGGTACTGTGCGAGGCACTTAAGAATAAAGTGATGTATGGGATTTCTACTGAAAGACACGTTCAAAGAGAGATGATCAGTAAACAGATGAGTGACTAACACCCAGGTATAGATGCATATTTGAGGAGAGGGTGATTAACTCCTTTGGGAGGTAATATAGGGAGGCATCTGAGAAGATAACATCTTAAAGCAGGACTTAGAAGAATAGAACTTTTCTAGGTGAATTAAAAGGCAAAATGAACCATACATACAAAATATGATTGTAGATTAAGTGGAGTTTGATATTGCTGGGGCTGAAAATAAACTGGAAGGAGGTAGGAACACTCAAAAGATGAGTTTGCAAAATAATCAAAAGCCAGATCATGAAGAATATTTCATTTTTCCTTAAGGATCTCAGGATATAAAACTATTGGTGTGAAATAAGTCAAAGTTTGGACTGTTTTTTAAATTTTATTTATTTATTTATTTTTGTTAGGGGAAGAGTGTGAGTGCTTCTGTATGTGTGGGGGAGGGGCAAAGAGAGAGGGAGAGAGAGAATCTTAAGCAGACTCCACACCCAGCACAGAGCCTAATGCAGGACTCAATCCCATGAGCATGAGATCATGAGCTGAGCCAAAATCAAGAGTTACATGCTTAACCTGCTGAGCCACTCTGGTGCCCCCTGCCTATTCATGTTTATGTTTTGAAAGGTGCTTCAGTCAGAATGCAGAGTGGACTGCAGAGAGGCCTATAGAGGGGTGATTATTTATGGGGATTTTGCTGTAGTGTCAAGTTACATAATGAAGGAAATGGCAGAAAACCTGTAATAAAAGATACAAGCAAAACCATGTTTAGGAGTTAGATTTGTCAGTATTTATTGAACTGTTAGAATGAAGAAGAAGTAACTCTTACACCTCTGAATTGGTTAATCTTCTAAGTTCTTTTTCCTAAGATTCACAAAACATCATCCCTTTGTAAGTTAGGTCAGATAACAGTGACTTTTCTGTCCCCTGCTCTGAATTTTTCTAGCCGCTAAACATTTCCCTGATCTTCTCCAATAGAATATAGACCATTTTGTAGAACAACCAATGGCTGCTTCCAGTAGAGCTTGCTAAATATTTTGGGCCTCTCATGGCTTGATGACACAGTTTTAAGCCACACACTAAAGATGACTGTAGCTACCACTGCCCTCCTTAAGGTTAAAACCTTTCAGTATATTGCCCTAATATTGTCAAGAATCACAATTTCTTTCCCAGAAACCTTCTCTAATTGGATTCGGTGGACCTTGACTGGCTTGTCACAGCTATATGCAGGGTGAAGGTGAAATCTTTCAGGAGTTTGTTCCTGAAAACAAGAGCTGAACATTTCTGATGAAGTCATATTAAGAGTATATATCTTTATGTAATTTTTTCATAGTACTTTTCCATCATTTGTGTTTTATTACATATGGCAATTGTTTATTAAAAAAAAAGAAAGTTTGCAAAGGATGTGTTAACACCCCAAATCAGATGTTTGTGTACTTAGATTTTTGAAAATTTATCAAGTAAGTGAATATAAAACTTGTACCTTTTTTTATTCTGTATCTAAAAGATCTCAATTTTAAATTTGTAACAGGTGGGAAGTTGTTTCTGAAGCTGCACTGTTTATGAGGAATCAGGCACATGTCCTGAGTAATCACATGAATGAGAGAGGAATCTTAGTAACTTCATAAGGTAGGTGCCTTCCTTAAGCTTCCAAAATCTGGACAGGGTAAGATGCCATCATTTAAAATAATTACAGTTGATTTTTCTTGATAAGTTGGAGTAAAGTTAATTCACATTTCTCACTCAAATTCATTTCTCACTCAAATTTCCTTAATTCATATTTTGGTGGCAGGGCTGTTACCACTTTTATGAGATTTTATATAATACACATGCACACACCTATATACATATATATGTCTGAATGTACACACATATTGAATATTTAATAACTTTATCAAATGACTAGCTGCTAGGCTAACAAGTAGAAAATGTGATCATTTTTGAATAATATGAATGTGCTTAATGTTTCAATATCTTGATGTCCCAAAGAGAATCATGATGTTCTACCATATACAAATGTGAAATTGTATGAGGCATTTTGATTCTCACTTTCAGTTGAAAGAGAGACTCTTTTGGACTTGGCCTATTTCCTAGGAAGCCACAATGACATTTTAATAAATAATGCGATAGAGTTTGTGTCTTCATTCATTTACCTAGAAGAAGAATTATGGCAGGGAGAAACTTGGAAGTAGGACTAAAAGTGTGACAGGTACCCGGTGTGAGAAACAAAGCTCAATAAAGAGAAAGTAAATGTTACAAGAGAGAACACTATTGGAAGTTTAGCCAATCAGAGCTGGTTGTGCTAAACGAAGAGGCTAAAAGAGAGGCGCCTCTGACTTCTCGACTTCATATTAAAAAATTCTCCTGCTCACCTTTCATGAACCCGATTCCCTAACAAGCAGGTTGACATTAAGTCCTTCATTCTTTAGAAATTTTAATATTTGGAAAGTTTATAGAGTGTGTCACCTGAAAATGTAAAAAGCAATTCTCAAGATACGGCATTCTGTTCCATTTGGGTCAGGATATAATTCTATTATTTTTAATGAGTAGTTTGATTATCACTATGGAACTGAGAATACCTGAATTCTGAGGTACTATACAGAAATATGACTGAAAAAGCAAGCGATGATCTTCGAGTAGATCAGCTTCTGAAAGTGGCATTACTTTCATCCATCACTGGCATTAACTTGTTTATTCGTCTTTTATTGAAACGAAGGATGTGAAGGGATTGGGCTTTTGTAAGATTCATACGATTATAGATGCTAAGTATTACACCTAAGAGTAAGGGCATGTTTATGACATTTTACTGTGTTTCATCTACTCTCTGAAAACTCTTATTCAAGAATGAATTATAATTATGCGCTAAATGGGCTCTGCATTGGGTTGAATAAGTGCTGCTCTTTTGAAAGAGATCAGACTTTTTGAGAAAGTATTACAATTCTGCATTGATAAGAAAACTTTTGTTTCTATAAACTGAACCTTATAAAGAGCCTCTTTTAACTGATCTTCCCTCTGGTTCTGTGATGGGTGGGTGAGAATGAGGGAGGGGAACTTTTCTACTTCTTTCAAATCCTAAGAATTTTCAGATCTTTTTCTTATAATTTTTGATTAATAGCACCCTTGATTTTGATTTATATTACCCCATTATTCATTATATGGGAGAAAGAGAAGTCGCTTTTTTTCCAATTTAATTTTAAAAATTAGGGCTAGCAGTGATGGAATTTAAAATCAAATTATCCTGTCAGAGTGACAGATAAATCTCAAGAGATTCTAATGAGATTTTCCCCTGGCAGGATTCTGAATTTCCCCCTTTCCCAGATTCCCCCATTCCAGATTTTGACTGTGACAGTGAGCATCTGTGGTTTGAAATAGGTTGTTATTTGTGTCATTTGATTCTTATTTAGAAATTCTGAGTTGGCTTCTTTACTTGTTTGCTCTGGGTTAAAGGGGGAAAATGTATATGCAGTTGTCAAGTGGGTGCATCTTTCCCTATGGAAAGTTGTAGGTGATTACCACATACCCAAATTTGGTAAAGAAGAATATATTCACCAAATTCTATGCTTGCCTTTACCCATTGCCATACTTAAGGAATTTGTATTATAGAGGTGGTGTAAATATGACACAATTTTCTTACTATACTGCTCTTTGTGGTTCCCCTCCCTTTTTTTTTTCATTATCCTCAACTAAATCTCCAATGCTTTCACAGTAATAGGTAGACCTTTAGAGTTCTGTATTCACTTAACAATTTGTTTTATGTGACATGGATTCAGAGATTCTCCATTTCTGATAGCTAAAAAGAAACTAATATTTTGTCTTTAAAATATGTGACAAATAACAACTCTTAAATGAGATAATGGATGCGCACTTTATTTCTCTGCAAAAGAACATCTAAGATAAGCAAGCAGTATATCAAATGACATTAAATAGCTGCATTATCAATTGACAGTTTAACATGTCTTGCAGAAAAAAGAGTACAGAAAAAAAAAGTAGTTGTTGTTAAGGGGGCCTCTGTACTAAGAGATTGTTGTAGAGTAGGAAGGAGCATTGCAGTAGGAGGTTGACTCTAGACTGAGCCTGTTCCCTAACTCTGAACAGGGAGTTCATGCAACAGCTGTAAGCTTTAGCTTCCACAGATCAGAAGCTAGTCAAAAGCTACAGCTATAATGAAGAACTTTGCTTCTTCTATTTCGGTCTTGCATGTTGTAGTAATCCCTAAGATAGAGGATATTAGCAAGTAAGTGTCCTCTGAGAAGCCTTCTCTGGTTATTCAATTATTATCCCAAAATGAGGAATGGTGAGAATATTAGGTAATAATTCAAATAAAGATGATACTCAAAAGAAACTGTGGCAAGGCACCTATGCATGAGCCCTGAAGAGCTGCACATACTGTACATTAGTTAAGGGTCTTAATAAAAGAACAGAAGGAAGGGAAAATAACACAAAATGAAGAATGAATTACTTAAGATTAAATAGTTTCTATTACAGAAATAGGCTACATGTAGAGCTAATGGCAGGCATTTTCAACAGACAGATGGAATTCTCTTATCCCCCAATCGTATTGATATGAAATGAAGTCTCTGTTAAGATTCATTTTTCCTGAAACATTTGCATATAAATATAAACATCATTACTAGGGGCTAATTGCCCTGTAGGAACTAAAATGTGGGAATTAGCATCTTTAGTCGTTTTTATTATTATTTTTTAAAGTATCTCTAACACGCATCATATTTGGTACTGCATGACTGCAACAGATAATTACCACCATTAAGAATCTCAAACGCAAAATCAAAACCATTTGGAATGGCTTCCAGGGCAACCCAGCACAGTGAGTAGCCACCAAAATGAGTATATGAGGTTTATATTCATGCATATTCATAAGGGTACTTAATTTGACATTCATAGTAGGGGGCTTTTGAAAGCTTGTCAAAAGAGCAGCCCCAAAACAAGACCAAACATCAAAGGTAAGAAGATGCAATACATCTCGTGCCCACACACATACAAATATTGCTTGCAGGAGGCAGTGAATAACACTAAAGGAATTATTTATTTTAACTACTCAGAGGAGATGGCAACTTCTACGAAGATGTAAACCACAAGGCTTTGCCTTTATCGTTCATCTTATTGATCAAAAAGGTCAGGAGTATAAGTTATTCAAAGGATGGATCGTAGGCAACAATTCTGGACAAATGGGCATGTAGACTTGTGTGATTAATGCCCCTTGCTTGCACAGAATATGAGGGAAAGTGTGAGGGCATGTCTTAAGAACTGAAAAAAAATAAAAGTGTTTGAAAGAATGCAGCCATGGCTATGACACTCACTGTATCTGAAACATGCCCATTTTGTGGGTACGTCTGTGTATTTCAGCATACAGGTGCTGCCTTGTTCAACTGTTGTGTTCAGAGGCGATCTTGCTGACATTATATTTTTCAAAACCATTTCCATGACATTCAGCAAATGTTTATTCTGGTGGAACAAATCTGTTAAATTATAGATTAGAAACAGTACAAAGAAACCTTTACAAATGTTTCAGTTTCAGTTTTGCACAAAGCAAACAGCATTATATTTAAATGAAGCACTCCTTGTTAGAATAAAACATCTACATAACAAGATACTATGCCTGATTTTTTAATTCTCCTCTCTTCCCTGGATGGGCATAGATGTCTGAAGTTATGAAAGACACAGAGAGTGCTGGGGATGATATGTCTTCAGTTCCTTTCAAATGCCCACCTCTACAATTCACTCCTGCTTGCCTGTCATTTTCCCATCTCTTCTAGCTCCGTTTCCTTAGTTTTGTTCCCCACCCATATCTTTCCCCCCTTGATTCTCCCCTCTTCCTAGGAATGGTCTAAATATAGAGCAATGATTTTTTTCCAATCATAGGGGGTCACTGAGCATTGGCACTAGGCTCTGTTCAATCACTCCTCAACACCTATAGGCAATCATTGTATTGGAAAAAATACTGGAGAGTGACATGTTAGTGTTTTTAAAAACATTGTTGCATGAATGCCAGGGTGTTGCTAGACTCACCATAGGTTTCAAGTGACCTGCTTATGGTCATATTTTAAATCCATAAGTCAAACTTTAAGTTGTTTCATAGGTTAGAGGATAGTAAAATTTAACGTAATGATTCTTTGTTGAAGAAAGGTTTATTTTGGGGGCTATACGCTATTTTATAATGACATAAATCATTATTTTAAATTCCTAAAAGAAGCTTTAAAACTTGTTTATGATCCTAAGTGTTAATAATTAAACATGTAGATGACTCAGTTGAGCAAATTACAAAAAAGACAAAACTAAAATGCTGACGTTCTTCAAAATCAGACACTAAAAAATGTCAACATGGCATAAAAGATTAATAGAACTTAGGTGACTCTAAACATGCTTTAAATGTATTTTTTAAATGCATTTAAAACACATTGAAACATTTCATAAATTTTGGAATATATTAAAAGGACACAATGCATTAAACAGGTGTATGTACAAGAATATCCAGAAGGATAAATAAGAATGAAGAGAAGCCTCAGAAACATACGTGTAATTGCATGCATACAAATTCAATGCATAGAAGTAAGAAAATACCACAATCATCTGCAAGAGAAGGATTACTTAATAAATAAGAGTTGAACATACTGAGTATTTTTAAGAGGGGACAATAATTTATATCCTTATTTCACATCATATACCAAAATGAATTCAAGAGGGAAGCATAGAAGCTAAAATCATAGATTAATGGAAAGTCAATGTAGGGTAAATGTAAAGCTAAAATCTTATAATGTAATGACAATTTGGATAATTACTTTTTGTGATCTGTGGACTTCTAAGCATAAACAAACTTTTAAAGTATGAAAGCAACAGAGACAATCACCAAGGGAAAGATCAAATTACTTGAATTAAAATTTACAAACGTTTATACATCAAAAAGTCATTATTAGCAAAATGAAAATGATAAATAAAAAAACAGTGGAAGTTCTTTTCAAAAGTATAGAAGTTAAAGATTTTTAAAACACTCAGGTCTTTTTTTAATGATCAGTAGTGGTAAAGAAATTTCAAAGTATAGGAACTACAAAAGAATAATAAGCATATGAAAATAGTTGAATTTCAGTTATAAAGGAATACATTTTTTTTAAAAAAACATAAAAGAGCCCTTATTTTTGGTTTTGTTTCTTTTCTTTCTTTCTTTCTTTCTTTCTTTTTTTTTTTTTTTTTTGCTGTCTGACATCGCAAACATTCTAAAAAGGTGAAAATGCTCCCTCTGCATTTTGGGAGGCATAAGCAGTCTCACAGACAACCAACATGTGTGTATAAATTAGCATCAGCTTTCTGAAAAGCAGGTTTTACTACCATGGACCGAGAGTTTGACAATCTTCTAGAAAACACACTACTAGTTAAAAAAATCCTGTATAAATGACTAGAAATTCAGAGAACCGCACAGAAGAAAGTACTGGTGTAACGAAGAAAAACTTCAATTATTTTTACCCTATGCATTTTTAAAATGTTGCTATTACTCAATCAAGTAGCATAAACAATATGTTTTCTCTACATATTTACACTGACTGGAAGCAGCTTGTCCCTAACCTTAGTTTATAATCTGCCTTCAGATTCTCAAGGTCTCTGTGTCACAGCAATTTCTTATGAAAAATGCCCCCATCCTCCAAATTTGTCAATATAGAGAAAGAAAAGGGGGCAATCAGGCTTTTGTGCAGGGAAGAGGATGGTGGAGAAGGCAAAGGAGCTCCAGCCCAAACTCACCTTAGGGCACTACAACCTTAGGAATATAGGAGAAAGACCTTTAGCAACTGATGACTGTGCATATCTGTTCAGCTGGTAGCATTTATTCATGCCCTATTAATAGCATAATGAGGTGGTTGGCTACCAACTGAGTATGATAAAATGATAAATCAAACATGGGCTATGATGTATGGAAGCCTAGAGTCTCGAATAGAAAGGGGGGTTGGTGAGTGTGTGTGTGTGTGTGTGAAAGCAAAAAGCACAGGAATAGGAGACATGTTTATCTAGTCTACTGTTTTGTTCCAAATATGTTACACACACATAGTGGCTATGCATTACATAATTTTGGATAAATGAACACTTCTCTTATGGACTAAGTTGACTTATATATACATAGGATTTGAGCACAGAGAAAGGGAAAAAAGGAAAAAAGCAAAGAAATGATAAGGCACACCATGAACAGAGGCAGGGAGAAGTATTTGTACTTAAAGTTTTTGAAGAAAAAGAGAGAGTTGATGTAGCAAAATAAATTGTTCAAGGAGCTGTCTGCAAAAGGTGCAGTGACCTATTTTAATGATGGGGCTGCTGGGGCTTATAGTATGAGCATCTTTAAATTTTTAAAATCATATCCAATCATTTTTCAAAGTGATGGAATCAGTTTTCAATTTCATTTACGCTATGTGTATAAGAGTTCAGATTGACCCACAACCTTACCAGTACTTGATATTGTCATATTTCTTAATTTTTGCCAATCTAATAAGTAAAAAATTGGTAAATGCCCTTCTCAGTCACTGTACATAGTCTTTCACTTTTGCTGTTATTCCTTATGTTAAAAAGGTTGCTTCCGAAATATCAGTGTTATAAATCTCATTGATGTCTATTTGTTAAGAACTCTTATTAGATTCTCTACTTTTTAAATAGCAACTGTCTTTCATTCCCACCACTTTTAGTCTCCTTTGTATAAATTTTATCTCCAGTTACAGTAATGTTTCTCTAGAGCTGCATAGTCTGATATGTTAACACTAGACTTGCGTGGCTATCAAACTAATTTAAATGAAGCTGTTTAAACTTACATATAAAGTTAGTATAAAAAACATTGCATTTTTAAAGTTTGTACCAAAAAAAGTAAAACATTTATTCATATTTTTATATTGATTACGTATTAAAATGATAATATATTGGACATATTTAAACAGGATACTAATAAAAACTATTTTACCTGTTTCTTTTCATTTTGTTCATGTTTTGAATATAAAATTGAAAATTACAGTGCGGCTTGCATTATATTTTTATTGGAGAATGCTGCTCTATAAGATAATCAATAAACACCTTCCTAAATCCAACATTTATTCTCAGTTCATTTGTTTCTTCTCTACTTCTTTCCTTCCTTCATTCTTTCCTGTTTTCCTTTCTTCCTAGCTGCCTACCTTTTTCTTTCCTTCCTTTCTCTCTTTTACTTCAGTTGAGAAGAGAATTTCTGATAACATTATGTACCCTCTACATGAATCTGCCTAAATAAACTTGAATCCCAGAGCTTTTACAATCTTCTATACTGTATCATTCAATTCGTGTCTACTCTTTATTATTTTTATTTTTTAATTCGTATTCATTTTTTTCACACTAATTAAATGTCAAGCCTAACTCAGAATGAGGTTTTATAAAGCTATTCTAAACTCAAGAATAGTTTCTCAAAGTTTTCTTCTATCAATACTAACATCCTTTTACTGTAACATAGAAGAATGTGTGCAGAGGGGATTGGAGACATTTAGGAAAACCAAGGCGGTAAACAATGGACAAGGCATTGGAGTACAGGCTTGAATGATAAAATATAGGACACACAGTTAAATGAGAATTTCAAGTAAACAATGAGTAATTTCTATTTTATTATATTAATGTTATTTCATTGTCACTTTACAAATTGTTACTTACCTGAAATTAAAAGTTTAGTATCCCGTAGTTTTATTTACTAAATCTGTCAATTGTATTGTAGTGAAGACAGTCACAATCACTAGTTTCCTTGTGAGTGGGACAGGGAAATGATGGGATTTCAGGTGCAGAGAATTGAGGTATCTAATTCTTTATTATCTAGGACATTCATTGTTTTGTATAAGTTATAACATATATTATGATTATAACACTATACCGTCTCAAATAAATAAGTCAATGTGTTCCATTTACAATTTTTTAAATAAGCCCATACTGCTTATTTTATTACTCCGTTTTATGCTTAATCATATACTGCCTTATATCATTAAACTCTTTTCAACTAACTACATTTGATTAAAGGACAATAACTTGAACCTGTCACTCTTTTCTACTTGCCATAACTCACTATATCTTATGAAACACTGCTTAGTCATTTAAAAGACCTATTTAATTTATCTACATGGTTATTAACTAAAATAAAGTTAGTATAAGAGCTTAGAGTTTAGAGCCAGACAAACTTGAATTTTAATTACAACTCTTTTAGCGAAAGTCATGAGACCATAGACAAATTGCCAAATATGCTTCAGTTTTATTTTTATTTCTTCTAAATGTTTGTCTCAAGAGCAGATACCTCACTGGGTTATTGTAAGGATTAAATGTAATTATATTATACATTTAAATGTCTTATCACAAGCCCTGATATATAATAAACCCTTAATAAATTTTAGCTACTATTACTAATGATAATAAAATGTTTATCTCTTTCAAATTCATAGACTTACTAAAGAAGACAGGACTAAACACTGTATTTCACATATCTCTTTTTTTTTTTTCTTTCTCAAGGATAATTCTTTTTCTGTGGCTAAAAAAAGTAGTGAATTATGGGTTTTACCAATATGTTAATCACATTTTTAAAACATTACTGAATGTGATGTCATATTGACTTTCTTCAGCAGGATTTCACCTGTTCAGTATGGTTAAACAAGCTTTCATGACTCTCCTTGTCTTATAAAAACTTAGCAGTATTTGAGTCTGTGATTATGACTGGCCCTCTAGTAATAGAATGGCCTCTGCCTCTATAGCTCTGTGGCATTTAAATGAAAAGAAAAAACAAAGTGTAATATTAAAAATGGAAAGGGTTGAGATTGTCCATATGCATGTATAAGTAAAGAAATACATCAGATGAGTAAGCAAAATGCACAACTGCAAAGCTATATAAGACAATGTGTGAAGTTTTTTATTCAGCTTTTCTAAAATCTCCACTTGCCAATTTTACTATAAGTGAGACAAATAACTGAAATTTTTGGCACCATTTATCAAAGAATGTGTATAGGAATACTTTCTTCAATGTTGACTATAAGAATTATATGTGTTTCTAGTCTTATTTGGAGACTTTTTTATAATGAATAATTTGAATACATATCAATACTCCACTTTTCTGCCGAAATGAAACAAAATTCCCTAGTGTACCTGTTTAGTTTCATTCCCATAGGATGGTGAATATGCATTGCATACATTTATAAAGTAAATTATATGCTTAAAGATATAATAGCCCTTGCTTTTAGGTAGTTATTGTTTTCTCTAAGGAATTCAGCACATTTCATATTGACTTTGGAAAAATGGAAAACAGCTACTCATTCTTGACTCACTGTACTACTCAAGGAATATTTCCTAATTTTCAATGATTTTTTTCTTTCAAACACATAAAGAAGATTGTAAGATATTTAAGGTAGGACAGAGACAGAAAAAAAAAAGATGCTTTGTGCATCTAACACAAAGATTAATTCATTAGATCAAAATCTTTAAGCTCCAGAATCGCCAAATAAGCATCAAAACCTTGGTAGAATGCTGGTCTTCTAGATCACAACCATCTCTAATAAGATAAAATATTAATTACATTTTAAATATGTTTAAGGAAATTATAATTTCAAAAGATCAATATTTTCTATTTGGATAAATAAATATGAGATTTAAAACCATGTCATGACTCAGTTATTTGGGCTCTTAATTTTTATATACCAGACTTATTTGGAAGGGTGCATTTCATATGGATAATCTGGAAAAATGAATTTGATTAGTAGGCCCATTAAAATACTTCTGCCTTGCAAGATCCCCACAAAACTAACTGCTCCATGTGACCATTAAATACATGACACTTGTAACCATGGAAATGTCAGCCTTAAATATTGAGGTACTCTAAATCAGCATTTTTCCCACACTGAGGAGGAAACCAAGGGTCAGAAAGATGAAATTATTTGCAAAAAAGTGTATACTATCATGGTTAAGAGTACTCCCTGATCTGTCATCATGTTTTAAAACTGAGCTCTGGCACTTACTGTGTAATCTTGGGCAAGTTGACTAACCATCTTAAGGCTTAGTTTCTTTATATGTAACATGGAGCTAATAATAGTACTTAGAAGCTTATTTTATACTAAAGATTACAGTCGAAGTAGGAGACCATGTCAAGGAATTTTAATAGAAATTTTTAGGTTTGTAGGTTGTCATAAACCTCTGTTTTCCCATTTGGAAAACATTTGGAACTAGGGTGGCGTTGTTCTGTCTTATGGGCCACTTCTGGTTCCATTTTTGTCTTCTGCTTTATCTTTGGTCAATTGAAACAGTGCTGTGAGAAGTGCTATAGCATAGCTGTTAAACACTCAGACTCTAAACTAGTCCACAGAGGCCCGAATTTTAGTTCAGCCATGCGGTGTAGGGTAGTTATCCCAAGAATCAAAGTCTTCACCTAAACATAAATGTGATCCCGAAGCTTGCATCATAGGATTAAGTGAATTAATGTATGTAAAGCACTAAGAACAGTGGCAGGCACATAGCAAGTGGGGTGAGTGTTAGTAGTTAGTTGTTGACGTACTAAAAAAAAAAATGTGTGAATTGCTTTATTCAGCTTTTCTAAAATCTCCATTTGCCAATTCTACTGTATGTGACATAAATAACTAGAACATTCTTTCCAAAAAATATATATGAATCCTGTTTTGTTTTGTTTTGTTTTAACAAATACATACGCATCAATTTTAATTTTGTAGTAATGTCTAAAAATGACTCCATTATTTTATTTCATTTTCATAAAATTATCTAAGGAAAATAATTCTTACTATGTGTTTTGTTAAAGTTTCCCAACTACTATTCAAGATAGTAATCACAATTTTCCCATCACTCTATCAAGAATAAATGACATGGTCAAATACGCAATTACTCTTATGAAGACCTGGGTAAATATTATTACAAATACTCAGATTCTCTGAGTGAAGTTTGTGAGAATAATAAATGTATTTATGTCCATAAAGTTACTTTTTTCAATCTTTCCATCTTAAGCCAAATCTGGTTTTGTTATTAATGATGTAGGTTACGCATTTCTGTATACTTTCGTCAAAACTAAGTATATTCATCTTAGACAGATATCATTTCTCTAAGACAGAAATTCAACACACATGTTTCCTCACCAAGTGTTTCAGTTAACTTCTGTACAGCAAGGAAAAAAAACAAAATTTTGTGTCATGGTAAATTAATAAATAGTCTTTCTATTTATTAGAGTGGACATAATACAATAATTATGTATTCATGGTGGTCAGTTTTCTATAAATATTGGAATCCAGTAATTACTATAAAACTGCTTGTTATTTACTCATTTGGAAGACTTAAAGGAGCATGAATATGCATGAACTACTTCTCGAAGTCAAAAAATATATGTTCGTCTTGCTCTTTGGATTGCTTTAGGAATAGTTTGTGCTTTTAAAAATATATCTGCTACCTTCATCACCTTGAGCTAGGCAGTGATAAAAGTGTAGTTTTGATGCAGGTACAATTCATTTATGATAGTTCTTTTCTTCTAGACAATATGATCAGACATTTTCTTTCTCCTGTCTTCCTTTCCTTTCTCTTTCCTTCTGCCCTTCAGGGTGGAAATAACAAAAATTTGCCAGCCCTTTATCTCTCATTTTTCTCTCTTTTCCAATATTACCACTAGCTAATCTGACAATAAAAAATGTATAGAAGTATTAATGAAATAAATTGCCCTGTCTTCCACCCATATTGTTCCAGGTCCTGGGCCACAATATGTTAAATGGATTTCTAGAGGTAAACGTTGGTTGTCTTCTCCCTCCAGTTGATCCTCCACTTTTGGCAAGGAGGATTTCATGTTAAAAATGCAGATTTCTGTGAAGATAATATTTCATGTAGAACAGGAGCCATCTGTTAGCCCTCATATTTACCCAGGTTGGTGTCTACTTGCTTTGTTTGCTTAAAAGACAGGCTTTGGTTTTAGAAGAGTTGAATTTTCATTTTAGAAATCTAAGGAGTCGTTTCTGAACTTACATCCTAGTTAGCATCACATTAATTTACAAAGCATTTCTAGAAATAAATTGCTATGGAATTCAGGAGTACATAAGAGTAATACTATAATTACAGAAAGCTAAAGATGTAATATAGTTTACCCAACAATTTGCTGAATATAAGGATGGAAAAGCTCACAGTTAAAAAAAAAAAGAAAGTAGTGCTTGGCTCATTCAGCTAATCTTATTTGTATATATGTTAGTGTTGAATCAGATTTTCCAAGTTCAAGAGCTACATTAGATTTTTTTCTCCCTTCTATTTGGGTGCAAGATCACTCCTCTCCTCAGTGTTTCCCACAAATCCTCTGATACTTGAGTAGCTTAGAACAAACCACCAACCTACAAGTGCATATAGTCCCTCTACAACAAAGATTCCCAGGAATTAGGAGAAGAAGAAGGGGATATGGCTTTTTCCTCAATTGCACCTTTCTGCCTCTTATGGTTTTCTACTTCGTTCCCCTCGTTCTCTTCTTCCTACTCTTCCTTCTCCCTCCTGTCTCCCTCTTCCCCCTCCCCCTCTTCCTCCTCCTCCTCTCTCCCTTCTTCTTCTTCTCTTTCTCCTTCTCCTTCTCCTCCACTGTGGCAAAAACATTTAACATGAGAGCTATCCTCAACACATTCTTTTTTTTAAGTTTATTTATTTATTTTGAGAGAGAGAGAGAAAAAGAGAGAGAGTGTGTGTGTGCGCGCGCACACAAGTGGGGAGAGGGCAGAGAGAGAGAGAGAATCCTAAGCAGGCTCTGATCTGTCAGCACAGAGCCCAACATGGGACTCAATCACAGGAGCCATGAGATTATGACCTCAGCTGAAATCAAGAGTCAGAAACTTCACCAACTGAGCGACCCAGGCACCCCTATCCTCAACCAATTCTTAAGTGTACAATATAATATTGTTATCTCTCAACACAACATTGAACAGCACATCTCTGTTCATCATCCATAACTACAAATACACTCTGAACAGCACCTCCCCAATGCTATCTCTGCCCTCCCCACTTCCTGTCAAATATCAATCTACTCTTCGTTTCTATAATTTGATTACTTTTTATTTCTCATGTTAAGTGGAATCAGGAAGTATTTGTCTTGTGACTGGTTTGTTTCACTTTGCATAATATGCTGCAGATTATATGTTGTCACATATAGCAGAGTTTTGCTTTAGATTTTTAAGGGTAAATCAGATTTTATTGTATGTATATAGCGTATTTTCTTTTTTTATTTATCCATCCATGGAATTTACATTGTTTGTATGTCTTGGCTACTGTGGATAATTCTGTAGTGTACAGGGGAGTGCAGCTATGTCTTTGAGATCCTGATATCAATTCTTCTGAATATATTACTCAGAAATAAGATTGCTAGATCTTATGATAGTTGTACTTTTAATTTTTTGAGGGATGCCATACTTTTTACCACAGTAGGTGCACCATTTTTCATTTCTACCATGAGGGTACAAGGGTTCAGATTTCTCCATATCATCACCAACAGCAGTTGTCTTTTTTCTTTAATACTAGCTGTCCATACATGTGTGAAGGGTTATTTCTTTGTGGTTATTATTTGTGGGTTTTTTTAATGATTAGTGATGTAGAGCATCTCTTCATATCTTTTCAGATACAAAAATGCCATTTGTATGTCTTCTTTGGAGAAAGATCTCTTCAGGTCTATTTTAAGATCAGATTATTTGGGGTTTGTTAATGGGTTGTAGGAGTTCCTTTTATATTTTAGATATTAACATCTTTTGGATATACGGTTTGCAAATACTTTTCTCCCATTTTAGAGGTTGCATTTTTACTCTATAGATTGTTTCCTTTGCCATGACAATTATAACTAGCTTAGAAATGAATGCTAATTAGAGATATCTAACAATAGTGACTCCTGATATAATTAATGGAAAATAGTTTGCTTAATAAATGATCATTTTAAAAATAGGGAAAAGAATGATCCCTATGTGGTTCAGTCGGTTGAGTGTCCAACTTCAGCTCAGGTAATGGTCTCACCTTTCCTGAGTTTGAGCCGCATGTCAGGCTTTTTGACGAGAGCTCAGAGCCTGGAAACTGCTTTGGATTCTGTGTCTTCCGCTCTCTCTCTGGCCCGTTCCTGCATGTGCTCTCTCTTTCACTCTCAAAAAAAAAAAAAAAATTGCAGGGCACCTGAGTGGCTCAGTCGGGTAAGCTTCCAACTTCCGCTCTGGTCATGATCTCAGGGTTTGTGAGTTCGAGCCCCGCATCAGATTCTGTGCTGACAGCTCAGAGCCTGGAGCCTATTTCAGATTCTGTGTCTCCCTCTCTCTCTGTCCCTTCCCTGCTCGTGCTCTCTCTCTGTGTCAAAAATAAATAAACAAAAAAATTTTTTAAAAATGATCACCATGAATGCAATAATATTGGGTGTTCCATCTTGCTTTTTTATTTATTTTTTTCATTTACAGTTTATTGTCAAGTTGGTTTCCATATAACATCCAGTGTTCATCCCCACAAGTGCACTCCTCCATGCCCATCACCCCCCTTCCCCTCAACCCCTCCCCCATCAGCCCTCAGTTTTTTCTCAATATTCAAGAGTCTCTCATGGTTTGCCTCCCTCCCTCTCCCCAACTATTTTTCCACCTTCCCCTCACCGATGGTCCTGT